>CM038117.1:27087413-27476199 GCA_001642375.2 Mentha longifolia | reverse complement strand
CAGAATGACTCTACTATACGACTTAGGTAGTGTTTGGTGATTCATTCAAGTTGTAGAAGGATGACTCATCTAAAGATGAGTCATGTGAATAGTGTCAAGATGAGGGGTTCATATTTCCATTTGGTAGCAAAAAATTAAAAATAGGATGACATTATATTTGTGTTTGGTACAATATGCATAACTTTAGATGAAGGCTTAGATTTACCAAATTACCCTTATTAAATACCCCTACCGATTTCACTTTTTATCGTTGGGATTAAATAGTACACTTTATTATTTATTATTTATTACTCTATATTATTATTATTATTATTATTAGATTATTATTATTATATTACTATTATTGTTATTATTTATTATTTTTATTATTATTACTATTATTGTTATTATTTATTATTATTTTATTTATATTATTTATTTTATTACGGTTATTATTAATTATTAGTATTATTGAGTTATTATTTTATTATTATTATTATTATTATTATTATTATTATTATTGTTATTATTAAATTATAATTATTTATTATTTTATTATTATTTATATTATTATTATTATTACTTGTTATTATTATTATTATTATTATTGAGTTATTTTTTTTATATTATTATTATATTGAGTTATTATTTTTATATATTATTATTATTGTATTATTAGATTATTACTATTATTGTTATTATTTATTATTATTATTATTTATTACATTATTATTATTATTATTCTGTTATTATTATAATTATAATTATTGCTATTATTGTTATTATTTATTATTATTATTATTATTATTTTATTTATATTATTATTATTATTATTATTATTATTATTATTATTATTATTATATTATTTGAAATCGTATAAATACATAAAGGTAAAATGGTAAAGAGAGAAAGTGTTGTGTTACTGTTCGAATGAGTTGAAGTCATCCGACCAAAAACGTCGGATGAGTTAACAAGCGAAAACAGTAAAATAGTAGCGGGTTTGGGCTTCATCTCGGGCCCTCCAGTTTATTTCATTTCGGTACCAAACACTTAGATGAACCAGATGATTCACCTCATCTTGGTTCATCTTATCCACCAAACACACCCTTAAAGAACTCAAAAATGAAGATGACGCGTAGCAAATTTTTGGAAACATGCTACGCAGAACTTATCCCAAAACGATCAGTACGACACAAGGAACCCAAAAATATAATTCCCCACAAGCAGTTTTTCCGGTAATTACCCGGTAGAGGACGTGTATGAGGACGTGTATATATCTATTATGGTATGAATGTGAGAATATGGTATGAGTGATGGGATAGAATTCAGATCTAGTAAATAAGGGATTGGATTCAACTATGGTAGGGACGACTCCAAATATGGTATAAATCCCCAAACTCAATCCTACCCAAATACGAAGCTACAACGAATCCAACTTTACCCGCACTAACCCCAACACAAACAAATCTGCTAAAACATCGCCCCTTTTTTTGTTTATGCGACAAGAACACTGAAACAAAGGACGAACACAAGAGATGTTACTCTATTATGACACGAATGAAACGAAGCAACGGTTACGACTCAATTTTTTTAACGATAGACACAACACGAAGGAACGAACGCAACCAAAGACTCAATCAACAATTACGACTCCAACAAGAACACATAATACGAATGATAATGAAACAGACACAAATGAAATAAAAGAGAGATACAATAAACCTGAATGCCTAGAATCGACAACCTGGCTCTAGTGCCAAATGATACGAACCTTGATAGATCTGTTAAACTCACGCACGCGGAAGACTGAAACTCGAACGGATGGAATATCCCAATATGCCTACGAACTAAACCCCCTAAGTAATATAGATAAGCCGAAACCTCTATATCCTAAAGAGACGGTCGCCAAGTCATACGGGGACGCTGAATGACACACAACGAGGGATGATGAACTCATTGATTCGCCGGATAAAGAATTAATCTTGGAAAAATCAAGAGGAATTCGAAGAACTCTCAAGAGAGAATAAAACTCACAATATTATTGATCAAAGGTCTAATTTTCGACCATGACATAATATCCATATATATAGTGCTCAAAAACCTATCTAAACCTAGCCCAACTAGGAAATAACTCAAGTATAGTCAAAGGTATGGTCCAACCCATTAATTAACATAACAATCCCATAAATAAAGCCTTTAAGGTACAAAAATGTGGGCTGTAAAATAAATGACGAAAATAATAAATTAAGTCTTCAATCTTCAGCCCGATCACACGCGATCAAATTGACAACTCGAGGGCTATCGGGTCCGCCGTCTCCAATAGGCTTCTTCATTAATTCTGAACCCAAACTTTTTGAATCAATCCGTGCAAAAGCTTCCTTGAACTTCTTAGATCGAGTTCTTGTCACCGGCCCACTTGGAACACGAACATGATCTTGAATCAACAATCCTTGGACTCCATCAGAAAGGGAAAGATGGAAAAATCAAGATGGAGACGACAAAGCTCACCAGCACTCTCAAAAGTCCGTACAAGGAGCTATGTAATTTGATGACTAAGGTGATGATGAGTCACTCCGGGAACATTTCAACTGTTACATGGCCAAAGTTGAAGGTTCTCTCTGCCCTCACCGACGAGGTAGCAAAAACTGAACAGTACAACTGGTGTTAATTGATGATTGACCAGTTGATTGAAGCTTCCAAGAGCTTTGTCCTAGCTTCAGACATATCATTCAAAGTGAAGATGAAGAAAGTTCGCTTTGCCCATCTCATTTCTTACATGCTTGAGAAATCACTTTATAAGTTGAAGAAAGTTAAATAAATGGACAACAAGAACATGCTTATCTTTCGAAGTCAAGTGGACAAAGCAGATTGTGAACCAGGGAAAGTGGTGCTTCTCCCCCGAGGAGGAAAAAGAGCAGCATCAATTTGCAGAAGCGGTCACCGATGTGGACAAGCAGGTGGTGACCAGACGCTCTAAGCTGAGGAAAGCGAGGCAAGAGTAAAAAACTGCCAAAAGCGATAAATCCATCACTTCTGGAAAGCTACCAATAGAGCGTCGCTTGAGAGATGAAACCGAAAGCAACAATAAATGAGATGCACAAAATGAGGGGAAGATCAGTTTGTAGGTAAAGATGAAGATGACAAGGAAATTGATGCTGCAGCTGAGGAGTTGAAGAGGTCAACTCTCAGTGGTGATGTAGAAGCAGCACCGGAGAAGGCCTTGGATTCGGAAAAGCTGAATCAAGGTGATATTGAAGTTAGTGAAAGATTGAAGGAGTCAAAATCGTCGACCCCGGCTGATGAGATTGTTGTTGACTCCCAGAAGTTGGATGAGGTGGTCAACATAATTTCAATGGATGTGCTACTCGAAAGCACGATCCCCACTCAGCCCGGCTCAACAAAATCTCTAGGAAAGAAGGTGTTGCAGGAGAAAGAAGCACACGCTTCTGATCCTATGAACGTTGAGGATGATGAAGAAACAAAGAGCGATGATGATGGAGCTCTACATAAAGAGCTGATCTTGAGCAGAAGGAAAGCTGCAAATCAAGGCGCATCTTCTTCAAATCCTCTAGAAGCTCAAATCTTCAAAGATTTAAGTCCACTCGGAGAAACTTTTGATGATGATGAAGCGGACATGATCTTGGATTTCGCTAATCAACCAGTGGATGCAAAAACCATGGCAATGAAAGTTCTTCAAGCCACGAAGATTCAAGCGGATGATGTTGTTAAAAAGCGATATGAAGGAATCAATGTTAAAGATAATCTACTTGAATCTACAACAGATTTTCTTGCTTATGTCTATTTTCGTGGAACATAATATAGCAAGATCTTCAAGGCTAAGACATTCTTTGGAGAGGACACGATGGTCCACATGGAAGCCCAACGTCTTCAAAGATTCAAAGTCAAATATTTTAGTGACTTGATCAATATAGAGGAGGTCTGGAGGAAGATAGATGTTGTCTTGATGCCCTCTATTCCAGAATTGATCGAGCCACCAAGGGAGGACGCTCCACATACTGCTCAAGCAGAAACTGAAGCGACTAGTGCTAAACTGCTCCAACCGAGATTGACAGAGTTGGAATGGGCATAGAAGGTCTATGAAGAAGTGGTGTCAGTCACTTCTAGCTAAGAAAGACCAGTGTTCTTTGATGTGCAGAAAAGAGAAAAGAATTCAAAGTCAATCATCAAAGACATTCTACTGACAAAGGAGAAGGTAGCTGAACGTGATGAAACTGATTAAAAATGGAATGAGTTCAAGCAGACCTTTGCGGATATTCAGCAACTCAATAAGGAAATGAATGCGAAGCTCTTGGATAGAGCAACATAAATTGAACAAAAGGAGAAGTCCATGTAAGAGAAACTTGCAGAAATCAAGCAACTCCAGCTTAATCTTGCTGAAGCAAAGAGCAAGCTTGAAGTTGAAATCAAGCTGAAAGAAGAAGCGCTAAAATTTGTTGCCAACAAGGAGATCCTTATTTCAAACAAGGACATTGAGCTGAAGCATGTGCAAAATCAGCTTAAGGAAGAGATGGAGAAGATGCAAGCTGCTGTTGGCATGGAAAAATTGATTAAAACTCAAGGCAATGAGATTGACGCCTTGAAGTAGAAAGTGGAATCGCTTGAAAGAAATGTTCAAACTAGAAAAGGGCGTCAAGATAGCATAGAAAAAGAGCTTGAAAAGGTGAACAAAGAAAACACCAGATTAAAGAATGAACTGAAAGATGCTAAGTATTAAAAGAAGGTGATTGAAGAGAAGAGCTCTGCTAAGAGAGTTTCTGAACTTGAAGTAGAAGTGCTGCGACTTCAAACCAAAGCAAGCAATGCTGAACTTGCTTTGTGCACGAGTCAAGAAGCATACAGGGAAATTACTTCTGCTCTGGATAAACAAGAGCAAGAATATGAAGAGAAGCTGAAACTTGTTGTGGAATTCAAGCCTGTTATGGAAAAATTACTGAAAAAAAGCGTGAAGATGACTACAAACGCTTTGCAGAAAGCACCTACAGTTTCTCACATGGAAAGCCAGCTCACTCTGTTTGCTACACTTCAAGCATAAGTATCTAGTGCTCCACAACCTGTGATTCCCATGGAGAATGTTGGTGAGGCCAACAAGGGGAAAAGGGTAGTGTTGAAGTGAAGGTAAGAGGTGTCTGGCACGAGTGATGAAGGAAAGATGAAGAAGCAAAAATTGAAGTCCATTGTGGTAAAAAATGTTGCACCGCAAAACGCTAAAACTACACAAGTCTCAATTCAAAAAGTTGATGTTTCACTTCAAGAGGGTGTTGGTCCTCACCAACAAGAAGTGAAAATGAGATCAAGGAGATCAAAGAAGTAAGATACTGAAGATGAAGTAATGAATGTTCGTGAAAAAGAGCAACTGAAGGTGTACGATGAGGTGTACCCTGAATATCAAAGGAGGTGGGGAGATGAGTATTATTTTCTCTATCAACGATACGCTCCAACCTCTAATGAAGAAATAAGGTGGTTGAAGAAGAAATGGATGCTGAAGACTATTGGGACAATGAGAAATGAAAACCATGCTTCTGATAAGGATACAATTACAAAAGAGTCAATTGATAGCAATCTTTTGGGACTATGTGAGAATCTGTTCAAGGATGATGATGAAAAAGCTTCCTATACCTATGGAATCTCTGTTGTGCTTAACCGAAGTGCTGAAGAAATTAGAGCAAACAGAGAAGCGGATCCTCGTGCTCAATTTGTTGAAGGAATCATTCAAATAGAGACCGTTGATCCAGAATGGGAAGTAGCTAGAGAGAAGTTCATCAAGTGGCATTACTTTTGGAACGTATGGAAGACAGATTTCGAGATGAAAGCGTTCACCGCTTTCATGTGGCAGTATTACAGTCCGCTCTGGACTAGAATTAACGAAGAGGCAAGAAGGAGAGAGATTTTGATCAAGCCTCCAGCCAAGACTTTTCTTCCAGTTCCAACCAAGATTGGCACAAATGATAAAGTCTGCAGCTTTCTTGAAGGTGAAGTGATCATTTGTTGCAACGCTAGGAAGTATGAAGATACTCCAACTTCAGAAGAGCTTGAAGAATCAAGGAAGAGAGTCTATGCTGCTTACAATGAGATACCGCCGAAATTCTAAAGTCCCGTATCGTGTAATGTTTATCTCTGTAATTGCATCACATCATATATAAGATAACCATTACTTGTTCCACAAACAATGTCTCATTGTTTATTATTCGCTTTATGTTGCTTACCGATTATGATGCTTGATTAATCCATAAGGAAACAAAGCAGTTGGTTAAAAGTGAAAATCTCTATCTTTCGCCTTTTAGAAACCAATTCGCTCTGATTCCCTGATTAAGGCAATTGGTTAAAAGTGAAAATCCTCATTTCTCGCTTTACTGTAACCAAATAGCTTTAATATTCTTCAAAGCAAGTAAAATTGCTCTAATATCTTTAAATAAGCAAATCGCTTCGATACTTTCAAAAGAAAGTACTTGGCTTTGAAACCTTAGATTTATTTATTTAGATCTATAGGGTTTTGACATCATCAAAAATGAGGAAATTGTTGGAATATTTGTTAAGGGGAAGCAGAATCTATTTATGCTTTAGTTTTGGATAAAATTTGTTTTGATTAGATTCCAAAACCCCATAGAACTTTCCCTTATTATTTTGATGAATACCAGTATCGTTTCATGTAATTGTCAATGTATTAGAAAAGCTCACTTGTTAGGGAGCTACTCTCTATAAGTGTATTTGACTCAGCTCAAACGAAGCAGTGCAAAGTGAAGCGAAGCGAAGTAAAGAAAAGCGAAGTGAAGCAAAGCGAAGAAGATTTTACTGTTGCTAGAAGCACTAAGTCACAAGCGATCACTATATTGAAAGTGAGAATCGATACAGTAAAAGCAGCTTGAAGAAAAGCAAGTTCGTGCAAAGCTACTCCGAGAAAGCGACATCAGTACAAGCGATAAATCTATAGTATCCATCACTGATGAAGCGCTCGTGAGAAAGCATGAGAAGCGATGAAATGAACTGGAGTTTGAATTTCAAATTCTAACTCTGCAATAGTTTATACACTTCATTAAATGCAGCGCGGCAGTCGGAGGACATGCGGAAGATCACCATTGGACAATATCAGTCGCCGGAACAGTGCACAGAAGATGTTCTCGCTAGAAAATGCGGCAATAGCCTGTGAAGAGATACCCGTTTCGGAAAGAAGACAAACATGAACTCTGTAAAAGTACTGTGTACTCGCCGTTAAAGCTACATTGTTGCTTGACCGAAGGGAAGTAAAGAGCATGCACCACCAACCTCTCTAACGGGAAGATGGCCAACTCCCATTATAAATAGGGCTGCATTCTCAACATTGAAGACCTACCAAAATACTCTCATGCACAAGAATACAGCAAGAACTTATGAGCTCTCTCGCATTCAAACCTTCAAAGTTCTTAAGTTCTAGAGTTAGTTGAGTCCTTAGAAACCCTAAAAAGTTTATAAGTTAGCAGCACCTAAATCCCTTCTACCCTAGACTAGAAACCAGTCTTTCTAATCTATGAGGAGAATCCTTATTCTTTCTACGTGATATTCATTGTAAAAGGACTAAGTTAGAACTCTCAAAAACAAAACCCAAACCCTCGTTCGAAGTTTGTTATTAGATCGAGTTGTAAATTTGAGTTTGTGTTGTTTGATCCGAGTTTGTGAAGCTTAAGTCTGAGTACTTAAGTGGAAAAACAAATATCGTAGTTAGGTGTTTGTTAGGTTTCTAGAGAACCCGTTCTAATCTCTAGGTTTTAAGTTCAAGGTCGAACTTGAAACACTTCACTGGGAAGGATAAAACCAGGATGTGTTTGTATTTGTTGTTCGAATTCTGAGTGAAGGAATTTCGAGTTGCTGAGTGAAGGCAACAAGTGGATGTAGGAGCATAACCTCCGAACCACTATAAATCGCTTATGTTCTTACTGCTTTTCAAGCTAAGTATTTACTGCTTTTATTCCATTATATTTACAAGCTTGATTATTACATAAGGCACACACTCACTCTAAGCAACCAATACTATTTTAACTTAAGCAAGATTTCCCAAAAGCGAGTATAAACCTGCTTACCGAATTTATGCACGCTTTTCAACTCTGAAAGCGGTTCGCTTCTGAGAAGTCTATACTTCATTAAAAGCGAAACGCTTCTCGTTTTCAAACTCACAGTTTTTTCAAGAAAAATTTAGAGAAGTCCAAACTTCTCTAACACACATATTCCTCCTCCCCCCCCCCCTACGTGTAAAACTCGCTTCTGGGACAACACATCCACTTGTTGCTTTCACTCAGCAACTCGAATTCCTTCACTCAGAACTCGAACAACAACAATACAAACACGTCCTGGTTTTATCCTTGCCAGTGAAGTGTTCTAAGTTAAACCTTGAACTTAAAACCTTAAGATTACGACGGGTTCTTAAGGGACCTAACAACACCTAACAACAACCTTCATTTTTCCACTTAAGTACTTGACAGTTGTTTGATGAGTCGGAAAGGGATAAGGAAGTGGAAGCTCAGTCTGAGGGGGAAACTCAGACTGGAGAAGTAAATGATAATGAATTGCAAATCGATGCTGCTGCTGAGTAGTTGAGAGAGTCAGCTCTCATTGGAGTAGGAGAAGCAGCACCGATTGCGAAGGCCTTAGATTCGGAAAAGCTGGATCAAGGCACTAATAAAGAAAGGAGTGGAGAGTTGAAAAAAATCAAAAGCTTCAACTCCAGCTGAGGAAATCGTTGTTGACACCCAAAAACTTGATGAGGTGGTCAACACCATTTCCATGGATATTATCCCAGAACGCACAATCTCTAGACAGCCCGAGCCATCCAAAGCTGAAGGGAAGAAGCTAGTGGAAGAAGCATCAGTTCCCTCTTCTACAATTGTTCATGTTGAAGATGATGAGGAAACGGAAAGCGATGAGGAAGAGGTTCTCCGTAAAATGCTTTTATTGAGCCGAATTCAAAAATAGGGCCAATCATCTTCAACAGCTACGGTATCCCACATCTTCAAGGATCTGAGTCCTCTTGAAGAATCATTCAATGTTGAAGAAGAAGATATGATTCTCGACTTCGCTAATGAGCAAGTAGATGATGAAACCATGGCGAAGAAAGTCATCAAGGCCTCCAAAACTGAAGCGAATGACGCTATCAAAAAGCATTATGAAGGAAGGGAGGTGGCAGAACACCTGATAGAATCAACTTCTTGCTTTTTGGCCTGTGTGTATATTCGTGGGTCTAAATATCACAAGGTATTTAAAGCAAGAACCGTATATGGAGAAGACCTTCTTGAGCATACTGAAGCGGATTACCTGCAACAATTCAACATTCAATACTTCAGTGACCTGATCGATCTTGAGGAAGTGTGGAACAAGATCGATGCAGTGGTTTTGCCCGCCAGTCAAGAAGCGAAAGAAGATGCTCCCGCCAGTGGAGAAGTGAACGAGGATGTTCTCGGAAATCAAGAAATGGAAGAAGAAGCAAGGGAGGATGCTCCAGAAATCACTACAACTAGTGCTGAACCGCTCCAACTAAGGATGACAAAGTTGGAGTGGGCACATAAAGTATATGATGGAGTGGTGGAGATCACTTCCAAGCTAGACACACCAGTATACTTCGACACAAATTCAAGAGAGAGGACCCTAGCATCCATAGTCGAAGATCTAGTATTGACGAAAGAGAAATTGACCGAGATGAAGGAGACAGGCCAGAGACTTAAGGAAATCAGGCAGCAATTGACAAATATTCAGCAAATCAATAAGGAAAATGATGAAAAACTCCTGGCAAAAGCGAAAGAGATTGAGGAGAAAGAGAAATTTGTGGAGGAAAGAATACCTGAAATTAAACAACTCCAAGAGGATCTCGTTGATGCCAAAAGAAAACTGGAAGCTGAAGTTGCAGCCAAGGAAAAAGCGATCAAGGCTACTGCAAACAAAGAAATCACCATATCCAACAAAGAAATCGAGCTGCAGCATGTGCGAAATTTGCTTAAAGAAGAGAAAGAGAAGATGGAGGCTGCAGCTGGTTTGGAAGAGATGGTGAAAAATCAAGGAAATGAGATAGACGCCTTGAAAGCGAAAGTAAAGTCGCTTGAAGGTGATGTGCAGACAAGGAAGGAACGACAGGAGGAGCTGGAGATTGAGTTGGAGAAGGTAAAGAAAGAGAAAACTTCTCTATCTGCTGGTGAAGAAAGAGAAAACTTCTTTAGGTATCGTATGTTTCCTAATCTTTTTGCGCAACTAATGAAGTATGGTTAGTCAGATACATGTAAAGATCGAGCTTAAGTAGTTTATGTTTGACCGCTGCAAAAGCAAATATGCCCAGATGCATAGATACACACTCAAGAACAAATGTTTAATATGCATGTAGACATGATGATATATTTAACGACGAAATTTATAAATTTGACTCCGGGCGTGTATCACAAAATAAAAATATTACCATATGGAACTCGTAGGTGCTTCTTGAACAAAGCAGAAATCAAACTTTTCAAAAATAAAGACATAATTAAAAGCAATCATCTTTAAAAAGTTATTTAAAACAAATATGTACATGCATTTATTCTAGAATGTTGCCAGTGTGATACACAGATTTAAAATTCACTAAAGATTTATTATTATGCTGCAAATCATATCTTGTATAGGTAGAATATAAAGTGGGCCAAATTATTAGAATTCAGCCACCAAATTTTCTTATCCACAATACAAATAAACACTCATGAATGCATAATCTATGTGATTAATATTACAGTAGACCCAAAATGAATCCTAAAACTAATTAATGAAGAATTATAATTAATACTATAAAAGATAAAAGAAACAGATCTTAACTCCCGTTCTTCTCCACCCTACCTTTTCCTCCATTTTTTAGAAATTTCTCTCCTCTATAAACACACGTGTTTTTGAAAATCAATCATCTCAATTACGTACAATCTAGCATTTAATATGATTTTGCTGCTCAACTATACATACACATTACGTATCGAACCGAAGGACGGAGGACGACAATAATGTCGATAAATTGCAAAATGACAATCAAGTATTTTTATGAAATGATTCATAAACTTCGTTTATGATATGCACAAGTAATATAATATTACTATTAATTAATTAGTACTGAAACTTATTCCTTCCTCAATCGACACGCCACTTCACCAACCGATTTGCGCCTCGCCTTCGCACAGATCGCCCCTCTGCCACTTGAAAATACATAAGACAAAGACTTGTATCAGCTCAGCCACATAATGTGGTCAAGTTTTGAAAGCAAAATAAATCACTTGACCCAATTAATCCACTTGGCTCAAAACCCAAAATAAGAAGGCTTTATAAAAGCATTAAATGGACCACAATGTGAGTCCAGACTAATACAAGTGTGTCCCAATACATAAATCAAAATATCTTAATCGCATGGCACGATATTATGTTTCTCAAAGGTTAAATTTAATTTTATATAAAATATTACGCTTCAAAAGACTTTTTTTGTGATTGTAAATATCATTATTTATGATAAAGAAAATTTTAAATCCCGTGCATCACATGGGCAAATATTCTAATTCTAATTCTAATATTATATAAAAGCAGAATACGGATGGCATTTTTGTAATTTTTAAATAAAGTAGGAGGGCATTTTGGTAAATTTGATTAAATTATCACATTAATTTATTTAGTGTTTTCCAAATAGTGTTTTGTGTAACTAATAATAGATCATAATCAAATGTGTCTTTACAATTATATATGAACGAACACACCTTTTCAAATTAGTGATTGGTTTATCTCATATTCTTATGCCTCCACCACAAATTAGTAAACCACACATGGCGTCAACAATTTAAAACAATTGGCGATTTGCAAACTGACAATCAGGTATGTTTAATTTTTAAAAAATATATAGTATATTACACTCAACAATATATTTACGTTGCTACTTATATTTCATATCGATTGATTTACATAATTTAAAACCTCTAAAATGTGGCCAATTATCCAAGAATTAAAAATTATTGATACAACACAGTCAACCTATCTTATATAATCAGAAACGCTCCAATACCCACTGTGGGCACACTTAATATAATGTGTTCACCGGTGATGTGGCAATGTCACGTCAGCAATATTTCTCATTAGGATTTAGTTATTTTAGGTAGTGTTCAGTTTTTTATAGTAAAATTTAATTAATTTTAGTATGTCTTTTATTAATTTTTTTTATTTATACCAATGTCACGTCATCCGTGGGCATATTAAGCGTGCCCACGGTGGACATTGAATCATTACTCCTTATATAATATGGTATGTTTTGTATGAAATTCCGACGAAAATGGCATCTAATTGGTCTTCATCTTCTTCGGAACTTTAAAAAAAAAAAAACAATGATTATTAATTACTATACAGTTTTCTTAATATTCATATACAATAACTTTGAAGATTGTTTCCAATTGTTTCAAAAATAAAAATCTCAAATGGCCGATAGAAAAAGGTAGGTACATAATTAATACGTATTTTATGTGCATGACGAGTGTATTTCATATATGTTTGAGGTTCGATTTTTATGTGTATAAATGCTAGAATTGCTAGGGTTTTCAACTTGTAGCATGTTCTATACTTTTCTCGTTTTCTTTTGGTTTTCGATCTATTTTTGTAGGAATTGAAAAGAGCATTCAAGTAGCCAAGGATCGAGGGCCGGAAACGAGGAAGAAACGAGCTTCAGAAGGTGGAAATCGAAGTGGAAAAGCCGGTTCGGTTGAAGAATAGAAGAAACCGGAAGAAGGAAGAAAGAAGGAAGTCAACCGGTCAAAGAACGGAAGTTGGCGGTTTGCCAGACCGCCGAAAACCACCACCAGACCGTCGTTTTACCGTCACCACCTTCAGTATTTTCGGCGGCCTGGTCCGGTGGTCTGCTAGACCGCCGGCGGTTTGCCAGGCCGCCGGTTGTCCATGCTCCTTCACTTATGGACCGAGTTTGGTCGGACCAAACTCGGTCCAACTCGACCCAAAACTTAATTTTTATGTATTTTAACCCCAAATTTTCCCCAATTGGGTACTTTTATACTTTAATATATTCCTAGAACCCTAAACACTCTCATCTTTTGCTACTTTGGTATTTTGATGCATTGAAGAAGATTTCCTTTGAAGAATTGAAGATCCTTCCATATTTTGATTCTATTTCTTATTCTCTATCTTTTGATTATGGTTTCATCAATTTCTTATGGTTTATTTTCCTTGATCATGTCTAGCTAGATTTCTTTGTGATTCCAATTATATGTAGATTAGGGATAAGTGATGGGATTATACTTTAATCTATGAATTTACCTTCTAATTTCATGTTTATTTCTCTTGGTGCCATGTTTTATTATGTAATTGTGCTTGATCACCGTAGTTGCATATCAAGTGTTTGATCTAGTGCTTAGGAGGCTTGGATTAGATGCTAGGAAACAAGAGATTTGCATGCTAGAGATAGTAGGGTTAAAGAACTCAATGTGCTATTGGGAGTTAATGAATTGCTTGATGTCCTAGTCGGAATTAGGTCTTTCATTAATCTACTTGATTTCATTGCAATGAGAATTGAGTGAATCATAGTTAGGAGGTTTCCCACATGAAGTTAGATTAAAATGGTTAGTTCTAGTTAGAGTCCTACATCCCTATCACCTAGACCTAATCGAAGTATAATTGGAGTCACTTTCATTTCCTATTGAGTTTTTATCATTTGATTACTTGTTGCTTGCTTAGTTAAACTTTAAGTTTGTTAATTACTTTCATTGCTTTTTGTTAAACGAAAAACACAAAAACATGATGTTTGGTAGCTTGAATAGTGATTAGATAACTAGGTTACTAATTGGAATTCTTACATATCAACATTCCTTGTGGATTCGACTCGATTATACCCAATCGATTATCATTGCATTTCTCTACCTCAAAAGTGGAAATTCAGCCTATATATATACAATTTGGAGTTTTCGTATAAGGACATGTTGGTTCACATTCTGATAGATAAAACTCCTCATGGTGACGTTTTAAGAGCGAAAAGATGTAAATGATTAATCTTCTAACAATTATAAATTTCAAGTCTTAATGAAAAATTACAAAAATGCCCCTCGTACATTATTTTTATATAGTATATAGATGGTGCACCGGAAAGTGCTAAAACTAGAATTAATGTCGATGAACCGCTTCAACATGTGGAAGGTGTTGACCCTCACCAACCTGAAGCGAGGAGAAGCAGAAGCAAAAAGGAGAAAGTTAGGAGCGAGACTAAGGAGGAACTGAGAAAGGAGCAGATAAAGGTATACAATGAGGTTTACCCGGAATATCACAGATGGTGGGCAGATGAATATTTTCATCTATACCAACGATATGCTCCAAAAACAAGTGAGGAAAATAGTTGGCTGAAGAAGAAGGCGTGCATCAAGATGATAAGCACGATAAGGAATGAGAACAGAGCATCCAGTGAAGTCCAAATGAAGAAGGATGCAGTTGAAGCCACTCTTTGAGGTTTTTGTGAAAATCTTTTTCCAAAAATCGAAGAACAATCGGCTTTTACCCAATGAATTCCTAGAGTGCTCAAAAGAGGAGCTAATGAGATAAGGGCGAATAGAAAGGAGAATAAACATGCTAAGACCGTGGAAGAGATCATTAAGGAAGAGACGGTGGACCCAGAATAGGAGAAGGCCAAAGAAGAATTCATTAAGTGCCACTATTTTTGGGATGTCTGGAGAACTAATTTCGAGATGAAAGCCTTCAAAGCTTATATGGAGCAATATCATCGCTCGCTCTGGACCAGGATCTGTGACAAAGCCAAGTTGAAAGGCTTTCTGATCATTCAACCACCTCAAGTGCATCTTCCGGTCCCTACTAAGATTGGCATTAATCTTAAAAACCTCAATGACATTGAGAATGAGGTGATCCAGTGCTGCAAAGCGAGGAAATATGGAGATGAGCCAACCGCTGAGCAATTCAAGGAAGCAAGGAGAAGAGTTTATGGTGCTTACAATGAGTGTCCGCCAAATTTCTAGGACCATTCACTCTTAATATTTTTTGTCGAATGATTATCTCTGAAATCGTTGCAAATCATATATGAGATAACCATTATTTGCTCCAAATCTATGTTTCATGATCGCTTTACAAAACCAGTTTAGCTTGGATACCAAAATTAAAGCAACTAGTTAAAAGCAGAAAATTTCTACTTTCTCGCTTCTAACTAAACAGCTTTAATGTTTAAAGCTCTCTCAAGCATAATCGCTCTGATACTTCACTTAAAAGATGCTTTATAAGCAGTATAATCGCTTTGATACCTTAAAGACTTGGTATCATTTAGGATGCTTTACAAGTACCTCTGATACCTTAAGAAAGCACGCACTTCGCTTAGAAACCTTAGATTTATTTAGATTTATAGGGTTTTGGCATCATCAAAAAGGGGGAAATTGTTGGAATATTTGTTAAGGGGAAGTGGAATCCATTTGTGCTTTAATAATATATATTTTTGTTTTGATTAGATTCCAAAACCCCATAGATCTTTCCCTTATTATTTTTTGAATACCAATATCGCTTGATGTAATTTTCAATGTATTAGAAAAGCTCACTTGTTAGGGAGCTATATTTCTTTAAGTGTATTTTGTTTTTAGAAAAAGCGAAGTGAAGCAAAGCCAAACAAAGCGAAGTAAAGCTGAGCAAAAGTGAAGAGAAGAAAAGCAAAGAAAGTTTTATAATTTCAAGTATGCTAAAAGCGACAAGTCTCAAGCGATCTCTTTTATAAAGTGCGAAGCGACATCTGTAAAAAACGACTTGAAGAGAAGCACTCGTGCAGAAACTGCTCAGAGAAAGCAACATCAGTACAAGTGAAATTCAAACAGTATCCAACACTGATGAAGCGATCGTGAGAAAGCACGAGAAGCGACAAAGTGAACTAGAGTTTGAATTTCAAAATTCAAACTCTGCAACAGTTCGTACACTTCATTAATACGGCGCGGAGGTCAGAGGACGCATGGAAGATTGCTATAAGCCAACGGATATCGCCGGAACAGTGCACAGCTGCTGTCTCCGCTACATTCCAAGTCAGAAATCTAAAGATATCCAGGATTTCCTCTTCCGGAAAGAAGACAAGCCAGAAAAGTACTGACCGCCTGCAAAAAGCTGCATTGTCGCTAGACTGAAGGGAAGTGAGAGCATGTACCACCAACTTCTCTAACGGGTAGCTGGTGATCTCCCACTATAAATAGGGGTGCATATTCAACATGAAGACTTACGAAACTATTCTCTTGTGCACAAGTCCATAGCAAGAACTTTAGAGCTCTCAATTGATCATCTTTCAAAGTTCTTAAGTTCTAGAGTCTAGTTGAGTCCTTAGAAACTTTCCAAAAGTTCCTAAGTCCACAGCACCTATATCCCTTCATCCCTAGGTTTTCTTGGAGGAGAATTGTTAACCCTTTTACGTGATTTTCATTGTAAAAGGATTTTCTCTTAAGTTAGAACTTTCATAAACCAAACCCCCTAACCAAAGTCTGTTTGTGTTGTAAGTTTGTGTTTATCTTTTATTGATTGTGAAGCTTGTGTTTGCACACACAAGTGGATGGTTGTTTGGTGTCTGTAGTTGTAGTTGTTAGGTTTCTAGAGAACCCATTTGGAATATCTAGGTTTTAAGTTCAAGGTCGAACTTGAAACACTTCACTGGGAAGGATAAAACCAGTACGTGTTTGTTCGTGTTTGTTCGATTTCTGAGTGAAGGAAGTTCGAGTTGCTGAGTGAAGGCAACAAGTGGATGTAGGAGCGTAACCTCCGAACCACTATAAATAGCTTGTGTCCTTACTGCTTTCTTTATTGTTTTACTAGCTAAGTATTTATTGTTTTCATTTATTTATTCATTTACAAGCTTGATTATTGCATAAGGCACACACTCACTTTAAGCAACCAACACTGTTTTTAAATTAATCAAGATTTTATAAAAAGCGAGTATAATAATCGCTCACCAAATTCCACAAGCGTTTTCTCTGAAAGCGATTCGCTTCTGAAAAGCTCTCACTTCTTTAAAAGCGAAACTCTTCTCTTTTCAAAACTCAGTATTTTAAGTAAAATTTTAGAGAAGTCTAAACTTCTCTTACACGTGTATTCACCCCCCTCTCTACACGCATAAACTCACTTCTGGAACCAACAATTATAAACCGAAAAAACAAAACTAACCTAAGAGTGATCGATAGTAGATCCAACTCTCTACAAGAACTAAAGAAATAGAACAAAGGACAAAAAAAGAATGGCCCAAAAGTGACCATCTCTGAAAAATATTACAAGAACCTATCAACATATGAAATGAAGTGGAAAAACATGACATATGACTGACTGTATCTGAATCTAAAGTTTGGATAACCAGCTGGTCCATCCGAACAAGTGCCAGAAAATACCGAGGGGCACTAGCAACATCAAAGTAAGTCATGGTGTCAGTCTGAAGCCCCCGACGTGCCATGAAGTCAGCAAGGTCGTTCCCCTCCGTATGGATGTGGGAGAAATGAACCTGAACCCCCTGTAATTAGAGATGGATGCGGATCATAATATGTTGAATATCAGTAGCTTGCCGAAGACCAGCAAAGCAATGACAGCAACATCATTCATCTCAACCCAGATGTGAGACGAATAGGTGATGGCTAAATCCAACCTATGAAGAAGAGCCCAAAGCTCCGCTTCATAGCTAGATCCAGCCTCTACTGGAGTGCAGAAAGCCCGGAGGAGAAAACCATAGTGCTCACTAACCAGACCACCACTGGCCGTTCTCCCAGTAGCAGCATTATATGTACCATCAGTGTCGAGCTTTACCCATGAAGCATCCGGTGGGATCCAACGAACCATTTTGGACCGGAGGGATCTCCTAATGGGCTCACCAGATGGCTTGAACGGAACCCGAGGCCGACATCCTAACCAGTGAATTGGCAGGAGCCTCCTTGCAGCAACTAGCTTATGCAGGTTTTGGGTGACCTGCCAAATAACATGAGAAGTATGAAAAGAAGCCCCACGGTGTTTGTGGTTGTTCCTCTCCGTCCAAATAAAGCATATGAAGCAAGGGATAAGAAAAGATATGTATGTGCAAGTGGCTCGTGGAAACGAGTGTCTCCACCTACCTAAACTACGTGCAATATCAGTGTTCATGTGTGCATGTGTAGGTATAGGAACCAGTCTGAAAAATATGTCCATACAACCCTAGCAGATTCACTCCACGCAAATACATGCATAATGGTCTCAATCTGATAAGACACACAACATTAACACTTCTACTCGAGAGAGATGCATCGAGACTGAAGCTTAACATCAACAGGTAAACGACTATGAAGGAGACGCCACAAAAAGACAAAAATGGTAGGAGTGATGCAAGAACTCCAAATATCAGCAAAAAAAGAAAATTTCGGGCGCCTATACCTAACCTTATCCCGGCCAGAAATCACAATGAACTCACCATGTCCGTTTAGACCCTCCCCCCCTCCCCCTCTCAAGACATCCAAGCCCGGATTTGGCTATAGGCCCACAAGGCACAAGCCTTGGGCCCCAAAATTTTGGGAGCCCAATTTTTTTTATTTTTTATTTTAGATGTTAAAATTTGAGTTTATGTAAATTATATTAGCCATCTTCTTCCAAATGCTATTGGGTAGATGAAGTGACAAACACACAAAAGCAACAATCTCATCTCATCTTAACGATTTCAAGAAGCGGGTTTAATTTTTCAATTTCAGTGATTTCATAACCGAATTTAATCTTAATGTAGTTTATTTTAATTGGCTACATCTACCATTCTACGAAATTGCTTGATTGGGTTATAGAAATAGAAAATTTCAGAATCAGTATCTCCATCAAAATTACATTCATTTCTTTACTATTTTTAATTTAATTATAGTAGCAGTTAGGGTTTGACTCATATGTGTGAGAATTGAAATTGGTGTGTTATGATTTTTATTTCTCGATGTTTTTTTTAAATTGATATTGCACAATGTTCATGAATCATGATCTGATATTCTGATTTTACTGATGATTAAGTGTGTAGTTTTCTTTAAAGTGGTTGGCAGCTTGTGCTACTGTGATTGGGTGATTGCAAGCTTCAATTCGATCTTTTAGGTGCATAGTTTTCTTATTTTGATGAAAGCGCTATGATTTTATTGAGGCCTCCTAATTAGGATATGTATGGTGCTTAAAAGAGAAAAAAGGAAAAAAAAAAAAGAAGATCAATAAATAAAAAATTTCTCAGGGCCCATTTTTTTATTTTCACCTAGGGCCTCGCAAAGTACAGGACCCGGCCCTAAAGACATCCTCCCCGCCCCACAACACCAGCGTCCGACTCAGGGCAACCACCTGATCATGAAATAAAACAGTAGAAGCACACAAAGCATGCAAGCGAGTCATATCTCAAGCAGAATAATGCCACAACTCACATAAACTGGGGTTAGGGGATCCTTCAGGACGATATTCGGAGAGTGAACGATCACCAAACCAAATATCATCCCAGAAATATACCCGCACTGCACCAAGAGACCAAAAAATATGCTCATGAGCCCTAATACCAGTATGCATAAGACGATGCCAAATAGGACTAATTTACATATCAATCACAAATGAGATGTTTTCCTTTTAATTCATAGTAAATGTAGGTATATCACACACATATTCATCATGAAAGAAAACAGCCAAACATTCCCAAACCAATCTTAATCCTTTCCACTCAAATTATTCATCTCACAGTTGCCAAAGACTCGAAAAAAATGACTTTTTTTTCATTTTTTTTATAAAGAAAATCAAAACACAAAAAGGTAAAAATATCCCCCAATACAATGTCCTCATTGTGTAGGAAGATAAAAAAACACGTAAACAAACTATAATTATAAAGATAACTTAAAATAATTGAAAAACTGAAAACTTCCCTGATTCACTTCAATATCGTGGGGTGAGAGATTTCTGATTCACGTCCAGTATGGGCATACTGCTCGATAGAATCTGTTTGCAACCTTGATGGATAGTATACTTTGGCGCCGTTGTCCAAAAATTTGATGCGTCGTTTTACACCAAAAATAATTCCGACTTTCGGTCGGTATGCCCACACTGCATAGACAGTGGTAAGCAAGATCGTCTCCCAAGGGATCGGCGAGATTTCTTCTAAATTTCCAACTGTCAAAATATGAATTTTTATTAAACTATCTACGAAAATAAATACGAGAAATAAATAAACAAATAATTTAAAAGACACTTTGATTTTTTGGTTAAACAAATTAAAAGATAATTCCGGCAACACACAAGTTCCACCCTACCTCAATTATTCTGATCCTTGATGCAAAGATAACTCTAATTTAATGCAAACAAACCAGTTATGACCACCGAAGACGCTTCTGACGCGATCTTATTTCTCCATAAATTCTCAATAACCAGGAAGACGTTTCACCAGTTATTTCCCTAATCGACTGACAACCGTAAGAGGCGCTCTATAGATTTAATGAGTCGGCAGCATTAACAACAAGAGAAACCCGATTCAAAACCGATAAACTCTGACGCAGGATTATCGAATTAAGACTATTATTCCCTTGACTTAAACAAGTCAATATACCACTAATTAAATCTAACCACGATTACGTATGGCCGATTCAATTGGCTATAAATTAATTCCAAACCACCAAATATTGCGCACTACCTAGCAGTGCCATATGAAACAATTCATAAAAATAAACACAGAGAATAATATATGCAAGCATATAAATCAAAGTATGAAAACTAATTAGATCTCACAAAATAATCTTGTTAAAAGGCTTCTTGTCTTTGCCGGAATAAAGAAATTAACTGGAAATCATAAACAAATAAAAGCAAAAATAAAATAAAGAAATAATGAAAAAAAAAATGAAAAGAAAAACGAGAGGAAAAAAAGAAAAAAAAATAGAGCTTGTTATCTTTGAATTTTGTATTGTCTTCCCTGTATTTTGGATTGGAGCACAATACATCTGAGGATGTTTTTTGTAGAGTTACTCTTGAAGTTAAATGAAGGTTATAGGTAGATTGCTTGCATGTTTTCAGTTTTATGAGCCTATTTTTATCCATTTTCTTTTATCCTACCTATGCACCCTAACCCCATTACAACCTTGGAAAAGACCTATTGATTTGTGCATGAATTTCTAATTTTTACAGTGGAGATATTGACATATGGGCAAACTTATGGTAGAATGTTTTCAAATTGTGATTGAGAGTTGCAAATTTGTCCCTATTTTCTTTGAGAGACTTGGAGTGAACTTGGTGAGGCTTGAATCGACTTTGCATGATTTTGACTTGAATGAAGGGCATTTACATATGTATTTTAATTGGAAGAATGGTTGTATCTTAATCCTACCCATGATTTTTATTCATTAAACTATTGCCAAAATTCTCGTTTAAATAGTTTGAGTCTAGTTTGGTAGTTTTTATTTATTTATTGTGTTTCTCTGATTTAATTTTATGCTCGAGGGCGAGCATTGTTTAAGTGTGGGGGAGTTTGATTGGGCATTATTTCTCTAGTTATTTATTGAATATTTTGGTAGAATTTTATGTCATTTTGAGTGATAATGCCTTGATTTGGATTAATTGTGAAATAATGTATTTTTGTAGGAGAAAGATGATTTTTGGGGGATTTTGGAGCTATTTCAAAAGAGGTTTTGAAGCTGAAACTGAAGTAAAGAAGAAACGGTCTGCTGAAAGTTCACGCAGCGTGCCCATACCGCATGTGGAACACTGAAGCTGGCGAGAATAAAAGGAAATTCTAATTTTCAACATCTAGAAAGCCTTTAATTAATTCCACACGGGATTAATTAATACAGTAGTGATTTTTAGTATTTTATTTAGTTAATAGAATTTTTAGATATTATTAGTTTATTCCTTTCCTAGATAGATTAGGTTTTGAGATTTTATTTCCTTAATACTTTTGAGGATAGGTTTGCGTCGGAAAAAGAAAAAAAGAAAAGGAAGAAAAAAGTAATAAAAAAAATAGTTGAAAAAAAAAGTGAAAAAAAAAACGAGAGGAAAAAAGGAAAAAAAAATAGAGCTTGTTATCTTTGAATTTTGTATTGTCTTCCCTGTATTTTGGATTGGAGCACAATACATCTGAGGATGTTTTTTGTAGAGTTACTTTTGAAGCTAAATGAAGGTTATAGGTAAATTGCTTGCATATTTTCAGTTTTATGAGCCAATTTTTATCAATTTTCTATTATCCTACCTATGCACCCTAACCCCATTACAACCTTGGAAAAGACCTATTGATTTGTGCATGAATTTCTAATTTTTGCAGTGGAGATATTGACATATGGGCAAACTTATGGTAGAAAGTTTTCAAGTTGTGATTGAGAGTTGCAAATTTGTCCCTATTTTCTTTGAGAGACTTGGAGTGAACTTGGTGAGGCTTGGATTGACTTTGCATGATTTTGACTTGAATAAATGGCATTCTCATATATATTTGAATTGAAAGAATGGTTAGTGGTTTGAATGGTTTTATCTTAATCCTACCCATGATTTTTATTCATTAAACTATTGCCAAATTCTTGTTTAAGTGGTTTGAGTCAAGTTTGGTAGTTTCTATATTATTATTGTTATTTTTTTTATAATTTTGTTTCGTTTTTTTTGAAAAAAAAAAAAGAAAAAAAAAAGAGTAAGTTACTTATTTCTTTTGTTAACTTGCTTGGCAGATTCGTGAAGTTTGGAGGCCAAAATAAAAGAAGAAAAGGTCCAAAGATCAGTCTGCATCATCTCTCCATCAAGGTTGCAAACAGATTCTATCGAGCAGTATGCCCATACTGGACGCGAGTTAGAAATCCCTCACCACACGATACTGAAGCAATTCAGGGAAGTTTTCTATTTTTCATTTTTTCTTAATTATGTCTGGTTTTATGTTTATTTTTGTATCTTCCTACACAATAAGGACATTGTATTGTCTAAGTGTGGGGGATATTTTTACCCTTCCATGTTTTGATTTCTTTAAATAAAAAAAATTAAAAAAAATGAAAAAAAAAGTCATTTTTTTCGAGTCTTTGGCAACCGTGAGATGGATAATTTGAGTGGAAAGGATTAAGATTGGTTTGGGAATGTTTGGCTGTTTTCTTTCATGATGAATATGTGTGTGATATGCCTACATGTGTTCTTGGATGAGAAAAAATGCAAAGTTGATCACTTATTGTTGAAAAACCTACTTAAATTGTGAGGATTGAGCCTAATGAGCAAAGCTATAATATGCTCTTTGTTTATTTGTTGAGAGTTTCACACTTGACTTCTTGATGCTTGGTTTGCCTTGTTGCCATAATCAAAATTGTTTTTTGAGATTCTTGCATGAAAATGATTTAGGCATTTAGGATTAAACCTTTCTTAGCCTATTCATTTATCTACCACCATATTTTATCCCCTAGTGAGCCTCTTTGTGCTTTATTATCATTTTTCTTTGACAATTAAAGCTCACTTAAATATAAACTTTAGCCTTTCTTTTAGCATTCGTTTGTCCCACTGAAATATGCAAGTAATTGACTTATATTAAGATGAGTACTCGATTCATTTTGGGTTTGTTATGTGCTGAAAAGAAAAGGGGGAAATATAGTATACTTTTGAGGATAGGTTTGTGTCGGAAAAAGAAAAAAAGAAAAGGAAGAAAAAAGTAATAAAAAAATAGTTGAAAAAAAAGAAAAAAAAAGTAATAAAAAAAAACGAGAGGAAAAAAAGAAAAAAAAATAGAGCTTGTTATCTTTGAATTTTGTATTGTCTTCCCTTAATTATGGATTGGAGCACAATACATCTGAGGATGTTTTTTGTAGAATTACTCTTGAAGCTAAATGAAGGTTATAGGTAGATTGCTTGCATATTTTCAGTTTTATGAGCCTATTTTTATCCATTTTCTTTTATCCTACCTATGCACCCTAACCCCATTACAACCTTGGAAAAGACCTATTGATTTGTGCATGAATTTCTAATTTTTGCAGTGGAGATATTGACATATGGGCAAACTTATGGTAGAAAGTTTTTACCTTTTTGTGTTTTGATTTTCTTTATAAAATAAAAATGAAAAAAAAAGTTATTTTTTTCGAGTCTTTGGCAACTGTGAGATGGATAATTTGAGTGGAAAGGATTAAGATTGGTTTGGGAATGTTTGGTTGTTTTCTTTCATGATGAATATGTGTGTGATATGCCTACATGTGTTCTTGGATGAGAAAAAATGCAAAGTTGATCAGTAAATGAGATCTCAATTAAGATATTAAAACAATCCAGCCCAATATAAAAAAAAACCATAATATCTAAATATAAATTAAACAATATAATTCAATATAAAAATAATACTAATATATAAATAAAAATTAAAAAACTTAAAATTTACTTCATCTGTCCACGAAAAAAAGTAGATGGACCCTCTATTTTCGAGTTTGAGTTAAAATATTTTGGTCTTAGCACAACTTCAATTTTGAGGTGGCCCGTTGGCCAAGAAATTTTTGAAATTCTTTTAGTATGTAACAATAACTACGTTTGTCAAATTTTTGAAAACAAAAAATTTATATATTAGACACAAAATTGATTTTTAGGTGGCCCTTTGGCCAATAAGTTTTTGAAATTTTCAATTCGAGTCGATCACGCTATATTATTTTTGAGTTAAAATATTTTGGCCCTAACCCTACTTTGATTTCCAGGTGGCCTGTTGGCCGAGATATTTTAAAATATTTTTAGTATATATCGATTTCTATGGTATATTAGAATGTTGACCCGAGCGATGCTCGGAAATAATGACATTTAAGACTTCATATAAATATTTTGTGGCTAATACCAAATTATATAGATTACATGTAGAAAGGTAATATTAGATGTTTATTTTGGAGTAGTTATTTGTTGTTGTTGTAGAGATACTTTTTTTCTTTTTCTTGTATTCTTAAATCGGTAAAACGTAAATCTGAATGCATTTGATAAATATTTCATTGGCTTTCTATCAATATTCAATACATGCTAAATTGGAAACAACTAATCATGATTAATTCTGTTGGCTCTCTCTGATAAAAAAAGAAATTATTAAAAAATTATAGTTCTCGGCAACCTAATCACGCCTGCCTAATATGTTGATTTATAGTTGATTTGTGAGTTTCTAAGATCCATATAGCAAATTTATTCTAGTAAGAAGCATATCAAATTCAGAAAATTTTGTGCCTTTTCTAACATTCGAATTAGTCTTGACTACTATAACTCTCATGAATCAAAATACATAGAATTAATCTGATCAAAATAGTTTCTTCTTTTCGGATTTGGTATGTTCTCAAAACTTTGTTGCAAGATTAAAAACATGGCAAAGGGAAATAGATTTAAAGAGCTTAAGTATATCAAAGAAGCCGAGCAAACACCGAGGTCTTTAAATTAAAAAATAAATAAATAAAATAAAAGAAGACCACAAATGAAAGACATGCATGCATGGAGAAATGGGTATTTGAAATACGGTCCTCACCATATGGATCTTCCGAGCACAGTTTCTTGTACCTTTCAATTGCCTTTTGAATTTTCGATCCCAACCTTATAAATTGAACATAAAAAATAGAAAATAATATTTAAAAGAGTAACAGTTAATAAATTATATTAGTGCATTTTTAGAAATTAAGTATAGAAGTATTCAACAAACGCTACAAACATGAGATTTCTCATTGGACTGTGTAATACACGAAATACTAATTTAATTTTAAAATAAGAATCACAAATTAAAGTAGTTATGTCTCAGATATGAGAAAGCAAATATGCTTGGGTGCATAGATAACACACTCAATAATAAATGTTTAATATGCATGTAAACATGTAGAACTATGTACACAAATTAGAAAGATAGCAAGCAAATATGTATGCAAAGTTGAATGAGTTCAAAGTATCAATAGCAATTATTGGAAATGAAACTTATCGCTCAAATAGCACAAATTAGCAAAAATGGCAAAAAAGAATGGATATATGAGAAAATGATTGAATAAGTCACAAGTTTGCAGAGTAATTAGCTATATAATGAGATATATAGTATAGATAGTGTATAGTGGCTACTAAGAGCCTTATTCAATTCAACATGTTGCATTGACCGATATGCATCGAAACAGTGTTTAATTTCATTATAAGATGATACATACAAAACTTAATGCATAGAGAAAAAGGGCAAAGAGACAGATTAAATTTTTTGATTATTAGATGAATCAAAATTCACACGTTGCTGTGCAAATTCAACAATATGTACGCATCCGCGTACATGTTGGAGAAACCTCTAATCTCGTATTCTTACAAAGCACAGAGACCAAACAATCTACAATTAAGAAAAGATTGGACTTAAGATTATATTCCGACGATACATACACTAATACCTAGAGATTCCGACGACCACCGTAAGGGTTTCAACTTGCGCTTATCCCATGTAGGTCAGCCCCTTGATGAGAAAGCCATGTTTATCAATGTATTCAATTAAATTTTGGTTGAGAATATTGAAAAAAAATATTCGTTCTTCGTAAAATTAACGAATATGGACTCCAAATAATATATACCGGCTAGCAACACTAATGTAACATGATGATAATGAAGGAAAAAAAAATTAAGTTAACCTTGTACTATTTCCCACTATATATTAAAAGGCTTAAATTTATCGTTTGTGAAAAAAAAATACCTCCAGATATAAGGAGACCTTCAAAATAACATAATAATCAAAGACAAAAATGCATTTCACTGACACTATTGAGAGTGCATGTTGAAGATTATCTTCAGTATGGTTCAAACTTACATTAATCTAACAATGAACCTCACAAATCAAACATAATACGGAGTATACATAACAAACTTAAGTAAAGTCTTACATTAAATCATAAGACCGGCCGTACCCGTTCAAGAGGCTGCTCTATAGCTTTAGATATTTTTCCATTAGTAATCGCAACAGCTTTAACAATGCGTGTACAACGTAAAGTTGTTCATAGATATTGTCACATAAATAAACTATTAAAATCAACAAATGGAAATTTTGAACTACCTCATAAGCCGAAGGACGACTGGATATAATACACTGTAAAATTATACTATATAAAATATTTAAAAAAATATTATAGATGTTTTATGCATGATTTATGTAATTCTATAGAAATCTTAAGCTTTTCTTTTTCTTCTCACCAACATATTCGTAAACATACGGAAAACAAATATTTGGCCGAAAATCATAGATTTTGCATTCACTTTTAAAACAAATAGTTTCTACAGATTTCACAATTCTTTCAGTACAAAGTTAGACCGATGATTCCATGCATGAGCCATAATTTTTTAGAGAGGGAAAAAAAAAATCCAACAACATGAAATATGAAACTGTGGCTATAAATTAATAAAAATATTTTTTTTTGCATTAATCGAAAAGTTCAGAAAAACTAATCAGAATCATTGAATTAAATTAATGATAGTACATTGATATTTATCTAAACATTTATCTTTCATAATTGATCGATCTTGACCGGCGGCCTTCAAATGCATGCCTTCCCACGACGGTTACCGTGTTTAGCTAGATTGAAGGCCAATACATTGATGCAATCGACGGCCGTGTCGTCTCTTCCCTTTCCTGAACGAAATTACAAATAGAGAGAAGTTGGAGATTATATGATGAGAATTCGTGAATTAAATAATTGATCAACATGTCCCGCATCTGTATCTTATGCTCGTGTCTATCATACTTCGTCCGTTCTCGACACTTCTGGAGAATTTCTTGATTTCGTTGACGTCATAATTAAGAGTACATAGTAATAATTCTTGCCGCCTGCCTTCACCGCATTAATTTCATCAAATATATATAAAGAATAAGGAGTTTTCACACAGAGGGACATGTTGGTTGATACAAAAAGAAAAGATTTTGATGGTGCCTTTTCGTGGTGCCTCTCCACAATGAGCAGTGAATCGATTAGTTACCAAGTTAAATTAATTAATTACCCAGTCAACTGCAGTTTTTGTTTGATAAGAAAATTAGGTTCACATCTAATACGTACATCATAATATGTTGCTATTCAAAATATTGAAAATGGATTTTTGAATGCAGAACTTTGCTAAAGAATGGAGAAAAAAAATAATAGTATAAAATATATAAGCAATAAATTGAATGCAAGGCATGCATTAAGAGATATTAATGAGAATTTTGGTATATAGAAGTTGCGTATCCAATATGTCAAATATATTTAGGAAAATGTAAATTGAGTTTTTTTTTTTTTTTTTTGAGCACAATGTAAATTGAGTTTTACTTGCTCATTTGCTATAACCGGCGGCGTCCATTGCCGATTTATTTATAATATAGACATTGGTGATTTAATAGACGCATCAGTTGGGAAAGGTTTTCATAACCATTGACGCAGGGGTGCGAGTAAGAAAAATAATTAAAAACTAATGAAAGTAAATTACAAAAATATCCTTCGTACTATGCTTTTGTATAGTATATAGATATTAGTAGGGATGTCAATTTAGCCCGAAACCCGCAGGTTGACGCGAGTAACCCGACCCAAAAGCGGGTTAGGGTTGAATATTTCTAACCCGAAAAAAATTTCAACCCGAATGGCCCGAACCGAATAGCCCGAAAACCGATAGGGCTAGCCCGGAAACTTGGCGGGTTGGCCCGATAACCCGAAAGTTTTCATTAATTATGTGTTAATTTTTATTAATTTGTTTCAAATATTAAAATTTATGCCTTGATTCAAATATTTGTGAAAAATAGTACAATTTTCTCATACAAGTTGTATTCATCATAATATTTTCTCTATTTTGTATTTCACCACATAATAAAAAATAATTAATATAATCATTAAAAGAAAAATATATTTACATCTCATTGAGCTACTTGTTATATTATGCAAGTTGGAGTAACATAATACGAAATAAAGTGACTTCGATGGTATAACATGATTTATTTATTTTTATAAAATTATTGTTATAAAAAAAATCGTCAACTTCTTGGCCCGACGGGCTTGCCCGAGCCCTGAAATTTAGGGTTAGGGTTGAAAATTTCTAGCCCGAAAAAAACTCAACCCAATTCAACCCGAACCGAATAACCCGAAACCCGACAGGGCTGACCCGAACCCGCTCGGGTTAGCCCGATTGACATCCCTAGATATTAGACACAAAATTAATTTTGAGGTGATCAAGTTTTTGAAATTCCTTTAGTATATATCAATAATTATGATTGTAAAAATTTTGTAACAAAAAATATATTTTTAATTTAAGACAGTTGAGAATATATTAGATACAAAATGAGAATCGTTTCAAAATTTTCGGTTAATCTAGCAAAACCTTCGAACTATTTTCGATTCGTATTGGTTAGAATAAATTATTTTTAGGTTATAATTTTGGGTAAAATCATATTGTTATATTATATTATTTTATGCTTTTATTTATAAAATATATTATAAAATACTCCGTCGAATTTCGACGGCATATAAACTAGTATAATCAAAACAAAATTCATAAGTGACAAAAAGTTAGTTTTTTTTAAAGAAGAAAAATGTTAATTACTTTGACTAGAAATATTATCCACAGAGAGAAGCTTTCGGTGGTCCACGGTCTTAGATTCACAGGCCAAACAACAGAAGTAATGACGCGTCACAAACATAAAATCCTTGTATTTAAATTAAGATAAATCTAGTCAATTTTTTTTTAATATAATCATAATCCTCTAAATAAATCTCTAATATACTTGACATTTATCATAAAACAACGATCAACTGGCGTCACTTGACTTGATTGCAAAATAAATAAGGTCAGTTCCTAACTAATTAGCTCTGTATTAGTACTTTTTATTTGATTTGATTTGATTTGATTAATATCAAAAAAAAAAAAGTGGAACCATTAATAAGTTTAATGGAACAGCATTGTATATGCGCATGGTGGAACTCTTTATTGAAGATACCAAACTTCTAGTATTATTGTCTGGAAAAAATAAATTGGCCATAAATTCCAACTTTGTTGGGAAAAGGGTTTCCAATTAGGAATTAGGTTAATTTGGGGGTTTACTTAATTATGAATTTTTCCTGAGTTATTTTGCTTGAATTCTTAAAGAGAAACTTATGGGCTGCCCATGGTTTGTGGGTTGCTTGTTTTCTGGAATTTGGGGGTCTTTTTTTCTCTCTTCTTATTACAATTCTGGAAAATACACAAAAGTTGTTAACATTCTTTCTGGGATTCTGTAGAACAACTTTTTGCTGCTATTCGATCAATAGCTATCCACGTTTGATTGGATAATATAGAAATTGAGGATTTTATTTAAATTGGAGCTATTTAATTTAAGAAAGTAATATCAATATGTGAATGGTGTTTGGTGGTGGTCATCTTTGGTTGGTCTGTTTTGCTGGGACCAAAAGTTAGATGGATTAGGATTAGGGTTAGGGTCAGATCGCGATTCAGACTGTATCTGGTGATTCCCTTTTTTCTTTTCCTGTTAGTATTTTGCTTTTCAGCTCTTTATTATTATTATTATTATTATTATTATTATTATTATTATTATTATTATTATTATTATTATTATTATTATTATTATTATTTTTTGGCATGTTTATTTATCATGATTAATGAATATTTTCTTGAATGAGGTTGTGTACTTGTGTTTCTCATCAGTCTTTTTCCATGGAATATCTGGTGCAGGAGCTGCATTCTGGGCTGCAAATGCAATAGCTCCATACGCCTGTAAATCATTCAATCAGAATATGTAAGTCTGACATGTTTTTTTCCCCATTATAGATCTATGTTTATTTTTCTTTTTATATATTATGTTTCATTTTTAATCATGAAATATCCAGTGTGCTATAAGAAACTTGGAGATTTGGATTATTTTTCTGGATTAAATTTTATAAGTATGCCTTTAATTTCTTTGAATCATTGAATAACGTCTTGTCACTTGCCACTGAGTATTTTCTTGAATGCCTGTAATCTTACTCTCTATGGGGACAAAACATTATTATGGATCTTAAAAGCCTAAATCATATCTGGAATTTTTTAACTGCTTGTGCTCAGCGTACCCTTTGAGCTCGTTTGGTACAAATCTAGGGATAAGTGGGGATATGTTAATAGGGATGAGCCCAAACACTATAGGGATAGGAAATTGTAAACATGGGGGGGGGGGTAGGGATGAAAAAGTAGAAGAAAATAGTAAAAAGGCGTGGGCCACGTGCAAATTTCCCGGGCCCGAACGGGCTTTCATCATGGGTACCAAACGGGGGACAAAGGGTGATAAATGGTTTTATCCCCCTTTGTCTCCCCAACCAAACAGCCCCTTTGTAGACTGAATATTGAAGGTACGGTGAAGACTACGTCAACTAAGAGAGTATATGTACCTTTTTGATATGATTATCCCAATGTTAGTAATTATAAATATGTTCCTTCTAGATTGATTGCAATGTGATAGCAGTTAAACGGCCTATACTGCATCTCGAACATATCAGGCTTGTTCTCATTAAAATAAACCGTGTGGCCTTTTTTTCCGCGATTTCTTGTGAAAACCCATTCAGATGTCATCTCTAATTGCTTATTTGTTGTGATTGTCTTTTGAATTATACTGCATCTTTTCCTCTGTTTCTATCATTGTGGAAATACCCTTTTATTAAAGTAGAATTTTGTCTTATAAGTTACTCTTTATTGTTGAACTTTGATTACTTTGTCGAATAGAATTTCTTCGGAGTCAACACCAATTCAAAACCTTCCATATTTGGGTTGTAAGCTATTACATGCACAATTGGATTGTTAAAATTAATGCATTTGAGAGTGAAAAACCACTTAATTGCTTGCCAAAAATGATATTGCTGGTTTTATGCTGAATCTGGTTTTGATTTTTGGTCTTCATCTTGTTTCTTTTTTATTTATGTTACACGATATTTGATGCCTCTATAGTTCTCTTTTGTTCACTAAAATCACTTAAAGCATTTGGCGAGTTATTCTTTTACTTTAAATTGTCCCTTCCAGACCTCAATATTGTTCCCCTTTGGGAGACTTTGTCATTGTTTGATGCGCAAATAAATGTTTGGCATCTCTGTAGCACTTAATGTTGATTAGGTTCTTATGAATATTTTTTTGTATTCATGTCCACCAAGCTTCTTAATTTATCACACTGATCTTATGGTTGGAACATTTGATTCAGGCTTTTGAAAATCAGATCCCCTATTTAGGTAATTTTCTAGGTTTTTTCCCTTATTCACTCTGTCTCCGATATTTTTCCAGTAAAGATCATCACTTCATACTTCTCATTTCTCTAAAGCAAACTGTTTCTCTCATGTATTTATGTAGTTTCTTCTTCTTTTTTTCAGCTATAGTTGTTGGACCTTGTTTCAAAGGTGATAATATGGACATCTCATCAATTCCGCCTGGGTTTGAGTCACTTGTACCCTTCCCTTTACGAAAGATGGAGCATGATCAAGTCAGTAATTACTCAAGTGCTGGCAAACCTTTTAGAGCAGAAAACATCCAGTTAGAATCACGGTGTAATGATGCAAAAACCGGCTCGTCACATGGGTATAGATCATTTATAACGCAGAACCAGCTTGATAGCAGTTCCATTGAGCAAATTGAGCAGGTGTGATCAAGTTTAGTCTCACTACAAAATTCTTTTTAACTTTTTTGAGTTTTCTCAATCTAAGGTCCCTATTTTTGTGTGGTTTCAGGAAAGAATTTTAAGTAATTGTTTGCCGAAAGGGGTTATTCGAGGGTGTGATGCATGTGAGAACTGCCAAAAGGTCAGTCTATCAACTCTGATCTACTCTCAGTTTCTATGTATGAGATCAGTTTCTATGTGTGAATATAATAGCCATCTACTAATCTATCGGCTGATAGTCTGATATACTCTTGATTTTCCTAAGCTGTAAAATTCAATTCCAGTGAATACCATTGGGATTTTCATGCTAAATCTTAGCTAGGAAAAGAATGTGCGCTGATCTTCTATTTGCGTTTTAAAAGTTGTGACGTGTTGATCTTTTTTGGGGACTCTACACTATTACTATAAGTTAGCATTCTTACCTTTAAAATATTCTATGACAGGTTATTGCAAATTGGCATCCAGAAGAAGCTCGGAGGCCTGATCTTGAGGATGCTCCTGTGTTTTATCCTTCTGAAGAGGTCCTTATCCATCTACCTCTGTGTTCTCAGCTCCACTGATTATGCTATTTCACTGCCTCTAAATTTTGTATCCCTTAAGGAGCTGATTTGCTTCTTTGTTTTCAAAATACTTAGGAGTTTGAAGACACCATAAAATACATTTCAAGCATACGCTCCAAAGCTGAAATGTATGGTATCTGCCGAATAGTTCCTCCTCCATCATGGGTACCTCCTTGTCCTCTGAAGGAAAAGAATATATGGGAAAGGTCTAAATTCACGACCCGGATCCAGCAAATCGACAAACTTCAAAACCGGGATTCAGTGAGAAAGACTTTCCAAGTCAATAATTACAAGAGGAAAAAGAGGAAATGCCTAAGAAGGGGAGTTGGACAAGGAAATGGTATTCAGCATATCGAAATTCCTGATGAGGCTCCACAATTCGGATTTGAGCCTGGTCCAGATTTTACTTTGGATGAATTTCAGAAGTACGATGATGATTTCAAGGCTCAGTACTTCAAGAAAAACTGTAATAGTTCAAATTTGGGAGGTAGCAGAACTACACATGAGGAGCAGTGGCATCCCACAATACAAGACATTGAAGGAGAATATTGGCGGATAGTAGAGAAACCGACAGAAGAAATTGAGGTATTTTCCAGTGCTAATTTCATGCATAGATTCTCTTTCTCTCTCTCTCTCGCTCTCTCTCTCTCTCTCTCTCTCTTTCCCCAATAATAATCACTTTAGAGGCTTATCTCTTTGTTTCTAGTACAGTAGTACTAATATCTTCCATTCCTCTAAAGGTGCTTTATGGTGCTGATCTGGAAACTGGAGTATTTGGCAGTGGGTTTCCTAAACATTCTCAAAAAGTTTCTTCAGATTCAGACCTGAAGTACGTTAATTCCGGATGGAACTTGAATAACTTCCCTAGGCTTCCTGGTTCAGTTCTAACATTTGAAAGCAGCGACATATCTGGTGTTCTGGTTCCTTGGCTGTACATAGGAATGTGTCTTTCTTCATTTTGTTGGGTAAGTCAATGGTTCTGATTTCCTCGTTTTTAGTATTTCTCTCCTTCATTAGTATTTCATTAATTTTGGTGCTTTTAATTTATATATTCATTTCTCGTTTCTTTACTTGGAAAAGCATGTAGAGGACCATCACATGTACTCCTTGAATTACATGCATTGGGGAGCTCCAAAAATTTGGTATGGTGTTCCAGGATCAGATGCCGTGAAACTGGAGGCATCTATGAGAAAACATCTACCCGACCTCTTTGAAGAACAGCCTGACTTGCTTCATAAGCTGGTGAGCTTTAAATCTTTACTCTCTTCTTTGAACTATCTCTTTCTGTAATACAAACCACTATGATACTAGAAATGCATGTTTGAAGTTAACTTATATATAGATGCATATACTAGTTCTCTTGTTTTCCTCTAAACAATATAACGTATGTTCCTCGATTACTTTACAAGTCCTGACAATATTAGTAATTATCGAATTTAAGCATAGGATCTTTATAATGTACTTTAGCGCTAGAATACTCAAATCGGTCAAGATGTATGGCCCAATCCAGTAGTTCCAGACATTTCAACGGTTGTCGTTAATAACTGTTGACATTTAATGATTTAAGGAAGTAATATATTCTTTCAACAATGATCGAAAAGAAAATAACATGTACTAGCTTTCAAAAAAGTTTCCTTCTCCTACTCTTTAGAATTTAACTCAATGTTTTGAACAATATGCAGGTGACTCAGCTATCACCTTCAATTCTAAGGTCTGAAGGGGTGCCTGTTTATAGGTGCGTCCAGAATCCGGGAGAATTTGTGCTGACCTTCCCTCGAGCATATCATGCTGGATTCAACTGTGGTTTCAATTGTGCTGAAGCAGTCAATATTGCACCTCTTGACTGGCTGCCACATGGACATATAGCCATGGAGCTGTACCGTGAGCAAGGGAGACGAAGTTCCATTTCACATGATAAACTATTGCTTGGGGCGGCTAGAGAAGCTGTGAAAGAAAATTGGGAACATAACTTTTTGAGGAAGTACAAATCGGATAATTTGAGATGGAATGAAGCTTGTGGAAAGGATGGGATTTTATCAAAAGCACTTAAGGTATCTATAGCTTCATGGTTTGTTCTCAATATCGAATACTTAATGTGGAGGAGAAAACATATATCTTTTTCCTTCAAATGTCTGTACATCAATCTTTGTCCAAGTATCATTCTACTGTGTATATTTTAATTTTTCTCTATTATATTGTGTGTAGACTCGTGTTGACATGGAGAAGGAATGGAGGGAATCCCTTGGCAAATCGGCAAAGGTACTGAAGATGGAGAGCTCTTTTGATGCTAGTTCTGAGAGGGAATGCAGTATCTGCCTTTTCGATCTTCACATGTCTGCTGCAGGTTGCCACCAGTGTTCACCAGATAAATATGCATGCTTGAGACATGCCAAACAGTTGTGTTCATGCTCATGGAGTGCTAAGTTTTTCCTTTTCCGTTATGACATCATGGAGTTGAACGTATTAGTTGAAGCTTTGGAGGGGAAACTAAGTGCAGTTTATCGATGGGCAAGGCTTGATATGGGCCTAGCTCTCAGTTCTCATGTCTCTGTCAATAAAAAGCAAGTTCCTGAGCTTGTCAATAAAGCGCCTCATACATCTCAAGAATCAGCTCGAGAAGAGATAAGTTCACCACCCAGTACGATCTCTTCAGAGGAGCTGAAAAAGGATGTGTGTCGAGGCAGTGTTGGCTCTTCTAAAAATGTGAATCCACCTATGGTAGTATTGGCTTTGGAAAGTGTGAAGACATCACTGAAAATTAAACTAACTAAATCTAGTAGTTCTTTCAAGAAAGACAAGTCTTCACAGCTTCCCCCAAGACATAAAGTACAATGTCAAGCTTTTGAAGCCACTACTCCCAAGAAAGCGTCTCTGGAAGCTTCTGGTAAATCTGAGGAGAAGCAGTCGTCGGTTTCAGGGAACAAGGTTGTTATATGCTTGAGTGATGATGAAGAAGAGGAACCACCCAGTAAAAAGGCGTGTCTTGTGAATGGTATTTCTCAAAAGGATTCATTAAGTATTGAGAAGTTGATTTTTCCTAATAGTACGACGAATTCGGGTAGTTGTGCTGATAAGTCAGCCTCTACTACTACCACTGTTACTCTTCCTTCTGCTGTATGCTATGTTAAAGTTGAGGAGCATGCTGAGGCTGAAAGTTCTGTAGGAAGCAATCCTCCAAGCAGTTCTTGCCTGAACATTTCGTTGATGGATATAGATTCGAAGGAAAATGTCCAGAGGAAGAAAAACATGAATGATTGTGATGAGGCAAATGCAGAGTGCCTTAAACCAAAAAAACTCGATGATGAGAAATTGAGAGGTGAAAATGGTTGTAAAAAATTAGAGATGGACGTAGAGTTGAGATCTGTAGATAACATGCTTCCTCTATCAAGCCCATCTACTCATCAAAACAATTTGGATGGATATCGTCGCCAAAAGGGTCCTCGAATTGCAAAAGTAATCAGGAGAATCAATTGCAGTGTCGAGACTTTGGACTTTGGAGCTGTGCGTGGTGGGACATTTTGGTGCAATAGTAATTATATTTATCCAAAGGGTAGGTTCGATGCATAGTACTACATTTGCACATATTTTTCGCAGTTTTTATTAGATTGAAAATTAATTGAGCTTCTTTTTCTTTCTGCAGGATTTAGGAGTCGAGTAAGGTACATTGATCTTACGGATCCAACTAATATGTGCTATTATGTCTCAGAAATCCTCGATGCGGGGCTGGATCGACCTTTGTTTATGGTAAGTATAGTATTCAATTAAATGTTCTTCTGCATGTCATGTAATCCTTGCAGGATCATGAAGTAGTTACTCTTTTCTTATCACTTTATTCAAATTTTGCTGTTTTTCTGTAAAGCCTTCTGTACATTATATGTATCCTTTACAGCATCAAATATGTCTTTTGTGTTGCTTGTTCTGTTTCTTCTTTTCTTTATCTGTTAGTTGACTTTACTCATCTTAAAGGATTTCAGAATACCATACAAATCCACCACATTTTTTTTTCTTCCTCCTCCCCATCTGTTAGTTGATATATCTTAGATGTTACCCCCCCCCCCCATTTTTTTTTCTTCCTCTGTACATCATGACAACTTCAATGGTGCTGAAATATACTGTGTTTGTAGGTGTCGTTGGAAACTGATCCTAGTGAAGTATTTATCCATTTTTCGGCTGTCAGATGCTGGGAATTGGTTAGGGAGAGAGTAAATCAAGAGATTGCAAAGCAACATAAGCTAGGAAAGGGGAAGCTTCCTCCTCTTCAACTTCCTAGGAGCGTGGATGGCATGCAAATGTTCGGCTTTTCTTCTCCATCGATTATGCAGGCAAGTTCTTCCGAATGACGTTCAGTTGAATACTTGAAGATACGATTTTCTAATTCCTTTAATATATTGCCCCTATGCAACTTTTAAATTCATTTTACTTTGAATTTTATGTTAAAGTTAGGTCCTTGTTCATGAGCCAAGTTTTTAACATAAAGTTAAAAGGAACCTAATCATTTCGTAACTACTAAAATGGTTAGGTTCCCATAACTTTTATGATACTTTTATTTACAAGGTGATACAATACTAAAATGGCCCTTTTGGTTCTTTGTTTAACAGGCAATTCAGGCTATGGACTGTGATCGAGTTTGCATAGAGTATTGGCAATCACGATCGCCATCAAAAGACAACAATAACCTCATGGCCACGCCCTTGACCTTGAAAAACCAAGGGGAAATTGAGAAAATTCTCAACGGCCTCTTAAAGAAAGCTAACGTCGAGGAGCTTCGTACACTCCACAGTTTTTTGCATAACAAAATGATTAATTAATGAACCGAGTTCACTGAGCAGGATTCTTAGTGAAGAAATTAACAAGAAGACAAGGTAGAAATTTTCCAGCCCTTAACTTTTGTAAATGTTTAGTAGCTTCATTTTTAGGTCACTTAGTCATCTACAAAATGAACTCTGGATAATAACTATCCAATTTTGGCAGAGAAAGAATATCTGTTCAATCCTTGCAATATATATATATTTATTTATTTATTATTATTATTATTATTATTATTATTATTATTTTTAAAAAAGGATACAATACTTGGCTTTGGCTATTCAAAATTATCTATGCTTCAGCTAGTTTTCGATGTTACATTCTCTTGTGAAGAATGATTGTTGGTTAGATGCTTAATGATCGCATATATAAGCAATAAAACAGTAATTTGCGCACTAAGATTAAGCAATTAACGTCTTCCTCAAATAATGAATGTGATAATAATTCTTCAGTGTTGGTATTCACCACACGAGTAACTTTACCCAAATGCAAAATCAAAAATATAGTATATTTAAGCATTAAAATCATTAAATCTTCACAAGAGAAATGGTTATAGTTTTTTGTTAGATTGAAAGCTTTTCTTTCATTTAATTTAATTTCAAATTATTATTATCATTCCACGCAGGATAAACAACTATGATGAATAGTCAAATAAAAACAGTGTCTTCAATTTAATTTAATTTCAATTATTATTATCATTCCAAGCAAAATAAACAACTATAACGAAATGGTTAAATAAAAATAGTGGATTGGATTTTCTTTTCTGCCGTATCAAAAAGATACAAGTTTTAACTCCTAAATTAAAGAAATGTTTTACAACTTCCGAATATAATGTACTAGTCTTTCCGTGTAAAGTTATCCCTATTTTCAAATTTTATTTTGAGTACAAATAATATTTTACTTTTCTCATTTTTTTTTTATTATTTGTCTTCAGTTACTCTTTTTAGAGTTAATTTTCTATAATTCTAGTATGAATTACTAATATTTTTTTTGAAAACTAAATGAATCCAAACGTTATTTAAGTTGTTAATTATTTTTAAATATTTAATTAAATTTCATAATTATATTATTGTAGAATGTTACGTTGAATGAAGATACATTTATTAGTTTCTTGTGTGAATAAATCAAAATAAGACCATTTATGTACATAAAATCAAATTAAATTGAAGAAAAGCTTTCAATCACACACAAAAATTATAGCTGCAAAATATTATAGATTTGAAAAATGAAAAAAGATTAATATCTTAAGTCTTATTTAAGTATAAAGGTACATTTGCACCATGAGGATATAGGTATTAATGATGCACCTAAACATACTTAAAGGGTATTTTTGCGCTTGGATGTAAACTTTAAGGGTGTTTGTCCTATTCCTTCGTCCAACTTCAATAGGCATGTATACTAAATCGGGTCATTCATACACCAATTAACATGTATCCTGAAATGAAAAGAATTAATCATTCTATAATCCACTCACCACTCAGCACGTATCTCAATATAATTTAAATTGTAAAAATTTAAATCACCATAGTTTGTTCTCCGATTTTTACGATTTTTATACCAAATTAAAGGTCTTGATACGATATTTCATTTAAGACAAGTCATCAATATGTTTTTATACATATATGATGCTCTAGTTTTAAAATAATAAAATTTGCATTAAAATATTTAACAGTACACTTTATCTCTAACTAAACTCTCCTAAACTCTTGTGTCCAAAAGTAACAAGCCTATTGAAATGAGATAGACATAGTATTAATCTTGCATTGTTTTAAATGAGTATCACAGTTTTTAAAGTACATTTTGTTGGTAATAAAAAGTACTCACAATATTTAATATTTTAATATATATATATATATATATATATATATATTCTTAAGTACAACATTATAAATTTATATAAACATGTTGATGATGTAATTGTGTTACTTATAGACAAATTTACCCGCAATGAAAATATAACTAAAATTAAAGAGAAAGAAAATAAGAAAATAAAAAATAAAATCAATGTGTATCCCACGATCATACAATCACGTAAAGTAATACGTCATTACATGATTGCGTCATCGCATGAAAACACAAATTTTACACTATCATGCGAAAACAATATAGTATCGCATGATTGCACCATTGATCGATAGGGCAATTTACATACTATCACATGAAATGCTCATGGTTACACCATCGCATTGATGTGGATGAGTATTAGGACAAAAAAAAAAAAAAAATGTTATAATACATATTGCACTTAAATTTACCATTTTCGATCTTAAATTTATAATTTTCTTGTTCTTCTCTCATTTCGAGCTAGATGGCAATATTTAGGCTGGTAATGCGAAGAATGGCGACGACAGTGGTTGGAACAACAATGGCGATGTTAAATGGCTAAATTTCTCCATTTTATCCTCATTAATTAATGATATATATAAGTTGCGTTTAATAAATTTATACACTTTCTTGTGTGTGTAATTTGATAAATGATGACATTTAAAAAAGAACGGAAGGAATAGCCTTTAATTAAAGACAAAGACTCTTGTGTGGCTGAGCGCACGGTGCGGCCCAGCATGATGCCTAAAACTCAACCAACAATCTCATTTTCATTCAGTACAAAATAGTAGATGATTTTAAATTGAAGTCCAAATTATGTAGAGTTGCACCATTAGTTCAGGTCGACGAGAGTGTGTCTCTTGATTGAATTGAATTGAATAACCATTTATGTCCAATTATTTAAGTTTTAGTTTAATCATTATTCATTAGTACCAATATTTATTCTTTATGTTTTTGCAAGAACTAGAGGCACATCCTCAACCATGATTGGTCAAACAAAACTTAATGTCTGAAAAATTAAAAAGACTTAAAATGCATATAAAACAGTTGGAAACAATAATCTTACATTAACGTCCGACTTTAATGCAATTTTAGTTCGTTCCTTCAATGTAATTGCAACACATCCATATCTAGTATTTACCATCTTCGTAAGTAGGAAAAAAAGAAAAAGAAAAAAAAAGTTAAAATTTCCTTTTTGAAAAAACTAATTTAAAAAGGTGGAATTCAACACGTTAAAAGTCAACCCAAAATTTAGCATTTATTATTAATTTAAGAATCGTGAACAATTATACTCACCAATTATTTTTAAAAAAATTGAAATCATATGAAATTTGTGTTCCCAAATCCAATTATCTGCATATTCCGAAGTTAGAGAAATTGATAATAATAAAAAAAAACAAATCTGTGAAAATAATGGAAAATTTACATCCACACTATTCACTCTCTCCACCTCCACCCCACACGCACTTGGCACACACAAAATATGCACACACTTTTTCTCTGCTAAGGGTTTGCAATCTCTATCTCTCTCTGTAAATTCCGTCTCTCCGATCTTTGTAATGAATCGATTTTAGGGTTTCTTTTTTGGTGCTGCATACGTACCGTTGTTGAACATCTCGAATCATTTTTCGTTTTTTTTTTTTTTGCCGATTTTGAATCGATTAAGATTCGCAAGCGAAGGAAATTTCGGCTCGATTTTCTTGCTTTGTTTCGGACTGCTGTACCTCGTGTTTGATGGTTGAAGAAGCGCGGAAGGATCTGAGTTGTTTTGTGAATTGAGGAGATTTGAGGGAAATAGAGATGGATTTGGATTTCAATGGCGATGTCACGTGCCTCGATGCTGAACTGCTGCAGCTTCAGGAGGTCTCGCCGTTGGCCATTAAAGCCAACCCGTATGTTGCCGAAAAGCTGTTTGATCAGTGGCTTTCGCTTCCGGAAAGCAATTCTCTGGTAATTACTCATTCGTGTTGCTTATTATTTTGCTTGATTTTTGGGTCGACGATCTCTTTCGTGTTTGGAATTGCAGTCTATGCGTAGTTTGGCAGGTTGGGTTAGCTAATATTTGGAGTATGGGTTAGTGAGAGGAATAGTAGATACCCACACGCAGTTTCATTTCGAGTCATTGGTGTATTTCGAGATTGCATGAAGGATGAGATAAAGTTCTGGGCTTTAGGTTGTTTCTGACTGTTGTTGATGAACTATTGGGAGTTGTATGGTTTAGAAATATATGAGACAAATATGCAACTACTATAAACAATCAAAAATGTGATAGGGATCTTATTTCTCTTCTTATATACATGCATTTGAGTCACTTTGTGAGATCATGTTAATTGCAGACATTTATAGAAACCTCTATAACTAAGGTTGGTCAAGGACAAGCTGATTGTATAGTGTGGTGATAGTGGATATATAAATGAAATTGGCCAAGGTGATATTTTTCTTATGCATGGTGCATGGCTAAAGAACTGAACTCAACTTTCGACTTCTAGCATTATGGTCATATTCATTGACCAGATGTGTACGACACTTGGTTATTACGCCTCTTAGTAAGAACTTTTCTGATATTATAGCTCTTATAGTTTGGTTTCTGGCTTTTATGGATCAATACCAACTCGCGTGATGAGTGACTCCTGCTGTTTGTTCATTGGCACATCCATATGTTCTACTAATATTTAGTCATTATGGAGTCATTAATTATTTATCAGTAACATGCATTCATTTTAGGGCATTAGAGAATTAAATGTAATTCAGATTTGCTATTTCTAATTGCTTAAATTTATTAAAAATATTTTAATGTATTGATGTGATATTTAATCGACTATATTGAGATACTTTTCTTGCTCATAATTACTGTATAATCATGAAGTGCACCATTGTTTTGGTATTCTTTACTTTGAACTCAAGCTGAAGAAGTTATGCTTCTCTAACACCCATCCTATCTCAATTTGTGGTATTATCTTCTTGGAACTGTAGAGTAGTCGTCTTAAGTTATATAATAATTTTCCTTATTGTCACAACTTTCTATGATTTATTTTGTTGAAAATTTATAATTCAGGTATTAATGTTACAACCAATTAGTATATTAATGCTACAAAACATGCGTAGCCACATTTTCCGGAGCTTTAAAAGTAATTGGATTTTTGATGAAACATTAGATTTTGGTAATAAGTGTTGGATTTTAAGCATTGATTGAGTTCGCGTGCAAATTATATAGTCAAAATCTTATTCCCCAGCAATGTAATTTCTAACATCACAAGTCAAACTTTCCTCTGTGCAGGTCATATCTAAATATATGTCTAAAACTTGTGATATTTTTTAGGAGACCAGACATATGCTACTCTTAGATATTGATATTTCAACCATCATGTTTTTAAAATAAGAAAGCCTCAATTTCATGTGCTGCTGCATTAGCCCGGTCATGACAAGTATTATTTCCATCATGTTTTTTTTTTTTCTTGAGTTGATTTCGTATCCAGAATTTGCTTATATGGACATGTTTTTCATCATTTTGAGTGCTGGAACAAACTTACATCAATCATGTTTAATTGTGCGTATTTTTTTTATTGGATATTGTGTAATTTTGGTCTTGTTTGAGGATGTGAAATAGATCTGAATCTCTCTTTTTTTGAACGAACTGAAATAATCTTTCTAGGTTCTAGCACATTTGTTACTTCTTCGTGGGCAATGAATGCTTGACAGAAACTTCTGATTAATTGCGTATACTGAATCACTGTTATCTGTGCAAATACCTTCATCATTAATGCATAACTTTAAGCGTTTTAAGCCAGTGAAAGATGGAAAACTATTGCTTTTGAACTCGAACAATTGGGTTATTTAAATCGTAGTTGAAATTTTTATTTGGCTTCTCTTTCTTTCTTTTCTTCATCAGGAAGTAGAATTTCTGAACAAAGGATCCCGACATTGCTAATAAGTTATGCAGTTTTCATGTTTAGAAGAGCAAATATCTCTTCCAGATTGTAATTGCTTCATACCCTGTGTTAACGACTCATGGTGCAAGTGTTGTATTCTGCAAGTCATCACTATTCTGTTTTGAATTATATATTAACAGTCATGTCTTGTGATAGTCATTCTGATCTAGACTTTTCTAGGTGTACTCCTTGTGAACCTTAAAGATTTGTCATTTAGAATTACTCATTTATTGAGTACACCACTAGGGCTTCATGTAACCCTTTGTTTTCAATTATGACATTAGAACTTATAAAGAACTAAAAAAGAGAAAATTCTTCTCTTCTTCCTTAGTCTTTCGATTTTCTTTTTTCAATTTGAAGGATGTCTAGGCTAGATTACCGTGGCCCTTGGATGTTTTCATGACCCTGGGAAAATCCATGGGGCAGGCTGTGTTGTTTTCCTTCCTTTCTGAGCTACCACTTCTACTAGTTGAGAGCTTATGTCCGAAAGGATGAGCATGCATTCTGTGCTGATTGGGAATGGTGGATAAACTTACTTGTACAATATAGCAATATAATCAGTCGCTCATTTTTTTATGTATGAGTATGGAATTCTATGATTCATAGTTACGTGCCATCACAAATTGAAAAACTTGTTGTTAGACTTTGCGCTAGGATGATAATGTTCAGCCTTGATAATTGTTCAGCCTTGTTGAATTAGATTTTGATTTCCATTAGCAGATATCTTGTCAGTGCTTTGGCGTATGCTGTTGCTTTGCATGTGTGTTGATACATACACGTTATTCTCATGTTATTTTCCAGTTATAAGCTTTCATTTGAATCTTCTATCACGTGTACTTCTAATGATTTGTAGATTTTATCCTTGTAAGAGAATTCATTTGTCCTTGTCTCCCAAAGTAAGGGTTTTTTGTATTCTCTGTCGTAAAAACATGGGACTAAGTTGTCGTGAAATAGTTTTCCTGTCTGAGGGATAACTTCAAAGTTTGTGTGATTTCACTCTATTGGGTTGGAGACGTGGAACTCTCTATCTTGCACAATTTCCCTTACCCATAGGATTTAGAGTTAGTAGTTTCTTACAGTTGCTTCAACTGGAATGTAGCTCCAGGGAGGTTCTCCATTTTAGAAAGTGAATCTTGTCTTCATATACATTGATAGATATCGGAGCAATGAGTTTTGTATGCATGCTGTATTATGTCTTCTCTGCCATTACTCCTTCAAAATTTGCTAGTGCAGATGTAAGCAATTCAGCTGATATTTTATTCCTCAAATACGATCCCCTATTATTTCTGGCTTAGCCTTGTTGTAGTTAAAATAGGAACCAGATGTATTTACATATATCCATCTATGATATGCAGGTTAAGTCGTTGCTCAATAATGCTAAGGGAGGGGGTCCTGTGAATGCTGCTGGAACAGCTAGCACAAATACTGTTGCTAGCAATACATTGCCTTCAATGTTTCCTGCAGGTAGTACGCCACCACTTTCACCTAGGAGTTCATCAGGTTCTCCTCGGATCGTGAAACACAGGGCAGGCCTGTCTGCTTTAGGCTCTCCCTTAAAATTAGTGAATGAGCCTGTGAAAGAGCTTATACCTCAGGTTAAGTTAGTTGATGTGTTGTTAATGTTTGTTAACCTGTTTATAAGAGTTTTTTTATATATGCAGTGCCCCCACCCCCTCTTTTTGGGTAGTAAGTTGGTAGAGTTCTCTTGATAGTACTTGTGATTTTGCAGTTCTATTTCCAAAATGGCCGCCCACCACCTAATGAGTTGAAAGAGCGGTGCTTGTTTAGAATCAACCAATTTTTTTATGGTCACGCAGAGGGACTGCAAATTCATGGTGAGATTGGCTAGATGTGCTTGTGATGCTAGGGAATGTTCTGTGATGAATTACCTACTTATGATTTCTACATTTAATGGATTTTCAGAATTTAAACCGGTAACAAAGGAAATTTGCAAGCTCCCATCTTTCTTTTCTACTGTACTGTTCAGGAAGATCGACACTGAGGGAACTGGAATCGTGACCAGGTAATTGTAATTACGTACATCCCCCTCTGTCCACCTTTCCATGCTCTCCAGATATCCCTATTTATTCATTATAAATTATTTATAGTATACCAGTTTTGATCAGACCATCTGTATATCTTGTATTGCTCCATAGATAAGAGAAAGTTATCCCATCTCTGCAAAGAGACAGTTATTAGAATTGGTAATGTTTGAACTACTACAAAGGATTACGAGCATTAGCTGTATTGGAACGGAAGTAATATAACACATTCCACATGACCTCTTGTTTATCCATTTCCTGACTGCCTTGACTCTTTAAGTTTCAATATCTGTATGTTGATCTGTTTTCTGTGTTTTGGTATATCTTCCGTGCCTGCACTTTCTGCACTTCATTTCAGTAATATGGTATTTGGGCTGCCATTTTGCTACCGAATATTATATCCCTGTTATTTTTGAAGAAGCTCCTTTGGATTGGCATTTTTTATCTATCACTTGCATTGCTCGGATGAGGTACCTATTGCCCTGTAGGAGATGTGCTTTGTATGAACGCACAAAGTATCAAGAAAGACCAAAATTATTATATTAGGTTGCTGGGCTTTTTGACAGTCAAATTTGGGGAGGGTACATGTCATGTCCATGAGTTAACGTGCTTGATAAAAAATGTTGCATGTATAGTGAACTGTGCATACAATCAAAAAGTCAATTAAAATATTATCAAATGTTGAATCGATACGTAAGGGAAAACCTATAGCAGAAAATGAAATTTGATTTCTATTATCCTGAAAAAGAAAGCTGTTCCTTTTCTTGTGTTAAATGATTGGGACACTATTTATATTTCATAATGTCAAATTTTTGATACAGTGATGCCTAACTTGCCCTCGTTTTCTCCCATTTCCTTTCTTTTCTCCCTCCTTTTCTAGTTTGACAATCTACTCCAGCTCTGCCACCTATGTCTTTCACTTCATGTTGGATCTCATGATTTTTCAGCTATTATTTCCCACTCCCAATTGTTCGCTAGAATCGATAGAAACTCATCATAAAATCATCACCCGTTAAGATAATCATGTTCTCTCTTTTCAAAGTGCTCAAAAGATATAAACTGCTTGAAAATAATAGGGTTGGTCATTGTTGGTAAGTTCTTCCTTTGTTGGGTATTTAAGGAACGGAATAAGTTTAAAGTGTATAATAGTAAATGCAAGAATTAAAGACAAATGTGCTAGCACCAACAAGCTCCCCCTCCCCCCAAAAAAAAATAATAATAAAAAATAAAATAAAAAATGCTTAGATAGACATACCATACTGCATCTATCCAAGATTTTTTATCAGCTGAAATTGATGAAGTTTCATGAAACATTATGTTGTTAGAACTTAGAAGAGAGGATTGAGTAATTATTTCCATCTGCTGTGCTTTCACTCACATGGACAATTCAGTATCATTGTTAAGGAATTGAAAGGTGCTCATAAAAGTCATAATTGGCTACATCACTTAAAGAAAATCACTTACATCGAGTTCTGGTAAAGGCTGCCATTCCATCCATCAGATTTGAGTTCTGCCTCAGTTTGCCTTAATTATCTGAAGTCTGAACCAATGTCATTCTCCTAAATCTAATCTAGTATATTTTGCTCTGCACATCGCAGTGTTTGTTATATGGTCTGCATCAAGTTTTGAATCAAAGATGCTGTTATGACGTTAATTCGCTGCCTCATTAGGTTGCTTGTGGGCTTTCAAGACTTCATTGGATTTAATTTTTCCATATTATGTGCATTAGTTGAAACAGTAACCACCATTAGCGAGCTCTTGAAGGTTGCAGTGGTAATGGAAGATCTGTAAGAATCTCATTTTTGCAAAGATGAATTAAAAAGCTTGTTGTAATGGCAAAAGTGCAAAGTATGTAGTATTTAGCATTTACAGACAAGCTCGTATAATATGAACTTGGTACTGAACTCAAACTCTACTGGAGAACTGCCCAGAATTGTCGAAATTTAATTATCAATAAAATCTTGTTCAAATATGTACGCAGGCTTAAAACTTAGACTTTTCAGTGAACTATGGGTTCAATAAAACCTCATTTTCTTAAGGGTTTTTATTTCTTGGTTTTCGAACTTGGGGTCACGCTGTGTGAAAGTTTGGAGTGTAGTCTTGATACATTCACCTCAATTTCATAAGGATTAAGAGTTAATTATATGCATTTTCTGTAGCACTTTCGGAATATAACACTTCTGTTAAAGTGAACTCCATAGATGGGACTTTTAAAATATATTTAAACCATTTAGGTATTTTCGTAAAAATACTTTTATGTCTACACATTAGAAGTGCAAAAAAGAAATACAGAAGCCATGAATTTGTGCTTCTGCAAAATGAGCCATTAGAGAAGTTACTTATACTGAAGGTCCGATTATAATTACCACGGAACAGTGGAACACCTATCACAAAAGCTGCAAATGGACTTCCATGTGAAACCAATCTGTTTGGCCTTCGCCTGATAAGTTTTATATCTAGCAGAAAGTGAACTTGTTGCCATCATTATCATATAATTTATCATTGATTATTTATGTTTGAGTTAATGTATATACCCTGACTTTGTCTTATTTTGTCCAATCAGGGATGCGTTTGTCGATTATTGGATCAATAAGAACATGTTGACCAAGGATATAGCATCACAGTTATACACAATCTTGAAGCAACCAGAGTTCAAACACTTGGTTCAGGTCGAGCAGATTTCTTAGTATCGTACTACATAAAACTGAGTTTAGTCATTTATTAATAGCTTTCTCCTTTGTTGATAATGTTACGACCTTGAAATAGGATGACTTCAAACTGGTTCTTCGAGAACTTTTGACCACTCATCCTGGGTTAGAATTCCTGCAGAGTACACCTGAATTTCAAGAAAGATATGGTATGTCCTATCTCGTAATTGCACTTATTTATTGTTATGTAGCTGGCTTTTTTTTAAAAAATTTATTTATAAAGAAGCTTGATTCTGTGCTAAATTCTTGAATGAAATTTCTCCATTGCTCGGTTTGTTTGAATATTAATTTATCACTATGGAATTATGTACTTATCGCCAGATTTGTGTTATTAAAATCTTTTGAGCTTTGAAGTACTGTTGCTTCATTTGATGTACTGGACACTGTTTGGGCCATTTTGCTGTTAGGTATATGTGCATCTCAACCATCATATCTTAGTATTGAGCACGTTACCTGATGATCAGACCTAACCCAAACCCTGCTAGTATATGCCTTTTGTTTGTTTGTTTGATCTCTTTTACTGATAAGTGCATGATTGTCTCAATGGCAATAAAGTATTGGGATTTCGTGGTCCTATATGAACTGATATCATTGATGGAATAGCAGTTCAAAGCTTATGGTTAGCCATTCCTAGTTTGTCAAAAACTCAAAATCTATAAGTAAGATGTTACCGCTTGAATAACTTGTAGGCAATGATTTTAGTTACTTTTTGTAGGCTTTCTAGAGCCATAGTTAGGCTCTCATTGCTGTGTTTTTGTTGATGTATGGGGTTGGAACTAAAGAATTGTGCTTTAAGTATGCTTTTTTGTTGATTTTAGTTACATATTTTTGCTTTGTAAAAATGGTATATGCGCCCTAGCCTCCTAGGATGATTTTGATCTTGTTTTATGAGTTTTGGTTTAACCTGTCTTGGGTGACTTCTTTATTTTCTCTAGTTGAGAGTTCTACAGCAGAGGTTAATGCATAGTGTTACTTTTCTTTTTTCCTCTTCCCTTGAACAAATGTTCTAGAAGTAGCCAATTGGATTTTATTTGTGAGGATACAATGTAGATGTTTGATGAAGAGAAGCATGGTTTTTTAATGACTCGGTAGTTCTCCAATGCCCATAGTTTCTTTTATATTTTCTAGGGCATTGTTGGTTTGCTTGTTCGAACGCAAGTATCAATGGGTTGGCTGGACTGTTTGCTGACTTTGTATGATCTGCTATATTTTAAGCTTAACTTTTCATATTACTACTAGAAAGTTCCCAAATTTTCTGACTGAATATAACTGTCTTATTCATTTATCTCCAGCTGAAACTGTAATATACAGAATATTTTACTATGTGAATAGAGCGGGTAATAGTCGTCTTACTCTGAGGGAGCTCAGACGCTCAAACTTGATTGCTGCGATGCAGCATGCAGATGAAGAAGAGGATATTAACAAAGTATTGAGGTAATCACAGAGAATCATACATACTTTTTTTTTTTTTTGTAGATATATTTCCAATGCAACATTATATATCATTTCTTACTACCAAATTATGAATGACCAATTCTGGATCCTCATTGCTTAAATATTCATTGTTTTGCATTTTACTCAAGTATGTCTTCTACCACATCCTGTTCTCTCATTTTTTTCAGGTACTTCTCCTATGAGCATTTTTATGTGATATACTGCAAGTTCTGGGAGCTGGACTCAGATCATGATTTTTTGATTGACAAAGAAAACCTCATTAGATATGGCAATCATGCACTTACCTATAGGATTGTTGATAGAATATTTTCTCAGGTTTGTACTTTCCTCATGCCTCTTACTGTTTAGAGGAGTTGTGTTACCTGCTATGGGAGATTGATCTATGTCATATAATGTCATACATCTTTCTAAGCATTGTTGCTTGACTTTGCAAGGTTCCGAGAAAATTCACTAGTAAGGTTGAAGGAAAGATGGGATATGAAGATTTTGTCTACTTTATATTGTCCTGAGGAGGATAAATCATCAGAGCCTAGTCTTGAATATTGGTATGTGTAAGATCTAAATTTTAAATTAAAAGTAACGCATAATCATTGGATCTTTTGTGTTGGGTTCTTTCTGTCATGTCATGCGTGATGTTTATACTTTGCTGACGGTGTGGTCTTCATATATTGCTGCTAATTGGTGGATAGTCAGGAAAATGGAGCCTGATCCCTTTGAGTCCTTTATTCATGTGGTTCTTAGCGTTTGTCAAACTGGCTGTTATTGAGCCGATAGTATCTAATCAATGGATGGTAGAATAAGTATTGATTCTTTTATCATGCAAGGAGCACAGTATCATACTAATCCTATTGGGGCTCAATATGAATGACTTATGGCCTATGCAAAGCCTGGGACTGTAACTTTGTCTGTGAAAGGTCTTAGATGTTTATTAGTTATGATGTAGTAACTGTTGTTCACAAGCTAAGAGAATATAACGTAGTTGTATCTCTTTCTTGGGTATTCTCTTTTTGCCCAAATATTTGTGGATTATTTTTTATATCTTTTGTAAGCAAGTCATATAATGCAGTCCTTTTCAGGTTCAAGTGCATAGATTTGGATGGAAATGGAATAATAACAAGGAACGAGATGCAATTCTTTTATGAGGAGCAGTTGCACAGAATGGAATGCATGGCCCAAGAGCCTGTGCTTTTTGAAGATATATTGTGTCAAATTGTTGACATGGTTCATCCAGAGGTGAGATTGTATATGACAGTATTTATTTCTTACAAATCTCAGGTCCCCTTTATGCGGCTAAAGGAGCAGTCCTTGCATTTACTCTGTATTCTCTTATTTATTTTGAAATTAAAAAACCACTCCAAAGCCCTTGTAATGCTTAAAGTTCCATTTTAACCTTCTGAATTTATGATGGAGACTAAAACCTCCAATGTCATCTTCATTACTTTAGATACTTTTGGTTTTTCCATTCTATAATTGAACTGTAGCTATTGTATTTTAACTTTTGTCATGTGATGTTATCTTACTCACCCAAGTTATAAATTGTCCAACAAAGTTTAGACATGGTAGGATCATACTGTGGTAGTTGTTCTAAGACATTTCTTTGACAATGTGGTACTGGCAGCACTGGTAAAAAAGAAGGTATAAAGGTGATTCAGTGAACCGCACAAGTTCTCTACCCTGATCTATGGCTGAAGAAGTTCATTTGTGATGTATTAGTGGTCCTACAAGTATTTGCTCGAAGCTACATATTGCAATGTAGTAGCAGTCCATTATGGCATCTGATTTCATTTAAATTACGATCGCAGGATGAGAGCTATTTTACATTGCGAGACATGAAAGGAAGCAGGCTTTCTAGCAGTGTTTTTAATATTCTATTTAACCTTAATAAGTTCATGGCTTTTGAAACTCGTGATCCATTTCTAATTCGCCAGGTAAATGCAACCTTTTCAATTTATCTTGGATTTTATATCATGCTGCAAATTTAGAATATGCTCCATAGAACTGCAAGGTTCATTCTCTTCTCAACTTTAAAACTGGACAGGAGCGCGAGAACCCGAATTTGACAGAGTGGGATCGTTTTGCTCACCGAGAGTACATTAGGCTCTCAATGGAAGAAGATGCAGAAGACGCCTCTAATGGAAGTGCAGATGTTTGGGACGAATCACTCGAGGCTCCTTTCTGACTTCTGTTTGGTAAGATTCTTGTTAATGTTATAATAGAATTCCTTTTTGTATCAATTGATTCCATTTAAATTTATACTTGCGCCTTGGCAGATCCTTAGTCTGGACTCTGGCCATTACCATATACTTTAACCTGGTAGTGGAACTGTAGAAATCTCGTTTCACATGTACTATCATCAGGTTAAAATGTCAATCTAGAAGAATTTGGTTGGAGTTTCCGAGGACACCTAATTTGAGGTTTAATCATTTTGTAGGCCCCTCTCCTCTGTGACAAACAGAAATTCCACTAAAACTGTGCGCTAAGAAGATAAACAGGGACCAGGGACCATATAGTAGGGTTTGGTACTTAGGGCATTTTGTAACAAAGAAAAATAAGCCTATGCAAGCCCTAGTACTGTATTTCCATTGATATCTCTCGATTTAGATTAGTATTGATGCCATCTGTGTTGCTAAGTTGAGAAACTAATGTGTTGCACATCAATAGGTAGCAATATTTACATGTCTATTTTTTCTAATGCATATACTGGGTGCGCGTTTCAGGAGTCTACTATGAATTCCTCGTATATAGCTGGCTACGGAGGATCACGAGCTGTAGAAAGGGAATGTCAGTATGTTTTGAAGACTCTTTTAGAAATTTTGAGCTCACCTTCAGGTAGCATTCAAACGTTGAATTTCATTTCTCATGCACTTGGAAAAGCCTCGGCAAGCTTTGCGCATTTGTTGATTCGATACTAACAGGCAAAATAGATTATGTTAGTTCACACCTTTTAGCACTTGTTCTTTGTCAGTTGTAAGAAATATTTTTATTAATTATTTCTTTTGGAGGCAGTATCAAATTGCTTCCTTAGTACATTTTCTAGCTCTGTTCCCTTTCCTTATTTTCGCTTGTTTCTCTTTTTCAATTTCTTCAACTCTGTAGTTTGCCCTTTTTTTTTTTTGGAATAATTAGCAACAATTGTCTATGTAAACAGCAGTTGATGTAAAGGTACAATGCAGATTTTCCTTCACTTATAGATTGGTAGGGCTTGCAGAATTTTGATCACTAAGGGTACAATTTTATTATTATTATTATTATTATTATTAGTATTGTTATTACTCCCTCCCGTCTACTCCATAATGACATATTTTTATTCAAATGCGTGTATTTTATTATAATAAAAAGTGTCATTATGATGTGGACGGAGGGAGTGTGTTAGTACTTGTAGGAGGTGAGGTGTTATTATTATTATTATTAAAATTAAATTTTTGAATCATCTTACAGTGTTGTACCATTATGATTCTTCGTTCTAAAAGAAACAAAAAATAAACAAATTGAAATTCTTGCACTGAGCAGTTCAACCAAAATTTTATTGCTTTGCCTCAATCAAGTGAAACTTGTTCCTTACAGTGGCTGTGGGCAAAATGCTTTCTATGGACAACAGAATTGGAGAAACAGGCTAATTTACAAAAGAATAGATTAACAATTTTATGTGATATTTGCAACTTGAACACATTCATCGTCTCATTCGGGCTGCAATGTAGAACCTTTGATTTTCTGCAGAGCAAAAGCCCGTAAGATTGGCCCGAAAAGGCAAAAAGAGCCTGTCCCCACCCGCTCGAGACAGAACCCGAAGCAACTCTTTCTATAGCTCTTCTACCAAAACCTATCCTTGTTCACACTCAAGTAACCGGACATGACTTTTCCACCGGTGTTTCTCATGCCATCTATGAGAAAGCACCAAGTTGAGCCCAACGCTCCAATGAAGAAGTCGGCTTCTGTAGCCATCAAGAAATTTACGAGAGGATAATTAGTGCTCGTCTCCCTCCCTAGACTCGCCTCATAAGTGGCCATCGTCATGTTTCCTTCTTGTCTCGTAACATTTGTGTAGTGAAATTTCCATTGCTCGTAGGATTTTGATCTATCGATGACATCCTATATTCAAATGCTTCTATCGTTAGTCGTGACACTTAGAAGGTGTTTAACTGTTTAATCTATCAAAGTATGTAGAACATTATTCGTATACTATTTCTATCTACCAAAGCTAACATCCAAAGCAAACACCTCGTTAGTACACAACAACTTAAGAAACAGTCTCTAGTAGTGAATTCAGCATCCAAGATTTGAAATACTAGAGAATGATAGATAACCTGCATTTCAGTAGAAAGCCACACGCGATTCAAATGTGGGAAGCGACTTCGGACTTTCTCAGCTAGATGCATGTAATCATCGAATCCCACCACCTTCATTTCACACGCCTTATCACCCATTCTGACATGCATGCTTAGCAATGGACGAGGAAGCCATGGTTTACGATTGGACCACACATATCTTTTTATAGTGTGCTTCTTCTCTTGCACATCCTGGATAAATGGAGATACCTTGTAAAACTCATCACTCCTAAGGCTATATTATAGCATTCTAACACTAAAGCAATTAAATAGGGGAATAAAATTTGAAGATAGATGACAAACCTCAAAAATATTTTGAGAGGAAGATGCAAGAACCATTTTTGCAGCTTCCCGTCCAAATGCAGTGTGTCGAGCAATGTTCATTAGGTTGCATGTATACTCGGACTGAAATCTCATGAGGTAGCGAACTGCCTAAAAACCAAATGTGTTGAGAAGAAAATTTTGACAATTTGATTTTATAACTTCCAAATCTTAGCTACCTTGAAAATATAAATGAGCTCGACGATAGGTCTCATGCTAAGTATGATATTATAAAGTAACTTCACGTAGATGTAGATTGAATAACCAAACGACAGAAAAAGCATGCTCTGGAGATAAAGCCTAATACGTTACCTGAGCTCGCCACCACCTACGGTCCATTTTTCTGTGGTGAACTAACAAGCTCCCATTTATCTCTGTTGTTGGCTGCATAATACTCCAAGGATTTCCCCATACCCTGAAGTATAAGATTTAGTCAGAGTTGCAATTTTAAGATGATCGAATTAGGTAGAAATATTACGTACACAACATCCTACCTAGGTACATGTCCTGACCATATTTCTTTGGAAGTATAATTTTCTTTCGCTGTTATAATACCCTTCTCCCATGATTCTCTGTCGTGTATAAGTTCAAAGGCTCGTCTCCTGCATTCCGGTGAAGTCTCTGGAATGAAATAACATGACCAACTAGAGCGCGTCGAATCTACAGACAAAAGGCCCAACAGGAAAAGTTGATGCTACACTCAACAAAAACACTTGCATATGAAGAAAATTATAGCATCCAAAATCCATGCCATAAGGCGAAGGGTTATATAAAATATTAACTCTTTAAGACGATTTTAAATATTTTACCTTTGCAACCATCATGATCAGCTCTATTGTAATAATTTGTTACAAGAACCCTCTTTTCATTAATTGCAATAGCAAGTAGACCACACATTCCTGCAAGTTGTGCTCCAATACCGAATCCAGGCAATCTCTCCCAATCTGCTAAAAGAAATTTAATAGTAGGATCGTTGCAGTTCGCCGGATGCTGATGAAGCCACAAGTCTCGTTGCACTTTCCTTGTTAAAGGATAGTTTTCCTCATCTGATCCTGTGATCTGAAATAATTCAGAGTACAAATTTTATGTTACGGAATATTTCAGTTGAAAATATCCAAACATTTTTTTGTTGTAAGCACATTCGACAGCAGATGGTACGTACCCAAGGCGGATAAGCTCCTTGAGAAATTAAGTGGTCCCTATATTGCTTAAGCTGCTCATCAATGGCTGAAAATGGAAGTTTATCCAACATTCCTTTCCAAATTGTCCATGGAGGGAAGCTTCCATTTGGAAGGCGAGTGTCCAGATGTTGATTTAATTCAGAACTCAACTTGCAGTTCTCCAAATGAGGCGCTTCCGGAACATTCAGTTTGCTCAATCTTATTGTCTGAAAGTACCGACCTTCGTAGTCAGTTGATTCGCTTAGTAGGCCACTCCATGCTTTATATAATGTGGAAACTTTCTCATCTGTCTCACTTATACTTATATTGCTTTCCTCTGAATATGCGACTCTTTCTCTTTCACTAAGCAAATTCCTGCAGTCTCCACCTACATCATGAGTCAAATGAAGGGTATGCTTACGTTGGATGACAAATTAGATTAGCAATAGTCAAAAATCAAAATACATATGATCGAGTATTGAAGTATTAGGCGATCAAACAAGCTTAAAATTATCAATCCATCAAAGAATACACAGTAGATAAGCCTGAATAGTAATTTCTATATATCTAAGCTATAAGTTCCAAAGCTTCACAAAAGAATTGCAGGTCAGGTCTTTTCGATTGAAGAATACAAGTTAATACTTATAGATGATCTTAAAAACTACAAAATACATAAAACTACATTTAGGTCCGAACCTTCTTGATTCTATTACTTTCTGCTAGAAAATGTATCGAGACAAACAAGACACGTACTACGTAGCTCTAGGCATTTCATTATCTTGGTCTGATCTAAAATTTATCCTTGATGTAGCACAAAACTTTACTGATACAACTGAATTACTAGATTTCAAGCTCTATTTATTAGGTAAGAAAGTATGATCAGTGACACCATACTTGGGGAAGAGATTAGTTGGTTTGACCACATCACACTAATATACTACTGTACAACTTTATCTACAAATAATATATTTTAGTTTGTATTGTCAATTGTGTATCTTGAAAGCCTTAACAGCAAAAGTAAGCCTTTGCCTTTTCCCAAGGAATGAAGGAAAAAGGATAAGTTGCTTCCGGAGAAAGGCTATCAAGAAAAAAAGGAAAAAGTGAGGCTGTTAATCAATCCTATTTTCATCTTTTCTCCTAAACCATAAACACTAATAATTCTCTCACTGCCCTAAATCAGTAGCCTTAGTAAGAACAAATATGACAACAAATGGATAAAATAAATACAACGCCTTGCTATAAATAATAACTCTTACCAAAATAATAAAGAAAGAAAAGCCAACAACGAAATCTTTACTACACCAAAATGAAATTATGGAAGGCGGAACTTCCAGAGAAAGACTTATCAAGAAAGGAAAAGTGGAGTTGACAATCATCACATCTCTATAGCTATGTCTTCAACTACCAGCATCTTTCATCTACTCTCTCTCTCTCTCATGGCCAAAACCAGTGGTCTTATGGTTATGGATGAACAGAAAATACTAAAGTCCAGGATCATGCAAGAGCAGATATATATAAAGAAAGGTACCAACACAACAAACCTGGCATCAAACAACTCATACAGCCCCATAAAAGGAAAAAAAAGAAAGAAAGTGAAATATATACTACAACTGAATGCAATACCTATTGATGAAGAAGAATTGGGAGTCGAAATTCCGAGGGAAAATAGAGAAATAGAAACACCAGCATCAAAAGAGGTAAGAAGAGCAAGAAACAGAGAGGTCAAGCAAACCCCACAAATAAATCCAAACACACAAATTTGGCATGGAAATGAACTCCCTATTTGGAAAGCTTTCTGTGAAACCACTCTTTCTATAGACGACTTCCCATTCCCATTCAATGCCTCCATTACATTTCTTCAAATCATCAAAAATTTTGCACCTCCCAAATATTTCAAGAAAATACGAAATGTGCCCCCAACCAACCAACCCCTCAACCACAAATCACATGAACTTCATTCACTTTTGCACTTTCCCTTATCACTCCCATTTTATCTACTCAACCAGAATTACCAGCTGGAGTTATGATTTGCAGAAAAGGGCCTGAAAAAGTAGAGGAATAACTCTTTATTCAATACACCCTTTAAACACACACACAGAGAGAGAGAGAGAGAGCTTTATATGAATCAAGAAAGGAATCCATGCACGGAAAGGAAGAGTAATTTATAAATAAAAAAACACAAAATGTGTAGCACTAATTTGGGTTTCTGGCAAAAACTCACAGCTATTGTATTTTCACAGAGAAAAACAAAGAAATATTTGGTGATAGAGAAAAATCAGTAAAATGGATGAAAAGGAAAGGGAAGAAGTGACAAATGCGCAAAAGAAAGAAACCATGCAAAGAGACACATGGGCTACTACTCTACTCCTACTCCCATTTTTCTTTTTCTTTTTTTCCAAAGAATTAAAATAATGAATGCCACTCAATCAAGAAAGAGTTAAAAACTTATCCTATACAAAAAACCCAAAATGCGGCTCAAAAGAATAAAAAATCATAAGAAATGATGAAACATAAACAGCTCACGCCAAGCCAAGTCTCACCAAGAAATGAAAATCCCACAAAATTATAGTAATACTCCCTCCATTTCGCTTAACTTGACTCATTTGAATAGTGGCTTTTCTGGCACGCTTTTCCACGCTTCTTGATGATGGGTTTTAAAATGGATTTTTGAAGAATTATTTTTTTTACGGGATACTACGACAGTCGTAGTATCCCGTAAAAAAAATAATTCTTCAAAAATCCATTTTAAAACCCATCATCAAGAAGCGTGGAAAACCGTGCCAGCACAAGCCAAAAAGTTTTGAGCCAAGTTAAGCGAAATGGAGGGAGTATGAGATAGAGAGAGAGGAAGAGGCATTGGGAACTGACCCCCCATGAATCTTGTACACTGTAAATATTAAAGGAAGAAAAAAAAAGTGGGACAATTGGCATATCACAATCATATGAATATTCAGTTTCACAGTGGCAGTGGGAATTTTGTTTTTTCTTGGGACTTGTTTTTCTTCTAAACAAGAACACGCCTACTGTGTGTCTACTGTGTGTGGTCACTCCCACTATACCAGTACTACTTCGTAATTTTGCGTTGTTATTATCTTCAATAAATAAATTAATAAGTCTGAAAAAAAAAATTGTGTTGTTATCTTTACTTTTCCAATTTGATAATATTTTCTTTTTACATTGTAAAAGGAGAAAAGTTTTGATCCCGTGCTTTACTAATTGGTTTCACTATTTTTGTTCATGAATGATTATTGATCTATTTTGAATCACTATTGAAATTAATGATTTTCACCCGAAGTTAATGAGGATTTTTTGAATTTTATTTTTATTATTTATTATTATCATGATGTTGCTAAGCTAAAGCATGTTATCGTCTTTATTAGGCATTAAATTGAACTGAATTTCTAATGATTCAAATTTGTTTGAATTTTGATTCAGTGTGAAAATTGTACCATATGTTTTTCTTAAAAAAAATTGGACTATGCATGATTGATTATTAGTGGAACCCTACACGCTTAGAACTCTTTCATAGGGAAAATTGTCCAAAATTACGCAATTTAAAAATTATGTATATGCATGCAGATTTTAAGGGTCACGTACAAAATAAAAATTTAGCAAAAATTAATATATTTAGGGGAAATTATATATACTGTCGTGCGTCATGTTGACTCCTTAATAGGCATACAAATATTTAATTGTGGTGAATGTGGAAATAGTTCCATTATATACGGAGTACATGTTAATCCCCTAAAATAACACCATATAATGAGTAAAAGTTAATTTCAGAAAAATGTATAATTTTAGTCTTTGTCACGACCAATCACAATCATATGTCGTGGTCGTGTATGGTTGTGGTGTACATGTAATACACGATCTGTCACGACCATATGTCGTGGTCGTGTGTGATTGTGTTGTGATCTTGGACACTGTCACAACCTCGCATGGTCGTGATCGTGACACACAACCATGCAATTTGGTTGGACGTGATCATATAATCCCACTAAAATTAAAATTATATATTTTAATTATAAAGAGCTAAAATTATACTCCATCCGTCCCGATATATATGTACATAGAGAAACGATACGCAGTTTAAGACACAGTTAGTGTAAAGTGAAAAAAGTAAGATAAAGTAGTAAGAAAGTGAGAAAAGTAGAAGAAATGGGAAGTACAAAATTAACTAAATACTTTCTTAGACTAAAAATTAATTAAACATACTTTTTGTTGTTTCTTGAAATTCTAAAATCAAAATAATTTATATAATTATAATAGCTATGGATATCTTTTAGCAATTTCTATTATTCATTTTCTTCACTTCTAACAATAATATATATAAATGGTATGTCATAATTGTATATTAAAAAATTGCACCTAATGCAATAACTTATTCATATCAATAGTCAATCACTTAGCAGTTGAATGATACAATTTAATATTTACTACAATTAAAAGGTATATAAATCTAAACTAAAAATCCAACACTTTTTTGTATATAAATAATTTATTAAAATAATTGTTTGGTTAAACCCATTCGATATTCGAACATACATCAGATACATGTGTGCGTAATATAACAAAACTATGTAATATCAATAATTTATCAATTTTCATATATCAAAGACTATCAATCCTAATAATTATAGGCGTCTTTTATAAAATTTTGGATCTTTTCATGGACTCAACGCACTAAGAAAAATTGTATGAAATATTTTTTTTAGAGTGTCATATTGAGAGATTAGACATGCATGCAGATTTTGAAGTGAGTTTAAAAAGAATACTATAAAATTAAAAATAAAGTGAGGTGAATAAGTAATTTTGGTAAGAAAATCTTTCTATTTATGGAATGCACGTATATATAGGGAACGTCCCAAACGGTTAATAAACACACATATTTGGGGGACGGAGGGAGTACCTTTTCCCTTGTGAATAACTAAAATTAACTTTACATATATATATATATATAGAGAGAGAGAGAGAGAGAAAATTTATGCTGCCAGATTAAGCTGAGCGATCGTGAGCGACTGGTTGCCAGGTCAGCAATTTTTATTTTTATTTTCTATCTTTTTAATTTTTCTTTTTTCTATACGCAACCCTCCTCTCTTCCCGTGCCCATCTCTCTCTGCGTAATTGAAATCAGAAGCATAACTTTTCTCAGCGCAAATTCTTCCTTCTTTATCTTCTTCCCGTTGAAGCCGCATCTGCATCTTGCCGAAGCTTGTTCATGTAGGTTTTTTTTTTTTTTTTTTTGGTGAATTTATTATTGGGTGCCTTGCGTAGTTCTGATCTGAGAACAATTTGTATTTCAATTAGGGTGTGGGTGTAAGTTGTGTGATTCCTAGTCGGAGTTCCTCAAATTCCAAAAACTTGTACTCCAAGTTTGCTCATGTGTATGATGTGGAGTAATTAATTACGTTAGAACTTGATGGCTACATTACACAAACCACTATTATTTTTATTTGTTTGTTAATTTTGTTATTTACTTTGTTTCGATCTTAATTATTATGTCTTTTTCAGATTAATGGATGATAATATCAGTGATCAACTATTTATTCCTCAAGTCGCGGACGATCGAAAGCTGAAAATTGGAATGAAATTTTCATCTGTAGATGAGGCATTTTCATTCTACAATCAATATGCATCTGAGGCTGGCTTTAGTGCGAGAATAGGCAATAGCAAAAGGAATAAGGCGACAAATGAAGTTTTCTGGAAACATGTTTGTATGTTTCTAAGAAGGGCTTACTGATGAAGCTCGCTCGATGAAAAGAGCACAAAGTGGTGAGCCAAAAAGGACAAGAACTCGTGGTGAAGTTAGAACTAATTTCTAAAGCAAAAATCTCCCTTATCAAGCAACAAACTGGACCTGATTGGAGTCTTACTATTTTTATAGAAGGTCATAATCATGCACTTTCTACTCCATCAAAGGTGCATTTGCTCCGCTCACACCGTAATGTTTCCACAGCGAAGAAAGCATTGACTCAACAATTTGCAGAAGCTAATATACCGACTTGTCAGAAAATGCGTCTATTCGAGATAGAGTATGGAGGACCTCAAAATATAGGTTGCACTGTGATCAAACTTATTTTCGTAAGGTAATTAATGCATGTAAGTGATTGAACTTATTTTCGTAAGGTAATTAATGCATGTAGACAAGGAATTAACGAACACGAAAGTAAACGGAACACAAAGGGATTTACGTGGTTCGATCTATTGGAATAGATCTATGTCCACGGGCGGAAAGAGTATAGATCTTTATTGCTTGTATGAGTAGTGATTACAAGATTGTTCTCCCTTCCAATCTATTCTAAACCCCTATTTATAAGTATCTACACATGGAATTCGACTAGGTTTACAAGTCTTTTCCTATTAGGACTCTTTGGCTTGATCTCCTCCTTTACTGGATAAACACCGAGCTTCTATATCTCTTGAGCTTGAATTGTAGCCGATGTAGGAGTTGCATTGGTGTAGAAGTCTCTTTGAAGTAGGTTGTAGCTGACTGGGCCGAGCTGCATAGGGCTTTAGTTGGGCCGAGTTCGTACTGTTGCACGACTCGTGAAATCACGATTCGTTCGGAGCAGCTTCTGTTATTCGCCAATTCCGGGCTGAAATCACCACCAAATTGGACGAAACCACCCGGAAACATGTTCTACTCGTCGAGAGGATTCCAACAGTAGTTGCCCGTCAAAAACCGATCACCGGTGCGGCGGGAATCGAGTCTGAAAGTTTGTACTGCTGCACGACTCGCGAAATCACTATTCATTTGGAGCAGCTTCTATTATTCGCCAATTCCGGACTGAAATCACCACCAAATCGGACAAAACCACCTGGAAACATGCTCTACTCGTCGAGAGGATTCCAACACGATCAATCGCCGCCGCTGCCGCCGCCAACACGGAAAAGGATATTCAGCAAACCGGACAAGGTCCGATAACAAATCCACCTGTTCAGGAAGCCGAAATCCACAAAGGCGAGGCAAGCCAGGCGCAAGATCTACACCCGGCAACATACCGGCTATCTAGGAAGGAACACGCCAAAGGCCAGACTCCGGACAGACACGTTGAGCATGTTGGATAAGCATAGCAAGATTTTCTCCAGCTCGCCAAAAACAATACAAAGCTCAGCCATGAAAAAGGACAACCATCACGCAAAGATGGTGGAGAGCACGAAGCTACCTCCGGATCGCGGCATCGGCAAAAGTCCCAAAGCATCCAAATCGTCGACGCACGGGATACAACACCACATCTAAGGAGGTTCGATGATGAACGTCAGGAAGATTCCAATCGACTCTCACCCCAGTGTAACATCACCCCACCTCGTCGCGATGCCGTGCCACCTCGGCGCGACACCATCTCACCTCGGCGCGACACCGTCTTACCTCGGCACGTTGAGGACAATTACCTCACACTTTGGAGCCATGATGGATCATAGCAGATCGGTTCAAAAGAGCCGACGAAGCTGACAGCATAAGCGCGAAGCTGACAAGGCCGAACCTTCAGATTGGAAGAAGGATCGGAATGACCGAGGCCAAAGTCAGCAAAGTGCCTTCGACAGGCTCCAGCATACACCCCTGGAATCCAGGCTCAGACCTCAGTAAAACCAGGAACGAAGCCAACTCACTCCATTGACGAGGCCGAAGCTAACTCACACCGATATGTTCGAGAAGCCTCGGCCCATGTCAAGTGGAAGGGAGAAGCGCTGATCCAAGGAGTACTGTCGCTTCCATGAGAATTACGGGTGCGATATCGAGGAATGCAGAAAGCTTGCTGCGGTCATAGAGCAATTAGAGTGCGACAGCACCCTCAAGAGGTACCAAAGTCACGGCCGACGTTCTGACCAGCACGAAGCCCACACTCAAGGCAAAGCACAATAAAGACGATGAATTCCTCTCAAGGCCGAGGCCGACCAAAGTCCATCGAAGTCAAACTCCTAAGTACTGACGAAGTCGAGGAGACAGGTCCACTTTCAAGGCCGAGGCCGACCGAAGTCTCTCGAAGTCAAACTCCTAAGTACTGACGAAGCCGAGCAGACATGTCCACTCTCAAGGCCGAGGCCGACCGAAGTCTCTCGAAGTCAAACTCCTAATTACTGACGAAGCCGAGGAGACAGGTCCACTCTCAAGGCCGAGGCCGACCGAAGTCTCTTGAAGTCAAACTCCTAATTACTGACGAAGCCGAGGAGACAGGTCCATTCTCAAGGCCGAGGCCGACCGAAGTCCATCGAAGTCAAACTCCTAATTACTGACGAAGCCGAGGAGACAGGTCCACTCTCAAGGCCGAGGCCGACCGAAGTCCCTCGAAGTCAAACTCCTAAGTACTGACGAAGCCGAAGAAACAGGTCCACTCTCAAGGCTGAGGCCGACCGAAGTCTCTCGAAGTCAAACACCGAAGTATTGACGAAGCCGAAGCAAGCCTAGTAACTCCATTAGGCAAAGCTCTTGGCCAGCTCCAGTTCCCATCATAGCCATCGACTACATCAAATGGGTGGAAGCCAAACCCTTGGCAGAAATCACGAGCAAGAACGCCCTCAACTTCGTGTGGAAGAACATAGTATGCCGCTTCGGCATACCCCATATCCTCGTCTCGGAAAATGGGACATAATTCACGGACAGAACATTCAGAGAATGGAGTGAAGGGCTTCATATCCAGCAGAAGTTCACTTCGGTAGCTCATCCTCAAGCGAATGGTCAAACCGAAGTTACAAACTGAACTATTGTCAGGGGACTCAAAACCCGCCTCGACAAAGCCAAAGGAGATTGGGTAGAGAACTTACCCCAAGTTATAGTCACACCACACAACTCCCCAGACCTCGAACGGTGAAACACCCTACAATTTGGTGTATAAATACAAAGCAGTGATCCCGGTGGAGATCGGCCTGCCGAGCCTGCGCACTCTCAACTTCACAGCCGAAGTTTACGGGGAAGACCTCCGAACCGAACTGGATCTGTTGGAAGAGAAATGAGAGCTCGCCTAGATAAGAGAAGCCAAGTACAAGCAACAAGTAGCTCGGTACTACAACCAAAGAAAGAAGTACCAACAATTCCAAGCAGGCGACCTCGTACTTCGGAACAACGAGGTCAGTAAAGCGGAAAGGCTCGACAAGCTTGAAGCCACATGGGAAGGACCGTACCGAGTTGAAGAAGTCCTCGGCACAGGGTCGTACAAGCTCGCCCACTAATCCGGTAAGCCAATACCCCGTGCACGGCACATTACTTATTTAAAGAGATACCTTGCACAAGTGGCCGAGAGTAATGTCCAAGTTCATATAGTTCATTTAGGTCATTTAGGTCGTCTTATTAGGGTCTTGCATACATCTTGCATTTGCATACATCTTGCACATCTCTCTCTATGCCACTTATGCATATTATCTCGACAAATAAGGAATGTAAAGCCAAAACCTCATCCTATGACGAGGTTGAGCTATTTAAAGCCAAAATCTCGTCTTACGACGAGGTAGAGCTATTTAAAGCCAAACTTCGTAGAAATCCAATTTCCGAAGTGAGCTATTTAAAGCCAAACTTCGTCGAAATCTAATTTTCGAAGTGAGCTATTTAAAGCCAAACTTCGTCGAAATCCAATTTCCGAAGTGAGCTATTTAAAGCTAAACTTTGTCGAAATCCAATTTCCGAAGTGAGCTATTTAAAGCTAAACTTCGTCGAAATCCAATTTCCGAAGTGAGCTATTTAAAGCCAAACTACGTCGTAATCCAATTTCCGAAGTGAGCTATTTAAAGCCAAACTTCGTCGAAATCCAATTTCCGAAGTGAGCTATTTAAAGCCAAACTTCGTCAAAATCCAATTTCCGAAGTGAGCTAGTAAAACCCTGACGAGGGTACTTAATAAACTCAATAATAGGAGTAAAATTAAAACGTGCGTATTGACCTAACCTCGGTTAAAAACAAAGATACGGCCTTTGTTTAAAACAGAGAAGAGCCTAAACCTCGTCTGAAGACAAGGCCGTGCTAATTAAAGCATAAACTTCGTCTTTAACGAAGTCGTGTTGTTCAAAGCATTCTGACTTCGTCGAAATCCAATTTCCGAATGTGCAATGCAAATTTAATACCCACCTCATCTTAACGAGGTGGCAAGCATTCCGACTTCGTCGAAATCCAATTTCCGAAGGGGCAATGCCAATTTAATACCCACCTCGTCTTAACGAGGTGGCAAGCATTCCGACTTCGTCGAAATCTAATTTCCGAAGGGGCATTGCAAATTTTATACCCACCTCGTCTTAACGAGGTGGCAAGCATTCCGACTTCGTCGAAATCCAATTTCCGAAGGGGCAATGCAAATTTTATACCCACCTCATCTTAACGAGGTGGCAAGCATTCCGACTTTGTCAAAATCTTATTTCCGAAGGGGCAATGTGAATTTCAGTTCGACCTCGTCCTAACGAGGCACTACACATTCCGACTTCTTCGAAATCTTATTTCCGAAGGGGCAATGCAAAATTCATACCCACCTCGTCTTAACGAGGTGGAAAGCATTCCGACTTCGTCAAGATCCAATTTCCGAAGGGGCAATGCAAATTTTATACCCACCTTGTCTTAACAAGGTGGCAAGCATTCCGACTTCGTCGAAATCCAATTTCCGAAGGGGCAATGCAAAATTCTTACCCGCCTCGTCTTAACGAGGCAGTATTATTTCTCCCTCGTCTTAACGAGGCGGTATTATTTATCCCTCATCTTAACGAGGCGGTATTATTTCTCCCTCGTCTTAACGAGGCGGTATTATTTCTCCCTCGTCTTAACGAGGCAGTATTACTTCTCCCTCGTCTTAACGAGGCGGTATTCACTTTTTTCTCTAATCACTTTAACAACCCCTACTTCAACTTTCTACCCCGAGTCACAACCTCACTTTTATATATTTTTGGGGGGGGGGATGTGATAGGATATGGCCTAGCTACTAGGCCCAAGCATCGAGCCCAATATAATTGGGCCCCGACAGTTAAGCTCGGCCAACGCAGCTCGGCCCAACTAAAGCCCTATGCAGCTCGGCCCAGTCAGCTACAACCTACTTCAAAGAGACTTCTACACCAAGGCAACTCCTACATCGGCTACAATTCAAGCTCAAGAGATATAGAAGCTCGGTGTTTATCCAGTAAAGGAGGAGATCAAGCCAAAGAATCCTAATAGGAAAAGACTTATAAACCTAGTCGAATTCCATGTGTAGATACTTATAAATAGGGGTTTAGAATAGATTGGAAGGGAGAACAATCTTGTAATCACTACTCATACAAGCAATAAAGATCTATACTCTTTCCGCCCGTGGACGTAGATCTATTCCAATAGATCGAACCACGTAAATCCCTTTGTGTTCCGTTTACTTTCGTGTTCATTAATTCCTTGTCTACATGTATTAATTACCTTACGAAAATAAGTTCGATCACTTACATGCATTAATTACCTTACGAAAATAAGTTCGATCACACTGAAAGAGATATTAGAAACTTTGAAAAGGAATTAAGGGAAGAACAAAAAGGTATCGATGCTGAAACTTTGATAGAATTCTTTACATCAGAGAAGGAGAAGAATTCAACATTTTTCTTTGCTTACGAGATTGACTCTTACAATAGGTTTACTAGATGCTTCTGGGCAGATCATACATCAAGGAGGGCATACAGCGTGTTCGGTGATGTGGTTGTATTTGATTCCACGTATAATACTAATAAATATGCAATGATTTTTGCACCCTTCATGGGAGTTAATCACCATCATCAAACAATAGTTTTTGGTTGTGGATTTCTAAGTGATGCGAAGACTGAGTCTTATATTTGGCTGTTCAATAAATTTGTGGAAGCCATGTCAATAGGTGCACCAAAGGCAATCATCACCGATCAGGATCCTGCTATGACGAAAGCACTTGCTCAAGTTTGGCCTGAAATAGTGCATCGATATTGTATATGGCATATATTGAACAAATTCTCTGACAAGATTTCTGCAGAGACATATCGTCATATCACACTGACATGAATGAGCAGCCAAAGATCAAAACAAATTGGCCAATGGAAACTCAAATGGTCAAGGTGTACACGAAAAAGAAATGGATGGAGTTTCAAGGTGAAATGAGTCAGAGTCATGCTTACTATGTGCAACATGCATCTACGAAAGATGATATTGTGATTTACAATGTGATGCGTTTCGAAAGTGTTTCATCCTCGAAACCAAGGCTACTCACGAATGATAAAAGAAGCGATCATGTATCACGTAGCTGTGGAAAATTTGAGTTTGATGGTATTCCATGCAGGCACATGTTAGCTTTTTTCCGTATTAACCAAATATTCCAACTCCCTGATATATATATTCTCAAGAGATGGACACGAAATGCAAAGATTGGTGCAATATGTGTCATGGATGCTCATAATGTAAATGATGATCCAACAAGATTGTTGTTGTCACGCCACTCTAGGTTATCTTATAAGGCTTCGTTGTTGATTGATGATGCATCTTTAACTGATGAAGGGACTAAATTTTTGGATGAACAACTTGATTATATACATGGTAAAATTAAAGAGATGAGCATAGGTTCAAAATCTATCAATGAAGATCAAAGGAGGAAGAGCTTGGATAAAATCGGAAATATTAATGACCCTTCTGGAATAAGAACAAAGGGATGCGGAAAGAGGATGCTATCATCGAAAGAGAAGTCAACTTCGAAGCCTAGAGTCTGTCATGGATGTGGACTTCGTGGAGTATCACATGACAAACGAAATTGTCCAAATTTACATGAGGGGTATGTGAAAATGTTGACTTTCATCATTTTTGTTTTTTATAGCTATTACAGTAATCAATCAATTTCATTGCACCTTGTTCACTAATCCTGTTTTATTTCAGATCGGTAGCAGGTGATCGTTGCAATAACAATGGGAATGCAAGTGAAGAAGATTAATGTCCGGCTTGTGAAATTGCACCCCTTAGCTTATAGCTTGTGCGGATTTCGAGCTATAGCTTTTTTTTATTAGACTTATTTGGACAATTTTTCAATTTGTTAGTAATTTACTATACACTTTTTACAACGTATTATTGTCACTCCATTGAATTCTTTTCCTTTTATTCCTAGAAAATTGTATCAAAACTTCACCACTAGAAGAATAAAGAATAACATGCAATCACAAGTCACAAATCATAATTGACGTGCACTCAACATTCAATTGGAAATTAAATGTATGTAATCTAAACTAGTGACTATCCTAAACTTGAAATTTTATTTATATGCACACTATTTATATGCTTCTGCATCATCATCTTCTTCTTCCAGTTAGATTTGATGCTAACCATACTCCCATAGATGAACTTTCCACCCGCCCTTTTGCAAAGCATCCTAAAATCAGCCTCTTTATTGACAATTGCGTACTGTTTAAGAAGATCCGGATTGAGGCCACCTTCAACCTTGTAGTCTCCTCCAGAATGAATGTGTGTGTACTCTTGATTGACTCTAATTCTTATACATGGTACTTTAAAAAAAAATGTCGAAGAAAATAAGATAACAGACCAATAGCCAAAAATGTCCCCAACCTTGACTTTCTTTGCTGCGTCATTCAGACCATCTTCTACAGTTGGAAGAGTATCTTTCCATGTAATAGTAGAAGTTCATGATTTTTAGCTATAAAGCCAATAGCTGATGCCTTTCCAATTCTGATATCGGTTACTATTGTACTACTTCAAACTGAGGAAACCAAGGAAGGGAGTGTAACATGAAATGTATAAGGAAAAACTGCTAATATAAATTCTTCAGTATATGAAAAATTGGTGTATTTTTATTTAATTAGAAAAGTAGAAACTAACTTTCTCAGCAATCATGTGACACTACACCAGTTGAGCTAACAATTTTTAGTGTTTGTTTCACCACCTTAAGAACCGGAAACTTTTATAGAGAGTGGTTACCATGAAATTAATACTTTATATATTTTTTAATATATATGAGGTATAAAATAATAAAATGGGATAAATATAATAGGGCATAATTAGTATTCCCTCCGTCCCATTTCACTAGTCCAAAATATCTTATTGAGACGTCCCACAATATTGGTCTTGTTTCTAAAAAAAGGAAATAATTAGTCCATTAAATGGACCACTGTTGAGTGTGGAGCCTGAATTAGGCCCACGTGTTTAGGCCCAATTTATCCTAGTGGTTTAGGGTTAGGGCTTGATGCTATTAGTATAAATAGTTGTTTAATCTTTGTATTTTGTATCTGAAAAATAGTGAGAAAAACCTGGCTTGGCATCGCCCCCAGACGTAGTCGCAAGACGAATTGGGTAAACAAATTCTTGTATTCTTTTGTCTTTCGTGATTGCGTGTGTGTGTTTTTCCTAACAATTGGTATCTAGACCCTCAGGTTCGAGGGGTAGCAGTCACGATGAACGATGAAAATATTTCAATTTCAATCTTTGGAAGATGCAGATCTAGGATTATCTCCACGGTAAACATCTATATCAACCCCTAGAGGAGGAGGGGAAACCCGAGAAGATGAAGGAGAAGGATTGGAATCTACTGACTAGAAAGGCGATGAGTGCGATATATTTATCGCTGTCCATGAACGTAGCCTACCACACGACTAAAGCCAAGATCACAAAGGAGATGATGAAGATCTTGGAAAAGATGTATCAGAAGCCCACAACAGTGAACAAGGTTCATCTGATCAGACGACTATTCAATTTCAGGATGTCGGAGAGCACACCCGTGCAGCGACACCTGAACGAGTTCAACATGATCATTGGGCAGTTGAGTTCTGTTGACATCGATTTCAAAAATGAGGTACTTGCTTTAGTTATGTTATCTTCTCTGCCAGATAGTTTGGCTGTAATAGTAACACCAGTCAGCGCTTCATTGGCAAAGTCCAAATTAATGCTTGATGAAGTGAGGGATCTGATAATTAGCGAGGAGGTTGTAGGAAAGAGTCAAGATCCATATCAGGGTCAACATTGAACATGAAGGAAAGGGGTTGACAGTTGGCAGAATCATGGCAGATCAAAGTCCAGAGGAAAGAGTCAAATGGTGCAGAAGAAGATAAAGACTCGATCCAGTGCTAGAATTGTGAGGAAGTTGGTCACTACAGGAACCGTGTACAGCACCCAAGAAAAACAAGAAGGGAGAGAACGAGAAGAAGACATCAAACGCAACCACAGATGAGAGTGGAGATGTGTTGGTCTTAAGTGTTAGAGTCCACTGGAGTCGTGGGTGTTGGATTTTGGAGCATCATTTCATTCATGCAGTGATGCTGAGATAATGGAAAACTATGTGTCTAGCGAATTCGTACAAGTCTACCTTGCAGACGATGAGCCCCTAAAGATCGTGGGAAAATGAGATGTTTGGATATCCATACCAAACTTATCGATGTTGAAGCTAAATGGTGTAAGACACATCCCAGGATTGAAAAGAAACCTACTTTCAATCGGGCAGCTTGATGTACAAGATCAGATTGGAAGACATCAGATTTTAGCACAGACAATACCCAAGAAGTTGAGTTAGACATCTCTAACTCGAGTGGGAGCAATAAGAGCCATAATCAAGAAGAGGTTCTTCTTGAAGAACCAAGGACCCTACCACCGAAGAATCCACTGCAAAGACCAGTTAGATAATGTCGTGCACCTGATAGGTATTCGCCCTCTAACTACTGCTTGTTACTTATTGACGGTGGTGAACCTAAATGTTATGCAGAGGCAAAGCAGGGTGAAGATAGAAGAAAGTGGAGAGTTGCTATGGATGATGAGTTAACATCTCTTCTCTCGAACGGCACTTGGGACCTCGTTGAGCTCCCTAAGGGCAAGATGGCTTTGCATGGCAAGTAGTTCTACCAAATCAAGAATGAGGTTAATGGTAGCCAACGTTACAAAGCCCGGCTAGTTGTCAAAGGGTTTGAGTAGCATTATGGTGTTGACTATAATGATGTATTTGCTTCTGTTGTGAAACATACCACCATACGAATGGTGTTGGGTATGGTAGCTGTAGAAAACCTGCTATTACATCAGATGGATGTGAAAACGGCACTACTTCATAGTGACTTGAAGGAGAACTTGTACATGACACAGCCGGAAGGCTTCGTAGTGAAGGGAAAGGAGAAACTTATGTGCAAGTTGAAGAATAGCTTGTATGGCCTGAAACAAGCTCCAAAGCAGTGGTATTTAAAGTTTGACAATTTCATGTTAGAGATTGGTTACCAAAGATGCCACTCAGACCATTGTTGTTACTACAAGAGGTTTGACAATAACTTTCTTATTCTCTTGCTATACGTTTGATGAGCCCAAATTGTGCTTTATTTTGTTGGTTTGAGTCTTGTTTTAAGTATAGTAGAGTCTTTTTGTATCTAGTCATTGTGCTTGGGAGGGCACATATTGGATTCAGGATGTACAGGGCAAAGCAGGGCAGAATCAAGTCAATTCTGGATGTTTGGGCAGAGGAAGAGAGAAGGCAGAAAGAAGGCATGGCATAGAACATTCACTGGTGTGATCTTGGGCAGAGTGACGACCATCGCGGGCAAGGAAGAAGCTATCGGGTGAAGAAGGAGTGAATAAAAGGAAGATCTAACCTAGATTTATTTCCTTATTTCGCATTGATCAAATATGGAAGCAAATCTGCGCACAAGACAAATCTCACTTGAAGCCGAAGAAACCCTAGCAGCCGTTGAATGGGCTTGAGCTACAATCCACAAACATCTACAAGTACAACTATACAATGCAGAGTGAAGAGAAGAAAGTAGACGAGTACCTTGGGCAGAGAGGAACTGCCTTTGGGCAAACAATGGATGTCCTTACCTAGGAAATCACATAAGGAAGGAATTATTTCCTTCATTATCCATGAAGATCCGCATCTTGCTGAATATCTTGAAGATATGGACGGATTCTAGCTTGGGGTGCAAGAACGGAAAGTTTCCACCGACAAGGCAACTTATCTAAATAATGTGTTAGCCACTGGGCCAAGCTCACAACCCATTTACACTGCTATATATATATCTACTCGCCCACATCAGCAGAGACTGAACCCGTTTTACACTTTCATTCACACACACTTAGACATATTTTGAAAGAGTGTTTACAATGTAGTTTTTATTTGTTTTGATGTTGCTCCGGCCGACGTTGGAGTCCGCCATACTTTGGTTTTGGTTTTAATGCAATTTATATTTTATTTAATTATGTCTATTATTATTATTTTTACTTTAAGTCTGCTAGGCTAGGTTTATGAACCTGTCTTTGGGCAAGATGAATTAAATGCATGTAACTAAATACTCATGAGATCAGGGGTTTAGGCGTAGTAATATATGTTGAGATTTTATATACCTAAAGCAAAACCAGTATTTTAGTGTATGCAAAGATTATTCCACTATTTACAATCACCTATCTGACATTATATAGTTGAGATTGAATAAGTCCATTATCTCATATTTTAGTTAACGTGCCAGCTGCGTCTGGAGGGGATCACATATTTCGGTGACTCATGAGATATAAATGATTATCACAGTCGAGATAACTTGGGCAAAGTTATCAGTTTGGACTGCAGCATTAACAGTAGTGGTGGGTCTCAATCACTAGTTATGTTGATACTGTGGAACGTATTGATAGGTTTGCAGAGAGATAATGTTCTTTTAGACTGACCCTTATAATGAGGTGAAGAACTAAAAGATCTCAGGTCTTAGTAGCTTGATCTTAATTCTGATAAGCTATTAGACATATACGAGTTCTTCATCGTTGCTTTGACTTATTCAGTACGGGCCTTGTATGGCACCTCAATTCCTTATATCTTGGGTAACATGGAGGCACATATGATGTCTAGTTAATTGTATCAAGACACCGTGTCTGTAAAGGTTGATATATCCCCTTAGGGAGTTAATAATGTTTATTATACCAAGTCTTGTAAGCTTGATTAACATCAATGTATAATAATAATGTTGAACGTGTTAGGATCGGATCGAAAATCACAGCGGAAATAATTTTTTTTTTTTTTTCGATTTCACAAACGAAATAACGATTACTTCGTTTGTTGGTATCTTGAATTCACGTTAACAAGATGTAATGATAACAAGATCAAATCTTGCATACCTTTTCGCACTCCGGCTGTTGTAGGGATAGAAGCAATCGATTGCTCGAACTCGCAGGGATCCAATCGTCTCCCCTCTATCAAGTCCACACTAAGTAGAATGAATCTAGTATGAAGAGATTATTGCTAGCTATCTTCCACACCAAGTATTTATAGTTAAAATCAGAGAAAGGAATTAAGAAGAAGAAGACTAAGAGTTAGAAGAAGAAGAGGTTCTCACTTTAATGAGAAAACCGTTCCCCTTTTAATCATATTAATCTCGTTCATTAAGGAAATAAATCCCTCAATGAAGCCCACTAACAATAGTGGCTTATTTTTCTTCTTCCAAATTCTATACATATATATCTCCCATATATATATATATTTACTGATTTAACTATAAATATAAAATTAATCAAATTAATTTTATATTAAATTAATCTTATTAATTTAATTGATACATTCTAACTTATTGTGTGTGACCCTCATAGGTTCACAACTAATACTAGTCGTAGGCTTGTAGCATATTACAACTTTTTCGAATAACATTTATTCAATTAATTTATCCAATAAATTAATCAAACTTGAAATTAACTCTTTAATTCCAAGAACCTACAAGTCATGGGAACATCTAGCAAGTAGCATGATTATCTAGTACTAGGTGAAAATAGCGAGTAAACCAAATTTAATTACGAATCGTTATACGCGTACGGTCCTTCTATTATCTAATTTCCCAATTAGATATTGAGTATGGAATTAAATCGAAAACTCAAATAATCCAATATTTACATTTTCATTTAATTCAAACTCATTATGAATCAATATTCATCATGCCCTGGCCAAGGTCTTCGAGTTATGAATAATGAAAAACTATAGGAAATTCTCTCGATAAATCGAGTAATAGATTCTTTATTGACCACTCATTAATCTCCATGTTCGTTCGAATCTCATCCAATATAAATCCTTTATGATTGTCAAGCAATCAGAAAATATATCAAATATGAAATAGAACTTACACAAGACTACTATGGTGTCTCAAGTCCGAGGACTAACCGCGTACTATCGTAATTTAGAAATTCTTATTTCGATAATATAAATTCCATATAAGAATTTCTAGCGGGTCAGTTCAGTGAACATGTTCTCTAACAAGCACCCACGTATATATATACTTGCGTCAACTACGCTAATATTGATGAAACGCAATATTCTCATCTTATGAGCATATATCATACGTGCGAATGATATTCGACAATTCAATGTCCTATCTTGAATAGTCATTTCACTCGGAACTAATTTAAGACCAAAGTTTTGAAGATATATTTCATAATCACCATCATATGCATGATCATATCTTATAACTTAAAATGGTCTAAGGACTTTATCTAAAAGTGCATATGTTAAATAAATAACAAACATATTAGATAAAGAAATTGCCTTTATTAATATAAATTCCAATAAGATTGAATTTACATTTAAATTAAAAAGAGTAAAAACGACCACTATAATTGGTGCGCCGGGTGTAACTCTTTCAATCTCCCACTCGCCCTAGCACCAATCACCCACGTATCTTAGACCCATCTTATCAAGATGCCCTTCGAATACTTTCAATGACAAGGGCTTAGTTAGCGGATCTGCTACATTTTCTGCAGAAGCGACTCGATCCATAACGACGTCGCCCCTACCAATGATTTCTCAAATCACATGGTATCTCCTCAATATGTGTTTGGATTTTTGATGAGATCTTGGTTCTTTAGCTTGCGCAATAGCTCCATTATTGTCACAGTATAAGGATACTGGATCAATAGCAGATGGAACTACACCCAACTCTTGAATGAAATTCCTCATCCAAACAGCTTCCTTTGCAGCATCCGATGCAGCAATATATTCAGCTTCGGTGGTTGAGTCTGCAACAGTTTCTTGCTTGGAACTTTTCCAATGAACTGTTCCACCATTCAAAGTGAATACAAATCCTGACATAGACTTGGAGTCATCCTGGTCACACTGGAAACTAGAGTCGGTGAAACCCTCTAATTTCAGTTCCCCATTCCCGTATACCAAAAATAAATCCTTAGTTCTTCTTAAGTACTTAAGGATTGATTTTAAGACTTTCCAATGCTCTTCGCCTGGATTGGACTGATATCTACTCGTGACACTCAGAGCATGTGCGACATCAGGTCGTGTACATAGCATTGCGTACATTATACTTCCTATTGCAGAAGCATATGGCACACGAGTCATCTTTTCTCTTTCTTCAGGTGTCTTGGGAGACATTGCCTTTGAAAGAGAAATCCCATGACTCATTGGCAAGAATCCACGTTTGGATTCTTCCATGTTAAACCTTTTTAACATTTTATCTATGTACGTTGACTGAGATAAGCCAATCATTCCTTTTGATCTATCTCTATAGATCTTTATTCCAAGAATAAAAGATGCTTCTCCCAAGTCCTTCATGGAGAATTGTTTTGACAACCAAGTCTTTGTTGATTGCAACATTCCTATATCATTCCCAATGAGTAGGATGTCATCAACATAAAGTACAACAAACACTACTGCCCTCCCACTTACTTTCTTATACACACATGGTTCTTCCGGATTTTTATGAAAATCAAACGCTTTGATTGTTTCATCAAATCGAATATTCCAACTCCTCGAAGCCTGTTTGAGTCCATAAATGGATCTCTGGAGTTTACAAACCTTTTGTTCACTCCCACTAGATATAAAGCCTTCTGGCTGCACCATGTAAATATCTTCCTTAATATCCCCATTAAGGAAAGCGGTCTTTACATCCATTTGCCATATCTCATAGTCATAATATGCAGCTATGGCAAGCAAAATTCGAATGGATTTAAGCATCGCTACCGGTGAAAAAGTTTCCTCATAATCAATTCCTTGCTTTTGAGTATAACCTTTTGCAACCAAGCGAGCTTTATAGGTCACTACCTCTCCATCTACTCCAAGCTTCCGCTTGAAAACCCACTTGCAGCCAATGGGAACAGTTCCCTGTGGTGGGTCCACCAAGGTCCATACCTTGTTGGAGTACATGGAGTCCATTTCGGATTTCATAGCTTCTCGCCACTTATTGGAGTTAATATCTTGAATTGCCTCAGTATAAGTTCTTGGATCATTATCCATACAAGGTTCTCCTTTATCGTTTTCCAACAATAAATTCAACCTATCAGGTGGCTTTGAAACTCTTACAGATTTTCGAAGAGGTTGTGTATAAGAGGTTTCACCTTGTGTTGATTGAGTATTTTCTGTCACAACTGGGATATCTTGTGGCTCTTGAATTTCATCAAGTTCTACAATCCGGTAACTTCTATCAGATAGAAATTCTTCTTCAAGGAAGGTAGCATTTCTCGAAACAAATACCTTTTGTTCCGAGGGATCATAGAAATAATATCCAATAGACTCTTTTGGATATCCCACAAAATGACACAAGATGGATCTCATATCCAACTTATCTCCCGTTAACTGCTTCACATAAGCAGTACACCCCCATATCCGAAGATATTTGTAAGAAGGTGTTTTTCCACACCATAACTCATAAGGTGTTTTGGGAACAGCTTTAGATGGCAACCTATTTAATAGGTGTGCAGCCGTCTCTAAAGTATAGCCCCAAAATGAAAGAGGTAATGAAGTGAAACTCATCATTGATCGAACCATGTCTAACAAAGTTCGATTCCGACGCTCAGAAACTCCATTGAGTTGTGGAGTGCCAGGAGGAGTCCACTGTGAAAGAATCCCATTCTCTTTTAGATAATCAAGAAAAACACCACTTAAGTATTCACCTCCTCGATCGGATCGAAGAACTTTAATACTAAAGCCGGTTTGTTTTTCCACTTCGTGTCTGAATTCTTTGAACTTTTCAAAAACTTCAGATTTGTGCCTTAAAAGGTACACATAACCATACCTTGAATAATCGTCGGTAAAGGTTACAAAATAGTGATAGTTCCCGCGGGCACTAACATTTAGTGGTCCACAAACATCTGTATGGATCAAATCCAAAAGATGTTGAGCTCGTTCCACTTGTCCCACAAATGGTGATTTTGTCATTTTTCCTTTGAGACAAGACTCACAAGTTGCTAACTTTTGCTCGTTTGAAAAACCAAGCAATTGAGACAATTGTAATAATCTTTTCTCGGAAACATGACCCAATCTAGAGTGCCAAAGCTCTACAGAACTACGATCATCTAATTTTCTTTTACTTTGTTGAACATGCAAAATAGGGTTGGAAGGTGTAACAGTATAAAGACCATTAACCAATGCACTAGAATGAATTAAAGAAGCATCCTTCAAGATGGAACATATTCCACCCTTTATTGAAAATTCATAATTCTCTCTATCCAAAACAGGAATAGAGATGATGTTCTTAATCAAACTAGGTACATTAAAACAATTGTTCAAAACAAGTTTAAAACCACTATCAAGAGCTAAGTACACAGTTCCTACAGCTAAGGCAGCAACTCTTGCTCCATTGCCCATGCGCAGAACTGTCTCTCCCTTGCTCAACTTCTTAGTTCCCTTCATCACCTGTAAATCATTACATAGATGTGAGGAACAACCGGTATCTAATACCCAAGAAGCATTGTTAACAGATAAGTTAACTTCAACATAGTAAATACCTGAACCCTTCAGGCTTGCAAGATAGTCCTTGCAATTCCTCTTCCAATGTCCCGGTTTGTGGCAGAAATGACAAGTGTTGTTGGATTTGGAGTCCTTCTTTTTCTTCCCAACTCCACCCTTAGCTTTCATCTTGTTTGGTTTAGACGAACCCTTCATCTTCCCCTTCCCCTTGCCTTTCTTAGCTTTTGGAGCTTTCGACGAGGACGGGGAACCAACAAGAAAAACAGGTTTGTCCTTCTTCATAGTACACTCAGCCTGCACTAGCATATTGACTAACTCGGGAAGGCTAGTAGTCATGCTATGCATATTGAAGTTGACAACGAAAGTGTCAAATGAAGGTGGCAGAGATTGCAACAACAGGTCAGTTTGTAGCTCAGCTACAATCTCGACTCCAAGAGATGCAAGCCTCTCCATGAGAGCTATCATCTTCAGCCCGTGAGCTTGGACCGAAGAGCCCTCAGTCATACGACTTTGGAAAAGCTCTTTGGAAATCGAGAACCTTTGTTGTCGAACACTTTCTCCATACAACCTTTGTAAACGAGTAAGTATCTCATAAGCTGAGGCCACACCTTCATTTTGCCTTTGAAGCTCATTTGACATTGATGCTAGCATGTAGCACCGAACCTGCAAATCGTCATCAGCATGACTTTGATACGCCGTACGTATCTCATTTGCAGCATCGCCATTAGGCTCCTCAGGCATGGGAGCATCCAACACATAAGCCTTCTTTTCGGAGTTGAGAACAATTCTCAAATTCCGAACCCAATCAACATAGTTCGGACCAGTGAGTTTGTTTTGGTCAAGAATAGATGATAATGGATTTTTCGACATATTGCAGACAATCTACAAATAAGATACAGTAAATTAGCAGGCTATGAAAAATATATTCAATTAATATAAGGTCTTTAATAATTAATTGACTCCCACTATTTTATTCAAATTCTATAATCCCAAATAGAATTCGAGAAAACTATTTTCCTAGTAGGAATTGAAGTCCAATAAAAATATTACACACCTCAATTTTATGAGCCCATGAAATATCTTTAGTGGTAGTTAACTCTTTAACAATTATATCTCGATATAACCCTCAATTTTATTTTGCCTCACTACTTCCTATATGCCCCAATTTTATGAGCCCACATAGTACTAAGTGTCAAGTTAAGCCCATCAAACATTCATGTAAATAAAGTATCAAGAACGTTCCACGACTCATGGTCAACGTGTAATGATAATTTATTTCATGAGTATCAGCATACTTGATAAAGATCACAGCTTTCCATCACAAAAATCATTCCACGACTCATGGACAATGATTAAGCGTGGTAGCATCGTCATGTCTTTACCTTTGATGGTAGGCTTGAAACGATGAATCCAATTCATCTTTGTCCAATCTAACTTGAAATAGAATTTCCAAAATTCTTAATAAAGTTGCAAAAACTTGGGATTTAACTTTTAAGACCTCATCATTAACCTATTAACTAGGTGTATTATTCGATGTATATATCATAATATGATTGCGCAAACAAGCATTGAATAAATTCTAGCATGCATCCTATACTTAAAACGGTATCATGAAAAAATCTCGACTCATGATCATCCCTTAATAAATTATGTTAACATTTATCACATAAACTAAAACATAATAAATTTACCAAGTATTTTAATAATTTTATTATGTTATTAAAAGCATAAAATTTAATTTTGTATAAAAACAATTTTCATCACAGTTTAGAATTAAAAATTAATTCTAAAATGCCAAAATTAAATTCAAATCTGAAAATATAATTTTAAGACGACATTCATCCTAAAATCCGACGTCCCGTTCAAAACGAATCGTCGCGGCTGCAAACGGGTGAAGCCGTGCATGTCGGGCAACCACAACTCCACACACAAGCGTTTAACAATGCTTAATGTGTTGTAGGAACAGCCACGGACGTGCAACAAAACTCCCATATACAGCCTCCACAGAGACATTTCATCGAACAATATATGTGCATTTTCAGTTTTACCATGAATAAGAACATATAACATTTATACGTCTCTTTTCAAAACTTTAATGCACATTCAAATGTTAATTGGACCAATATTGAGCATGTGTATATCACCATATACGACTTTCAATCATTAAATCCATATTACACATTTACCTTCTTGAATCATATTCAAAACTAACATTTCGTATGTGAAAATCAAATTAACACATATAAAGTATTATAAATTTAACAAAGTGAGACCCTAACAGCCATCCACACACTCATATGTATATCAGCAAAAACAATTAGAGTCACACTTCGTTAATTAATGGCTGAAACGCAGCAACCCATGTATCATACACGCCCGCCAACTGTTCGATGAAACTCGCAATAGATTATTTCGAAAATAAACACCCAGATTTTCAGATTATGAACATGCTTCTTAACAACATAATAAAATCAACAACCATGAACACACGATAATCATCATGTTAACGTGAAACCAAGCTCTGATACCACTGTTAGGATCGGATCGAAAATCACAGCGGAAATAATTTTTTTTTTTTTTTCGATTTCACAAACGAAATAACGATTACTTCGTTTGTTGGTATCTTGAATTCACGTTAACAAGATGTAATGATAACAAGATCAAATCTTGCATACCTTTTCGCACTCCGGCTGTTGTAGGGATAGAAGCAATCGATTGCTCGAACTCGCAGGGATCCAATCGTCTCCCCTCTATCAAGTCCACACTAAGTAGAATGAATCTAGTATGAAGAGATTATTGCTAGCTATCTTCCACACCAAGTATTTATAGTTAAAATCAGAGAAAGGAATTAAGAAGAAGAAGACTAAGAGTTAGAAGAAGAAGAGGTTCTCACTTTAATGAGAAAACCGTTCCCCTTTTAATCATATTAATCTCGTTCATTAAGGAAATAAATCCCTCAATGAAGCCCACTAACAATAGTGGCTTATTTTTCTTCTTCCAAATTCTATACATATATATCTCCCATATATATATATATTTACTGATTTAACTATAAATATAAAATTAATCAAATTAATTTTATATTAAATTAATCTTATTAATTTAATTGATACATTCTAACTTATTGTGTGTGACCCTCATAGGTTCACAACTAATACTAGTCGTAGGCTTGTAGCATATTACAACTTTTTCGAATAACATTTATTCAATTAATTTATCCAATAAATTAATCAAACTTGAAATTAACTCTTTAATTCCAAGAACCTACAAGTCATGGGAACATCTAGCAAGTAGCATGATTATCTAGTACTAGGTGAAAATAGCGAGTAAACCAAATTTAATTACGAATCGTTATACGCGTACGGTCCTTCTATTATCTAATTTCCCAATTAGATATTGAGTATGGAATTAAATCGAAAACTCAAATAATCCAATATTTACATTTTCATTTAATTCAAACTCATTATGAATCAATATTCATCATGCCCTGGCCAAGGTCTTCGAGTTATGAATAATGAAAAACTATAGGAAATTCTCTCGATAAATCGAGTAATAGATTCTTTATTGACCACTCATTAATCTCCATGTTCGTTCGAATCTCATCCAATATAAATCCTTTATGATTGTCAAGCAATCAGAAAATATATCAAATATGAAATAGAACTTACACAAGACTACTATGGTGTCTCAAGTCCGAGGACTAACCGCGTACTATCGTAATTTAGAAATTCTTATTTCGATAATATAAATTCCATATAAGAATTTCTAGCGGGTCAGTTCAGTGAACATGTTCTCTAACAAGCACCCACGTATATATACTTGCGTCAACTACGCTAATATTGATGAAACGCAATATTCTCATCTTATGAGCATATATCATACGTGCGAATGATATTCGACAATTCAATGTCCTATCTTGAATAGTCATTTCACTCGGAACTAATTTAAGACCAAAGTTTTGAAGATATATTTCATAATCACCATCATATGCATGATCATATCTTATAACTTAAAATGGTCTAAGGACTTTATCTAAAAGTGCATATGTTAAATAAATAACAAACATATTAGATAAAGAAATTGCCTTTATTAATATAAATTCCAATAAGATTGAATTTACATTTAAATTAAAAAGAGTAAAAACGACCACTATAATTGGTGCGCCGGGTGTAACTCTTTCAGAACGGGTACTACCTAAGGAAGTATAAGAGGTTAATTAATTAAGAGCAGTCAGACAACTCTAATTAATTAACGGATATCAGGATTCTTAACACGGGAATTGCACTAAGCAAAATACCAGCCCCGATCTACGTAATTGGGACAGAGCGGTAAATCAGTTGTAACTCTTTAGTGGAATGAGTTATAACTCTAATTGAGATAGATGCTCTAGGGGAGAGCATAGTAATTATCTAAATTAGGTAAGGCCTAACTCTGTCTGGTATCTAGGACCTTGGAGTGGCCCAAACACCTCAGGATGGATCAGAAGTTAAAAATATTGAGCCCAATAGTTGGTTTGGACCAAGAGAGCAGACTTGTGGGCCCATAAGCCCACAAGTGGCGCCACTTAGGGAGGAAACCCTGAGTGGGGCGCCTCCTCCTCTCAGTTGGGTCAATTTGAGCCCAAGACTTGCACTTAAGCCCAATGTGTGTTAATTAATTATTTAATTAAGCACACAAACGTAATCTCCTTCGGGTATAATTATTATTAATTATAAATAGGTATTAGGTTTGACCTAATCAAGAGAGAATCATCGTAACACAAATTACGAGAATCTGAGAGAGAGAGAGAGCAGAGGGCAGCGGCGTTTCTTCTTATCCAAGAAGAAATCGAATTGAAGCTATTCAACTCAAGTGCAAGGCGTGATCCAAGATCTGATCTCGATTTCAACGCCCACTCTATTGTTCGAGCACGAGTAATGGGATATTACTCCAGTAATCTAAACATGTAGATTACCATCTCCGAACCCGAAGGTATATCTCGATTTATGTGTGAATTAATTATATTAATGACAACATCTAATTCAGATCTGAGGCAGAATTGGTTCGCTTTCAATGTAGCGTTCCCATCAATATATGCATGTGTTCCCGAGTTGCTAGGTTCGGTTCTACAATTCATGTTGGGTTTGGTTGGGTAAGCGGATGGTATCAAATAGAGTCGAACATGATTACTGATCGCCTAACTATTTAAGCAACCCACAAGTGTGTGGGGCTATCATAGTATAAGGTAAGCAAGGTCATTTCCACGGAGACTAATTCGATAAAATCATGAATACCATTACTATGCCATTCGGATTTATCTAAGCTAACAGATTTGGATTGATTTAATTAACTACTAAACAAGTGGAAGCAAATAAACAAAAGCAAACAAGCAAAATAAAATGGTGAAAACAATTGGGGAGAAGCTATCCTAGGAACTTGGCATCAATGGATTTGCAAATGGACCAAACTCAACTTCACAACCTATGTTTCAATTATACTTACTTAGGGTGACCGCGAATTAGATTTAGCCCCCTCCCGGGCGACTAACTCTGTTGATTAAGAGCTAGTCGTCCCCAACTAAAGTCTATCCTATAACTCCAAAAGGTTCCTTAGATCAATTACCCTCACATAAACTCTCAACCTCCCGGTGTATTGAATTCAGATGCTCAATGATCACTTCTAATTATTGAACCTCATCTCCCGATTATTGTCCTAACACAGTAGATATGCATAATTGGTAGCTAATCAACCATACAAGCAATTAAAATTATGTTCATTAAGAAGAAGTAATAATTAAACCATAGATTGATCATATCAAGCTCAATTCATCACAAATCCATCTAGCCCAATCCCTAGGATATAGAAATCTAGCCAATCATAAGCAATAAGCATAAATCACAAATCAAAGTAATTCATGAAACAAAACAAAAGAAAAAGAGAATTGACAAGTTCAAATCCTATTCTTTGGCCTTGATCTTGAATCCTTGATGCTCCTCTTCCAATGATCTTCAAAGGTTGAGCTTCCTCTCCCAAAATGGATGAAAATGGAGGATGAAGGATGGTGTAGAGATTTAGTGTGTAAAAAAATGTGTAGTGTGTGTAAAAAGGGGCTAGAGAGTGAAAGCTACCTTAAAAATGAATCATAAAATGCTATTTATATGTTGGTGTGGCATGGGGGTTGATTTGTAATTAGAAAAAGTGAAAAATGGGGGTCAAATCATAATAAAACGGAAGTTTGGAGCTCAAAATCGGATTTTCCGGAAGGAGTAACGGGCGGCGCGCCCGCGCCCATGGGTCGCGTGGCCAAGACCCTCATAACAAGGGCGGCGCGTGCCCGGGGGTGCCCTCTGAAGTGCCCGCATGAGTGGTCGCGTGCTGGGTTGCGCGCTGCAGCTTCGGAATCCTTCTTCGGCGCGTGCCCGCACTGGGTGCCGGCTCCCGCTGCGCAATAATTTTATTTCGGTCCGTTCTCCCTCGTCCGAACTCCGAATCAACTTCTGTTTTTTTTCCTATATGCTTGTTTCGATCCGAACTTTGACATGGCATTGTCATCTTTACTGAAATTGGACTCCTTTCTCCTGTAAAATAATTAAAATAAACCAAAGAGTAATGCGATTGACAACAATAGACATTTAATCGAAGGAGGCACAAAAGAGCAATAAAATTATACCAATTCCATCAACTTTATCCTAAAATGAAGCATGAAAACCCATGTTTGTCAATTATAAACAATAAGTTGGTAAAAAGTGAAGAGGGATCTCGCTCCACATAGTGTTGAACTAGCATGAGCGTCTGTGGTCGTAGGTTTGTTAACATGCTTTTGGCTATACCGGGTTCACCATAAATCGTAATATTGTTTGGGCAAAGGTATGACAACTAGTCCTTGCATATTAATGTTCAGATTAGGGAGGTCAAGGTGGGTCTCATCATTGTATCTTTATTCAATAATGGTGGATTGGGCATACACAGCTAAGGTGCGTGATGCATGACATTTGGGGGCCTTAGTTGTTATGACCTATAACTGGTTGACATGTGTCATAAATGAAAATACAAAGACCCGTGATCGAGTGAGTTATATGTAGTTAATGCATTTCCCCAAGACAGGTTTGTTTTCTTATTATTATTTTCACCGTTTCCCTTTACTTGCTCCCTTTATTTCCTTGTTATTCAGTTCCCGTTTGGGCAGAGCCCACCCTTATAAATTGTGACAGTTTACTTGAAAAGATTATTAGTCAACTCTTTGTAGGATCAACCCTATGCTTACTATTCTATACTAGTTGTAGAGTCTTGGGCATAAACTTTATAAATTTATTGATCGCGGCTAAACGACGGTCGCATCAACGTTGATGACATGTTGATTGCAAGAGGTGATGCAAGTGAAGTGGATAAGTTGAAAAAGTAATTGTCAAAGCAATTCTCCATGAAAGATCTTGGAGAGGCAAAATAGATTTTGGGTATGAGAATCGAGCGTGACAAGGCGACATGAAGTCTATATCTTTCGCAGGCGAATTACATACAGAAGGCCCTGGAAAGATTCAACATGTTGGAGTCGAAGCTTGTGAATGTTCCGTTGGGCAATCACTTCAAAGCTTTCGAGGAAGGAGTCGCCAAAGAGCAAGGATGAACGTGCCCAAATGAAGAAAGTTCCATCAGCTTCAACAATTGGCAGCATCATATATGTCACGGTGTATACAAGATCATATATTGCTCATGCAGTGGGAGTAGTGAGGCATTTCGCAGGTGATCCGGGCAAGCAGCATTGAGAAGCAATCAAGTGGGTCATGCAATACTTGAAAGGTACTACAGATAATGCTTTGTGTTTTAAAGGCAAGAATATGGAGCTGTTGGGTTATATGGATGCCGACTTAGCATCTGATCTCGATGGGAGAAAAAGAACTACCTGGTATGTATTTACTTATGGTGGTATTGCTATATATTGGATTTCTAAGCTTCAGAAGGTTGTTGCATTGTCCACTACCAAAGCAGAGTACGTAGCCGCGAGAGAGGCGAGTAAGGAGATGGTGTGGCTGCAGAATTTCTTGGGTAAGCTAAGGAAGGAGCATGTGAATAACACTCTTTACAGTGACAGTCAAAGTACTATATTTCTGGCGAAGAATCCAGTATTTCAGTCAAGGACAAAGCATATTAAGTTGAAGTATCATTACATTCGTCACCTTATGGAAAAGAAGACCTTGAAGCTTATGAAGATTCTAGGAAGTGAGAACCCAACAGACATGTTTACTAAGGTGGTGACCTTCGAGAAGTTGAAGCTGTGTGTAGCTTCAATTGGCCTCGGAACTTGAAGATAAGGCCAGGCGGTGCCAAGCGGTGCGAAGCGGATACGGGAGGAGGAGCAAGAGGATTTGATTACGTAGAGGATTCAGTCTCCAAGTGGGAGATTGTTGAGTGTGGAGCCTAAATTAGGCCCACGTGTTTAGGCCCAGTTGATCTTAATGGTTTAGGGTTATGGCTTGATGCTATTAGTATAAATAGTTGTTTAATCTTTGTATTTTGTATCCAAAAAATAGTGAGAAAACTCTGGCTTAGCATCGCCCCCAAACGTAGTCGCAAGACAAGTTGGGTGAACAAATTCTTGTGTTATTTTTGTCTTTCGTGATTCCATGTGTGTGGTTTTCCTAACAACCACTAATCTTCTCATCATCTATCCACCTTTCAGCACGTCTTCAAATATAATTTAAATAAATTTAAAACAATTTTTAATTTAAGCAAATTGACAAAAAATACACTTAGTAGTCTATTTAAATTACAAAAATGCCATATGTATTCTGCTTTTATATAATATATAGATTGCAAAATTTTAAATTATCATAATTTGCTTGTTAGTTTTTTAATTTTTATGATTTTTATACCAAATTAAAGGTATTGATACAATATTTAATTTAATATTAAACATCAATATGTTTTTATACATTTATGATGTTCTATTTTTAAAATAATAAAATTTAAATTAAAATATTAAATATTACACTTTATCACTAAACATATTTACCTAAAAATTCATATCAAAAAGAAATTAAACTACTAAAGTGAGATCGATGAAATAATATTTAGTGAAACTGATGGAGCATGGTGCAGGTTAGAACATATTCTATTTTCTAGGTGGTCCCACTACAACACTTCCATCATCATTGATCCTTTTATTTATTTATTTATGTACTCTCTCCAATTTTTTATAAAAAGATTTTTAAGCTCATTATTTTATTTTTTATTACAATTTTTTTTTTCAAATATCAAAATCGATTTTTTCAATTTTTACAACTCTCTCATAAAAATTATTTTCTCTTTTTCATTTTGTGAAGTAGGAGATAAAAGAGATGGATGAGCTTTAGATATATTTTTTAGGTAAATAACTATTTTCTAGATTAAATAGATGGATGTTAAAGTTTTTAGATCCCACTTAATATAGGTGGAGTGAATATTAAAATATATTTTTGTTAACTTTTTGAGGGTAGAAAGAGAATTATAAATATAAGGTCTACATCTAAAAATAGATTATTGTCACAAATATTATGAACGGACGAAAAAAAAATTATATAAATATTATGGACGGACGGATAGAGTATTATATCGACGTGAATCACAATCACTCAAGGGCGGATCCACCTATGGGAAAAGGGAAGCATTGGTTCCCTCCAACTATTTTTTTTAAAATTTTTTTTATAGTTATAATATTAATAATTTTTGAAAAATCACACCATAGCTCTCTCAATCTTGTCGCGACTCCCCTCAACATTTTTTTTTCTGGATCCGCCCGTACAATCACTCCATATGTTTCTTATTAAATTGTGATAAATACTTTTGAATTCGTATAATAATTCGAAAGCAGTAATCAAATATTTTGTTATCATTAGATATTCTAAAGTTTATTTTTTCATTGATATTACCTCAATTCCATCGTATTAGAGTTCATTTGTTTTGAACATTTCGGCACGCATTTCCACCTAAACCTAGTATGGATTTTAAAATACAATTTTGAAGCATTATTTCTTTTACGGGATACTATGACACTCGTAGTATCCCGTAAAAAAAAGAATGCTTCAAAATTGTATTTTAAAACTCGTACTAGGTTTCGGTAGAAATGCGTGCCGAAATGTTCAAAATAAATGAGCTCTAATATGATGGAATGGAGGTAGTATGATGAGATAAATCATTATCCAAAGCTACAGTATTTGGGATATTGAGCTAAGTAGAATAAGTGATAGGAAAAAAATAATACTAATAACGTACTTAAAATAATTATATCGGCAAGTTATATGTACATATTGTCATACCCGCGTTAAAATTTGATAAAGTAAAATATGCTTAGTGAATCATGAATTGTGATATGAATTGCGATTATAGAAATTTAGTTATTTCCCAAACAAAAAAGTAAATCAAAAGTTACCTTTGAGTTAACTTAAAACTTGGATTGTCCCTTAATTATACGAGTTTCATTGTAATCAAAGTGTGATTCAAATTCATTAGCTTTATCATTACTTATTTCAGCATTATATATATATATATATATACATAAATGCTCACATATTCATCGTGAACATACTGTGCCCGTGGATGACGACTTTGCCACGCCAATAATTTTTCTTTTTGAGGTTTAGTTTTTTTTGTAGGGTTTAGTTTTTATAAGTAGGGTTTATTTTTATAAGGTATACTAATTAATTTTTTCCTTAAATATAATGTTGTCACCTCAGTCATGAGCACATTAAGCATGCCCACGGTGGGTAGGGGATCATTACTCTTGTTGTGACGGAATAGGATAAATTGAGCAATCAAACAAACATAAACATAAAAAGACACAGATTTACGTGGTTCACCAACGTTGTGTTGGCTTGTCCACGGGCAGAAAAAGAGAACGGATTATATTAGGCGGCTAAGTTACAAATTACAAAACTTATGCCCTACTTCTATATAAATAGAGTATACCAGACGAACTAGGCCCAATATGACAATTAAGGCCCAACACCAACACCGCACACCGTCAAGCCAGGGGCGTCTCTGCCCCCAAACCCCAGGCAAACTCTGTGAAATGACAAACAAATTCAAGGCATAGTAACAACTCTCTCTCTATATATATATATATATATATACAAAACTGATCTGCTGGGCTACTATAGTAAGCGACTTCGGTGCCCGACTCTTATTTCCTACTTCTCTTTTCTTTCTCTCTCATCTTCTAATGCATTAATTATTTCTTCCTCTTTTTTCTTATTATTTTATTTATTAATAATCTAGATGAGATTTTCACGCACTACAACATTTTTTTGTCGTTTTCTTTTTTATACAATTTTATTTAATTAATGCTAAATTGTACTATTAATACAAGAAAATTAAACTTAGTTGGGGAATAATTAAATCATGAATGCTATACCCAAAAATAATAAATATGAATTTCCAAAACACTATTATTTAATTAAAAAATTACCTAAACACTATTACTTTTTTGAGAATATTTGATAAAATTCAATTAAGATTTTAGGGTTTAATAATTTCAATTAGGGTTTATTATTTTTTTGCCAGGGTTTAGTAATTCCAATTAGGGTTTATTATTTTTTAGCTAGGGTTTAGTAATTGTCAATTAGGTTTAATTTTCATAAATTATTTAAATTAATTAAAAACGAAAAAAATTATCATGCATACGCTTTACAATACAATATTATACATGGCTTTTATTTTTCTGCATAGTAGAGAGAGAAAAAACTAAAAAATAATAAGAAAAAAGTGGAATATTTCATCAGCCAAGAGGAGAGAGAAAGAAAAAGGGCAAAAAAAAAAACCGAAAAGAAAGGAAATTATAGAATGAAAATTGGAAAAAATGAGGGTAAGTTGATAAAACGGGATTGTCGCCCATGTGGCGCTCATTAAGTGTCGCCCAGCTGATCATTACTCTATATATATATATATATATATATATATAGAGTTTGATTCATATGTTAATAAATCATGGCGTGTTAAATAGAAATAAATCCAGACCATTGATCTTAATCAAATATAGGGCTGTCATTAATTTAAGCATGGTTTCAAAGTACAATAAGTATGATTTTATTTTAACATCAATTTATACATTAAAAATTACAATTATATAATAAGCATAATTATATGCATATTTAAGCATGATTTTATATACCTTTAAATATTGTTCTTATTTTAATATGCTATAATTTATTTACACACGAATCATTCACTATAGTGGATCATATAAGAACCTTTTAATTGATGAGAACTAGGAACTAATATGCACCTTTAGATTAAAGAGGTTGATGGTTGAGATTTAATTTTCAATGCATATTATTTTCGACAGTTATGGTATATGGAGGGACATTAAAGTAATCTTGAATATCATTTCCTTAAATTGTGGGATTTCGTTAGATTCTCTCTCTTCATGTAACTACTTAGTGCATGTTTGGTAGTAGATGTGAGATAACACATTTAAATAGTAAAGCGTGATATAATACGGGTCAGCTCTACTGTTCAACTGAGTTTCCATATTATGGGGGTGGAGGTGTGATAAGAATTGGGGGAGGAATAGTATTTTTAGAGCTTTTTAGAGCGGGCCGGGCTAATATGTCGGGCCTTCAACTTTTTGAAACATGGAAGCCAAATATGAGATTGAGTGTGATATCTTGGTCAAACCCATGATATCACCCTTACCAAACATGCACTTTACTCTTTCTCCCTTCGCTATTCTCTCTATTTGACGAATATAAACTTGAGAATTCCAAATAAATAAAAAATAGTAAATTAATGCAAAAGTTACTTCACATGTTTATGTTTATGAAATAGGGGTATTATTCGCATAAACTAGAAGAAGCACATATGTTTCGCATAAAAAAATAGACAACCCAAAAAAAAAAAAAAAAAAAAAACCACGAATCATGCTCAAACAAAGTTATAGAAAAAAGTTGTAGAAATTACAGTCAAACTTATATAAAAACCAAAGTTTCATTATACGCATCATTTACTTCAAGGTGTTCGAAATGTTAGATTTAATGTCTTTTTAGTGTTAATTTTATATATTTTTTAGTGTTGATTACATGCTTTTTAAATATTATTTTAATATTTTTTAGTATTGATTTCATGCTTCTTTTATTTTTCTTTTAGTATTAATTTCATGTTTTTAGTGTAGATTTCATGTTTATTTTAATTTTTTCTTTTTAGTGTTAATTCCGTGCTTTATAGGGTGATTTCAGATTTTTTTTTTATTATATTTTTTTCATAGTTTTTTAGTATTGATTTCATGCCTTTTTAACGTGTGGCTCGCACAGAAATAACTTTATATAATGATTTTGAATTTGTTTTTGAGTACTACGTACTTAACATTTGAAGCAAAACAATTAATGATATGTTTGCATTTGCAATAAACTTTTACATCTAAAATGAAATAAATAAATAGAATGAGTTACATTCGGAACTTTAGAACGACATGTTTGCTGTCTAATCTCATTTCAAGATTTTCTTTCCCAAATTTTGAAGTCATTCTATTCATTCTAATTTGACCAATTAGATGGTAATTGAACTATTTTGTAGCTATATAATATATTCCTATGATCGATCATCACTTTCTAACATATTTTGCTTTTGTAGTTACATATTTAAATAACATATTCGAATTCAACCAAAAAATAGGAACTACTACTATATCAAAATCCTCATAAAGAATAGTTTAAAAAAAAAAAAAAAAAAAAAGGAAGTAAGAAGAGATCAACAACTGGCAAATCAATGCAAAAGGGTTCGCCGCTCCTTCTGCAAATTAATTACTCCGTATCTTTCAATCCAATAGCCACATTATGCGTCAATAGAAAAATAACCAAAAAAAATAATGAAAAATATCATTTACTAACAATCTCAATGATCGAACTTATTTTCGTAAGGTAATTAATGCATGTAGACAAGGAATTAACGAACACGAAAGTAAACGGAACACAAAGGGATTTACGTGGTTCGATCTATTGGAATAGATCTACGTCCACGGGCGGAAAGAGTATAGATCTTTATTGCTTGTATGAGTAGTGATTACAAGATCGTTCTCCCCCTCTCAATCTATTCTAAACCCCTATTTATAGGTAATTACATGGAGTTTGACTATGATATAAAGTCTTCTCCTATTAGGACTCCTTTGGCTTGATCTTCTCCTTTGTGGATAAACATCGAGCTTCTATATCTCTCTTGGAGCTTGAATTGTAGGAGTTGCCTTGGTGAAGAAGTTTCTTTAGTTGGGCCGAGCTGTGTGGGCCGAGCTTAACTGTCGGGGCCCAATTATATTGGGCCTGATGCTTGGGCCTAGGAGCTAGGCCGTATCCTATCACATCCCCCCCCCAAAAAGATGTAGAAGCGAGGGTGTGACGTAGGGGAAATAGTTGAGGTAGGAGTGGTCTAAAGTACGTTGCCCCGTCAAAAGTAGAATTGATGAAGTCAATCGCGTGCCGCCTCGTTAAGACGAGGTCGAAGAAAAGTACATTGCCCCGTCGAAAAATAAATTGACGAAGTCAATCGTGTACCACCTCGTTAAGACGAGGGAGAAATAATACCGTGTTGTTAAGATAAAGTCGGTAAGAAATTTGCATTGCCCCTTCGGAAATTGAATTTCGACGAAGTCGGAATGCTTGCCACCTCGTTAAGACGAGGTGGGTATAAAATTTGCATTGCCCCTTCGGAAATTAGATTTCGACGAAGTCGGAATGCTTGCCACCCTCGTTAAGACGAGGTGGGTATAATATTTGCATTGCCCCTTCGGAAATCGGATTTCGACGAAGTCGGAATGCTTGCCACCTCGTTAAGACGAGGTCGAAGAAAAGTACATTGCCCCGTCGAAAAATAAATTGACGATGTCAATCGTGTACCACCTCGTTAAGACGAGGGAGAAATAATACTGTGTTGTTAAGATAAAGTCGGTAAGAAATTTGCATTGCCCCTTCGGAAATTGGATTTCGACGAAGTCGGAATGCTTGCCACCTCGTTAAGACGAGGTGGGTATAAAATTTGCATTGCCCCTTCGGAAATCAGATTTCGACGAAGTTTGACTTTAAATAGCTCACTTCGGAAATTGGATTTCGACGAAGTTTGACTTTAAATAGCTCACTTCGGAAATTGGATTTCGACGAAGTTTGGCTTTAAATAGCTCGCTTCGGAAATTGGATTTCGACGAAGTTTGACTTTAAATAGCTCACTTCGGAAATTGGATTTCGACGAAGTTTGGCTTTAAATAGCTCTACCTCGTCGTAAGACGAGATTTTGGCTTTAAATAGCTCAACCTCGTCATAAGACGAGGTTTTGGCTTTTCATTCCTTATTTGTCGAGATAATATGCATAAGTGACATAGAGAGAGATGTGCAAGATGTATGCAAATGCAAGATGTATGCAAGACCCTAATAAGACGACCTAAATGACCTAAATGAACTATATGAACTTGGACATTACTCTCGGCCACTTGTGCAAGGTATCTCTTTAAATAAGTAATGTGCCGTGCACGGGGTATTGGCTTACCGGATTAGTGGGCGAGCTTGTACGACCCTGTGCCGAGGACTTCTTCAACTCGGTACGGTCCTTCCCATGTGGCTTCAAGCTTGCCGAGCCTTTCCGCTTTACTGACCTCGTTGTTCCGAAGTACGAGGTCGCCTGCTTGGAATTGTTGGTACTTCTTTCTTTAGTTGTAGTACCGAGCTACTTGTTGCTTGTACTTGGCTTCTCTTATCTAGGCGAGCTCTCGTTTCTCTTCCAACAGATCCAGTTCGGTTTGGAGGTCTTCCTCGTTAACTTCGGCTTCGCGAGAAGACATTCTCGGGGCTTTTCTTGATGAGTCGGCGTTGAGAGGTCAGCGCCATGCTTCGATGTAGAAGCTTCGTGGCAATGTTGGCTCGGGGCTCGGTGGAGCCTCAACGACGACGTTGGCATGGTGGGGGTTCGGGGGCAGCGCCCCCGATAGCGGGGTCCAAGGGGCGGCAGCCCCTGGCTGGGTCCAAGGGGCAGAGCCCCTGGCTTCCGATTAAATTGCTGTGTAGAAAATTCATCAGAAATTTAATTCCCGGAATTTCGAAAGGTTGCAAATTGCAGATCGGCGATGCTTCGGCGACGTCGGCTTGCAGCTCGATGGGGAGTTCGGCGGTGCTTCGGCGGCGGCGTCTCGCAGCTCGTCGTGAGACGAGGATTGGCTTTTGAGAGCACTTGGCTGCGGCTCGTCGAGTGCAGCTCGGCACTTATACGACAGAGTCGGTAGAAGCACGAGCTCGACATCGGTGCAGCTCGGCTGCCCTTCGTCACGATAGCTCGGTTCGGAGGTGGTGCCGCTCGACGGTGCTTGGCTGCGTCAGCTCGGCGAAGTGCTGCAGCTCGTCGGGTGTTGCGGCGGTGCAGCTCGTCAGCTCGGCCCATTGCTGCAGCTCGGCTGATTTTTGGCGGGGGCGAGCTTGACGCTGCAGCTTGGAGGTGCTGCGGCGACGTGGCGGAGAGCTTCAGTTCGGCCGGCTGCTGCTGCGGCGACGTCTGCCCACGCAGGTGCATCTCGGTGGTGCTACGGCGACGACATCGGCATGACGCAGCTCGACGGAGGAGCTCGGAGGTGCTGCAGCTGCGGCGTCGTATCGGGGGCTCGGTGGAGGCGCAGCTTGGCGGAGAGCTTGGCTGTAGTTCGTCGAGTGCAGCTCGGCAAGGGGCCCGAAGGAGGAGCTCGGCGGTGCAGCTCGTCACCATGCTGTGGCGACGTCGGCTCGACGGAGGGCTGCAGCTCGGCTGCTCTTCGTGGGAGTCGGCGAAGGAGCGAGCTCGACGGGGGCGAACTGCGGAGGAGCTCGGCTACTCGATGTGAAGGTGCTGTTTCCCGGCACAGCTCGGCTGAGGAGATGTTGCGGGTGCGGCGTCGGCTGCCGCTTGGCAGCTCGGCAAGGGCCCGAGAGGAGGAGCTCGGCGGTGCAGCTCGTCACCGTGCTGTGGCGACGTCGGCATCAACGCCTTAGCAGCTCCACTGCTGATCTAATGCTGCCGGAGCTTGGACACCATCTCCTCCATCTCCGGCGGCGAATTGTCGTCCCCCTAGTGGTAGGCGGAGGAGGGGACAGAGGAGAGAGCATATGGTTGAGGAAATCGTCGTGCGACGCCGCCGGATCGAACTGCGAGGCCGCCAACATCTGGCCGTGACTGTGGATTTCGTGCAGGGGTAAGATTTGGTGCTGGTTCAGCAGTGCGTTGATGTAGTTCGGCAAGGAGGTGCTGCAGCTCGCCGGTGGGGGGAGCTGCCGAGGAACCAGAGGGGAGAGTTGGGAGCGAGCTCGTCAAGCGACGTCGACATGACGAGGTGGAGGTGCAGCTCGGCTGCTCAACAGAGGAGCTCGGTGGAGCTCGGCGGGGCGAGCTCGGTGATAAAGCTTGGTGGCGACGTCGGCCTTCGCAAGTGCTGCACTTCGGTGGTGCTGCTCGGAGGTGACGGAAGATGGGGCTCGACGGGGAGCTCGCTGCTGCGGCGGCGACGTTGGTTCGAAGCTCGGAGGGGCGTCTGGTGCAACTCGGAGGTGGCGGAGGATGGAGCTCGATGGGGAGCTCGGCGGAGGAGGTCGGCGGTGCTTCGGCGGGTGCGACGTCGGCATGGCGCGGGCGAGCTCAGCCTGTTGCTGCGGGTGCCGCGTCAGCATGGCGCGGGTGAGTTCGGCCTGTTGCTACGGGTGCGGCATCGCGCATAGCGCGGGTGAGCTCGGCCTGTTGCTACGGGTGCGGCGTCGCGCATGGCGCGGGTGAGCTCGGCCAGCTACTGCGGCTGTTGCGGCGACGTCGGCATGGCGCTGCTGCAGCTCGGCCTACTGCTGCAGCTCGTCGGGTGTTGCGGCGGTGCAGCTCGTCAGCTCGGAATTGGCGAATAACAAGCTGCTCCGAACGAATCGTAATTTCGCAAGTCGTGCAGCAGCACGAACTTCCAGACGCGATTCCCGCCACACCGGTGATCGGTTTTCGACGGGCAACCTACCGTTGGAATCCTCTCGACGAGTAGAACATGTTTCCGGGTGGTTTCGTCCGATTTGGTGGTGATTTCAGCCCGGAATTGGTGAATAACAGAAGCTGCTCCGAACGAATCGTAATTTCGCGAGTCGTGCAGCAGCACGAACTTCCAGACGCGATTCCCGCCACACCGGTGATCGGTTTTCGACGGGAAACCTACCGTTGGAATCCTCTCGACGAGTAGAACATGTTTCCGGGTGATTTCGTCCAATTTGGTGGTGATTTCAGCCCGGAATTGGCGAATAACAGAAGCTGCTCCGAACGAATTGTGATTTCGCGTTTGGGGGGGATCGCGTTAGTCTTCCTGTCATGGCTGTAGATTACCTAGAAATTTTTTGATCGAAAATCACAAATTTTCATTTCCCACAGACGGCGCCAGTGATCGAACTTATTTTCGTAAGGTAATTAATGCATGTAGACAAGGAATTAACGAACACGAAAGTAAACGGAACACAAAGGGATTTACGTGGTTCGATCTATTGGAATAGATCTACGTCCACGGGCGGAAAGAGTATAGATCTTTATTGCTTGTATGAGTAGTGATTACAAGATCGTTCTCCCCCTCTCAATCTATTCTAAACCCCTATTTATAGGTAATTACATGGAGTTTGACTATGATATAAAGTCTTCTCCTATTAGGACTCCTTTGGCTTGATCTTCTCCTTTGTGGATAAACATCGAGCTTCTATATCTCTCTTGGAGCTTGAATTGTAGGAGTTGCCTTGGTGAAGAAGTTTCTTTAGTTGGGCCGAGCTGTCTGGGCCGAGCTGCGTGGGCCGAGCTTAACTGTCGGGGCCCAATTATATTGGGCCTGATGCTTAGGCCTAGGAGCTAGGCCGTATCCTATCACTCAAGATATGTGCCATCATTTTTTGCTTATAACCTCATTCGCACTTCTTCTAAGCCAGATATAGCGAATTAATGTAAATCTATGAACATACCAATATCTTGCACTATCTATTGAGAATTCTTTTTCTTTCTACTGCTTTTACCTGTGGAGTAGTTGCTTTTAATGTAATTCAAATGTGTTGGACGGACGTTGCGCGCAGGCTCCATCGGATCGGACCGGAGAAGAAAGCTTTTCCACAAACAATTCGGTGAACAAAAACGTCACTATAAACTTTAGTAACATTAATCCTGGTGTTTAATTTCTCTCAGTTCTAGGTAATGATGCTGACACACAATCACGACAATTGCAAGCTAGGATAAAGATACGAAAGATCAAATAGAAACATAACAACATACCACGATATGTATAAAAGAATTGCAATTTTTGTAAATATCGCACTGAAGCTATAAAGAATAGAAATTTGGACGAATGAGTTTTTTTTTTTTTTTTTTTCAGCGAACACAGTGGCTCAAATCTGCTTGTGATACAAATGTATTTAAAGAAAAGTTCAGATCAAATTAATGGCTCCCCAAACAAATTTTAAACATTAAATTAAGTATTGGTTGAAACAAAAGCCTGCAAAAGTAGTCTGAAATTATTTAATGAGAGTTGAAGCAAATAGTCTTACACTTTCCAAAGAGTGGAATTGTCGGCCAAAATAAGCAGGTTTTTAAGAATTAAGAAAAGAAAAAAAAAAATGAAATTCTTGAAAAGTGTTGTTGGAGTTTAGGCGGGAAAATGTTTGCGAAGAATATTTTATGCTTTTATATAGATATATGTACTCCCTCTATTATTTTCGACTTGACTCATTCTTTTGGGCACACAAATTAAGAAATATAATAAAAAATTTAATATGTGGTGATGAATTAGAGATAAAGGTAATGTTAGGGATAAAAATGGTGTTTGTTAGGCTAAAACTAGAAATGAGACAAGTAAAAAAAAACAGCCCAAAATGGAAAGTGAGATAAGTGAAAAATAACAGAGGGAGTATATAGATTTCATGCTTCTTTTTATTATTATTTTTTTCATGTTATTTTTACTGTTAATTTTACAAATTTTTTTAGTATTGATTTCATACTTCTTTTTAATTTTTTTTATGCTTTTACTGTTGATTTCATATTTTTTAGTGTTATTTCATATTTTTTTAAATAAAAAAATCATGTTTTTTTTTGCTAATTTTATGTTTTTTTAGTGTTGATTTCATATTTTTTTTAGAATTAGATTGACACGGATTCCTAAAATTACTATTGAAACATCTTGAACTCTCTGCAAAGTAAAAGGCATATTTTTTTTTATTTTATTTACTGAGGCTTGTGGAAGAGACGATTGAAGATTGAGAGGAAAACTATTGCAATTTGCATTTCAACGGAAGTAGTATTTTAGAAATTTCAAAGAACAAAAATGAAAGAAACTATCAAATTCGTCTATGATTTTGCAGAATTGAGAAGCAGCAATTTTTCAGAATAGGATTATGCATATTTTGTGCAGATTCACGTTGATTAACGTCAATAGATTGTGCCTATAATTAAGGAATCAGAATTTTAATGGGACAGAAGTACCCTTTTATTTTCGTTAAAAAACATTAAATAATTATAATACATAATCTGAAAATTAATCAACACCGCACGATTTGCAAAAATCAAAGGTGTGGATGAGTTTTTAGTTCTCACATAATCACTATCTCCCATGTGAACCTCCTCATATATATATTTATATATATATAGTTTGATTCATATAGATTTAAGTCCTAGTGTGAGAAGTGCAAATTATGCTTAAAACTATACAAAATCATGCTTAAAGCTATACAGAATCATGCTTATGGTGCATTTTGTGCTTATAAGCATAAAATAAGCCATAAGCATAATTTTGTACCATAAGCATGATTCTGTATAACTATAAGCATGTTTTGTATAGTTTTAAGTATAATTCGCATTTCTCACACTAGAATTTATTCGTGCGAAACCGATGCCTATCACGTCCCCCCCCCCTAAAAAGATGTAGAAGCGAGGGTGTGAGTTAGGGGAAATATCTGAGGTATGAGTGATGTCAAGTGCGTTGCCCTGTCAAAATTTAATTAACGAAGTCAATCACGTACCGCCTCGTTAAGACGAAGTCAGTTTGAAATGCGTGGCCCCGTCAAAAGTAGAATTGACGAAGTCAATCGCGTACCGCCTCGTTAAGACGAAGTCAGTTTGAAATGCGTTGTCCCGTCAAAAGTAGAATTGACGAAGTCAATCTCGTACCGCCTCGTTAAGACGGAGTCAGTTTGAAGTGTGATGCCCCCTCAAAAGTAGAATTGACGAAGTCAATCGCGTACCGCCTCGTTAAGACGAGGTCGGCGTAAAACTGCGGTGCCCCGTAAAAAATGGAATTAAAGAAGTCAATCGCTAGTATCATGTGTCCGATGCCGAACACGAGATTAATATGCCAGTTGGGTTCCCGATAAAGTAGGGTAGGACTAATAGGGAAACTGAAAGGGCAGAATAGGGATAAAGCGTCTTTGATACGCCATTTCTTCACAGTTCCCAAACTTTCAAATTTCTCTCCAGTTTTTTTCCTCTGTTTTTCCTTCATTACTCGTGATTTCACCGCCGGTGTTTCTTCACCATCGGAATCATTTAATTTCCTATACAAGTAAGTTATTTTTACCATGGTTTCTTCCTCTGTTAGTGGTAGTCATAGTGACGAGTCTGTTCGGGTTCCCCGGCGGCGACATTTATGCCGTCGCCTTTTGTCGACATTGAGTGTTTTACTGTAAATTCGTTCGTTCCTAGTATTCGTATGGTTCGATTCCCTTCCATAGAGAAGTCCGGTAAGGCCCGAGACTTTACGTCAAGTTTAGATGCTCCGAAAATCAGAGAAATCATGAAAAAAAATTGCTTCCCGATTCTGCGCTTCTTGTCGCTCCCCGTCCAGAAGATAGGGCTTGTGCGCCCCCGGACATATTTTTTACCATTTACGAGGATTGCTTGGACTGTGGTCTTCGTCTTCCTCTTCCCCCGGTTTTTGCTGGTCTGCTACGGAAGTTCGGCATCCCTTTAGGGCAAATTATGCCGAATTCGTTCAAGCAGTTGGTTGGTCTTGCTTCCGAAGTTGGTCACTTCGGCCATCAGCTTACCTTAGGGTTAGTTCTTAGGTTTTTCCAGTTCAAGCCGAGTCCAACGGGGTGGTTTTATCTCTCCCCTTCTCGCGGCTTTTGAATAGTAATGAAGTCCAAAATTGCGAACTGGCAGAAGAAATTTTTCTTCTGCCAATCCGAAGAGGTCCCCCACTTCATGTGGAAGACAGATAAGCTAGATGACCAAGGCACTGAAGAAGGATTTGGTGACCTTGAGAAAAATCTAGTAGAGCTCGTGGTGAGGCCGAGCTCGCCTTTTTAGGATTGAGCCCTTACGATCCAACTTCGATGTCAGATCCGGCTGAGGGTGAGGTCCCACTCCATCGTGCGCGTCTTTTTGTTGTCTTTTCTTTATATGTTCTAACCCCCTCTTTTCTACTTTGCAGTGAACTTTGAATTGAAACCCAAGAAGTCCAGGAAGAGGCCGAGGCCCACTGTGGATGCCTCGAAACCTACTGCCTCAGAGAAAATGATGGAGGTGGTTCAGTCCCCTCCGATGGGCTCACAAGATATGGGTTCACCGGTTCGAGTTGTCCCACGACAGAGTAAGGATGGGGGGTGGCGGCCCCTCTGATCAAGTATTAAGGTCACCGAGGTCTCTTGCTGAGGTAGCGTACTTTACTTCAGAATACTTGATTATATTTATTGTGCGACCTAACGCTTCATATTTTTGCAGCGGGCTGAGATGGTAGTCGCTGACCTGGTATCCGAGCATCGAAAATTAGCTCGGGAGTTAGGAGCAGATGAAGGCGGCCAAGGAGGACTTGACTAATAAGGCTACCGCCACTGAGGAGAGGGCTAGAGAGGCCGAGAAGAGGGAGGCCACATCGGTAGCCGCGACCGAGGCGGCTTGAGCCGAGGTAGCCACACTGAAGGTAGAAGTGGCCTTGGATCAGGCAAAGGCGGCCGTGATTAAGGCCGAAGTGGCGTCCTCACAAGGGGAATTACTTCACGCCTTTGCTAATAGGATCTTCCTCTCGGGGAAGTTTTCCGAACTAGCAACCGAGCTGGCGGCGGTCCTGAACACCGCCGTGAAAGCGGAAGTTATTGATGAGATCGCCAATGATTTTCCAGACTTGGATAAGTCCAAGTATGGTTATGAGGTGACATCAGTCCGACGAACTGCTTCGCGAGTACGCGGCGGTGTTGTCAGAGTTCATGGGGGACTTCCCGATAGTGAAGAAGCTTTCTTCGCTGTCGACTGTCCTTACCGCCGAAAGCATCCGCTCCTGCCCGATTGACAAAGATCCGACGGTTGAAGCCACAATCGCGAGCTTGGCTGCGGGGGTCAAAATGCAAGAGCAAGAGCCAGTGAGGCAGGCTGAAGAGGAGCTGAAGAATGCCGAAGCTGAGCCTCAGCAAGAAGAGAATCTTGGAGGGGTCGGTTAATCCCCTTTTGTCTTCTCTTTCTCTTTTTTTTAGATCCTTGTATTACTTCGTCACTAGGACGATGCTTTTCTTTTAGCTGAAGTGGCTTTAATGAAATTCCAAGTTTAATTGAAATTTTTTTCATTTGCCTTTGTAGTCTTCTTCCCCTAACTTTTTGATGCATCTCCATTGGTTGCTCAAATATCCCAACTGACTCAGGCTCTTGAGGTGAAAGAGGCCGAAGTCTTACATTGGAAAGACCAGGCTGGACATGTTCAAGACGAGGCCGATGTCAAGCTTACTGTTGCTCAGCTCAAATATGATGAGCTACAGGCTCAGTTTCTTGAGCTCGAAGAGAAGCTGGAGATTGCGGAGGACGAGGCTAAGAAGGCCGAAGTAATTTCTCAAGAGCATGCTGAGTACGAGGCTATAATTTACCGAGCTGGGGGGTCTACTTTTTCCGAGACCAATAGGAAAGTCAAAGAGCTCAAGGTTCGGTGTCGGAGCTACAGGGAGCAATACGGAGATGACTTCTGGGAGCTTCGGGATCAATTGAACGAGCTTATGCGAGTGGCGAGCACGTATAAGACAGTTTTGGCTCGTCACCCAAAGTTGGAGTGTCGTATCTTGTCCGAAGCCCGATCTTCTCCTTTAGCCAACCCTAGTCCAAACCTGGGGCTTCTTGACCGCACTTCTAGGGAATTTTTGGAAGACAGACCTTCAAATTCGGCGAATCCTAATTCTAGGATTGTCAAGCGCCATTCTACGGAATTTTATGACTAAGAATGGCAGTCAACGTCAGGACGAGGCCGAGGTCGATCGAGCCAAAATACCCGAAGTCAGGGTGGCCGAGCTACTGGACGAAGTAGAGGCGGAGGTAGAATTAATATAGATAATATCTTGAATTTGAACACTAGTAGAGATTTTGCTAGAGATTGACTCAGCTTTAGCAAGCCTAAGCCTCCGGGCTCTTCGTCTTCTTGATGTAATTGTACTTATTTTCTTTTTATGAAATAAAATATAAATTTATGTACTGGTATGTATGCTTTTCATCCTCATTTTTAACTAAGGTAGTTTTCCTTGTTTTAAACGAAGGTAAGCTTTAGGTAGCTTGTCCTCGTCATTAGACGAGGATGGATTTAAATAGCTCGACCTCGTCTTAAGACGAGGTTTGGGCTTTAGATAGTTCACTTTGTCATAAGACGAAGTTTGACTTTAGATAGCACTACCTCGTCATAAGACGAGGTTTAGGCTTTAGATAGCTCACTTCGTCATAAGACGAAGTTTGACTTTAAATAGCACTACCTCGTCATAAGATGAGGTTTAGGCTCGTCTTCGTTTTAAACACATAAATCATCCTTACTTTTAACGAAGGTAGTGCCTCCTCATTTTAAACAAAGGTAGTTCGTCCTTATTTTTAACGAAGGTAGGCTCGAAGTTCCTTATTTATCGAATTTATCGATATGGGTGGTCCCCTTATGCGCGTTTGAATGCTACTCCAGCTAAGGAGTTTATTTATCCTTAAAAGGATATTAAATTACCCTCGTCAGGGTTTTTAGAGAAAAAAGGGGCGAGATAATTTGCATAAGTGGAAAGAAGACGTGCAAGATGAAGTATGCAAGACCAAACAAATTAAATGAGATATAAAGGATTTATTAACAAAAAAACTGAAATTAAAATATGATAAAAAGAACAGGACAACCTGACTCATGACCTAGATGAACTAAATGACTTGAACATCATTCCCATTATGCAAAATATCTCTTCAAATGAGTAATGTGCCATGTACGGGGTAGGGTATTAGCTCACCGGATAAATGGGCGAGCTTATACGACCCTTTGCCGAGGACTTCATCAACTCGGTAAGGTCCTTCCCATGTGGCTTCCAATTTGCCAAGTCTTTCCGTTTTACTGACCTCGTTATTTCGAAGTACGAGGTCGCCTACTTGGAATTGCTGATACTGTTTGGTTGTAGTACCGAGCCACTTGTTGCTTGTACTTGACTTCCTTTATGTAGGCAAGCTCTCGTTTCTCCTCTAACAAATCCAGATTAGTTCGGAGGCCTTCTTCATTGTCTTCGACTGAGAGGTTGATAGTACGGGGGCTCGGCATGCCGATCTCTACCGGGATCACTGTTTCGGTTCCGTATGCCAAACTGTAGGGCGTTTCACCGTTCGAGGTCCGGGGAGTTGTTCGGTATGACCATAGGACTTGGGTAAGTTCGCTGCCCAATCTCCTTTGGCTTTATCTAGGCGAGTTTTGAGTCCCTTGATGATCGTCCGGTTGGTGACTTCAGTTTGGCCATTTGCTCGAGGATGAGCTACCGAAGTGAACTTCTGTTGAATATGAAGCCCTTCACACCATTCCCTGAATGTCATGTCTGTGAATTGTGTCCCATTATCCGAGACTACGATGTGAGGTACACCGAAATGGCAAACCACGTTCTTCCAGATGAAGTTAGGGCATTCTTGCTCGTGATCTTTGCCAAGGGTTCGGCCTCGACCCACTTAGTGAAATAGTCGATGGCTACGATGAGGAACTGAAGCTGTCCGGGAGCTTTGTCAAATGGGCCGACTATGTCTATTCCCCATTGCATGAATAGCCAAGGGCTTTGCATGCTTGTGAGGTTGGTTTGGGGTAGCCTCGGCACTGTCCCATGAATTTGGCATTTCGGACACTTCCTGACGAGGTCGACTACATCTTGGAACATAGTGGGCCAGTAGTATCCCCATCTCATTACCTTCTTTGACAATGCTCGAGCTCCTATGTGACTTCCGCACGATCCTTCATGCACTTCTCGCAATGCATAGTCCGCTTGGTTCGGCCCAAAGCATCTTAGGAGAGGTTGAAGATACGATCTTCTGTACAACACTCCTTGCTCTAGAGTGTACTTCGGAGACTTGCTTAAGATCTTCGTAGCCTCGAGCTTATCACTAGGTAGTTCGCCCTTCTCCAAATATGCTCGCAAGGGGGTCATCCAGTTCGGCTCGTCCTCAATTACTAGGTTGACCTCGGCTTCGTCTATGCTTCGGCACTTGACTTCTTCCACGGGAGAGCTTGTAGATGATGACGCTAATTTTCTTAAAGCATCGGCTTGGTTATTTTTCCCCCTTGGAATTTAAACCAACTCGAAGTATGAGAAGCCTTGTTGCAAACTCTTGGCTTTATGGAGATACTTTTTCATCCTCTCGCCTTTAACCTCGTACTTTCCTAGCATATGGCTCACTATGACTTGAGAGTCACTGTGGACCTGTACAACTCGTATCTGGAGGGCCTGAGCTAGATAAAGTTCGACAATTAGAGCTTCGTACTCCACCTCGTTATTTGTTGTTGGGAAGTCGAACTGAAGTGCATAAGTGGTCTCTTGTCTTTCTGGGCTGAGGAGTATGACACCTGCTCCGCTTCCCGAATGTCCCGAAGCCCCATCCACGTAGACTTTCCAGCAATCTTTTGGTGGTTCGGTCAGAGCTTCGGCATCGGTTTTGCTTGGGGAGGATTCGGTCGGCTTTGGCACTTCTGTAAATTTTGCCTCCACTAGAAAATCCGCTATTGCTTGACCTTTGATAGCTTGACGTGGGCAAAAAGAGATGGTGTGCTCGCCGAGCTTGACTGCCCACTTTGCAATCCTTCCCGACGCTTCTGGTTTGGTCAGCACTTGTCAAAGTGGTAGGTCGGTCAGGACTTGTATGGATTGCGCATGAAAGTAAGGTCGCAATCTCCTTGCAGCATTTACCAATGCGAGCGCAACTTTCTTAAGTGGTTGGTACCTCGTCTCCGGCCCTTTCAGTGCTCGGCTGATGAAGTAGACTGCAGCTGACGACGTCCTTCCTCCCGAACTAGCACCGCGCTTATGGCCTCGTCCGAAGCTGTGAGGTATAGGGAAAGGACTTCTCCCTCATTTGGAATGGATAAGGCTGGGAGATTAGCTAGGTACTTTTTGAGCTCCTCGAATGCCGACCTGTGCTTGTCTTTCCATTCGAAGTCCGGCGCCTTTTTCGAAATCTTGAAGAAAGGGAGTTGTTTTTCGGCGGCTTTAGATAAGAAACGACTTAGCGCGGCTAAACAGCCCGTCAATTTATGCACATCATGAATGGTTTTTGGCACCTTCATCTCTTGGATGGCTCGGACTTTGGACGGATTGACTTTCAACCCTTCTTGAGAAACCCAGTACCCCAGAAAATTTCTTGATCGGACCATGAAGGTACACTTCTCGGGGTTTAGCTTAAGGTTCACTTTGCGAAGGAGGCCGAAGACGAGCTTGAGGTCGTCAACACAAGTAGTCAGCTCTTTACTTTTGACGACGATGTCGTCCACATACACCTCTATGTTCTTGCCGATGTGAGGCTCGAATATTTTGTCGATCATTCTTTGATAGGTCGCTCCAGCATTCTTGAGTCCGAAAGCATCTTCTTGTACGCATAAACACCGAAGTCTATAATGAAGGCTATTTTCGGTGCGTCCTCATCACTCATGAGGACTTGGTGGTACCCTTTGTACAGATCTAGGAAGCTGAAGACTTTATGGCTAACGAGGCTTTGACTTTCTTGTCGATGTTGAGGAGGGGATAGCAATTTTTGGGGCAGTGTTTGTTGAGATCGGTGTAGTCGATACACATCCGCCACCCTCCTCCTTGCTTCTTGACCATCACCGGATTTGCTATCCACGTCGGATACTTGACCTCGAAGAGTATCTGCGCCTTCAAAAGTTGACACACTTCGTCATAGATGACCTGGTTCCACTCTGCTGCGAATATTCGCCACTTTTGCCGAATAGGTTTTACTCCCGGGTCAATATTCAGCCGGTGTGTGATGATACTTGGTGCCACCCCGGTCATATCAAGTGGTGACCAAGTAAAGACATTTCTATATTCCCGAAGTAGTTGGGCAATCTGTTTTCGGAGTTCGGCTCCACCAGCAAAACCTACTTTGACGACCTTAGACAGTCATCTTCGTAGAGTGTAACGTCTTCTACTGGCTCGTCAGATACGGTTTCCTTCTTCAGCTCCAACTCCTTGGGTTTCTGTGGTTGCTATGCTTGGGGGTGCTGAGGTGTTCCGATACCTTGTAAGGCAATCTGCATGCATTCTTTGGCTCGCTTTTGATCACCTTAAATTACGATCACCCCGCCCCTCGACGGGATTTTGATCGTCAAGTGGTATGCTGAGCAGATTGCTTTCACCGCCACCAACCAATCTCTTCCTAGAATGATGTTGTAGGGAGAGTTAACCTTCACGACGAAGAAGTTTATCACTTTGGTGGATGACAATGGATGCTTCCCCACTGTAACGGGGAGTTGAATGATCCCCTCTGTTTGCGTCTCTTGCTGGACGAAGCTTTTTAGGGGGATCGGCGCCGGCGTGAGACGTGCCTCTTCGATCCCTAGCTTCTCGAAGCAATCCTTGAAGAGTACGCTCACCGAGGCTCCACTATCGATGAACACTCGTTGAACGAGCTTATTGGCCACCCTGGCCTCAATCACAATGGCGTCTTGGTGAGGCATGCTTGACGGCACTGGATCTTTCTCAGAAAATGTAATGGTCTCGTCCTTTTTAAACTGTTTTTGTGAAGGTTCGTCAGTTTAGGGACTTCGAGCCTCGGCCTTAAGCGATGACTTCGTGGTTCCTTGAGGGAGCCCGGTGATGGCTGTGACGATTCCGTCAAACTGAGGTTGATCCTCGTCTTCATCTTTATCCTCACGCTTTGGCTTTTTATCCACATGGGGGCCACAGTTATTCCCCCCTCTGTTCTTGCGCTTTCCCTTGCTCTGAGGTCGGGTTTCGTATTGGCCGCGACTTTGGTACTTTTTAAGTGTACCGTCGCGCACCAAGTGCTCGATATCTTCAGCCAGGTTCCTGCAATCCTCCGTGTCATGGCCGTAATCCTCATGAAATCGGCAATACTTGTCCTTGGATCGGCATTTCGACCCTCCTCGAGACATGGGCTGAGGCTTCTCGAACATGTTAGTGTGAAGCTCATAGATTTATGTTCTCGGCTTCGCCAGTGGGGTGAACTAGCTCTTTTCCTGGCTCTGCCGAGGTCCAAGCATGGATTCGATCGGTCCCCGCTGGAGTCTGTCGAGAGCGCTTTGCCGACCTTGGCCTCGGTCATTGCGATCTTCCTTCTTCCGATCTGACGGTTTGGCCTTATCAGCTTCGCGTTTGCGCCTGTCAGCTTCATCAGCTCTTGCGAACTGATCAGCTATGTTCCACAATTGCCTCACAGTGCGGGGCTCGCTCCTTATGAGCTCCTTGTATAGGGCGTCTGATTGGATAGTGTTTTGGAAAGCCAAGATAAGGACCTCATCTGTTTGGCAATCAACTTTCAGACTTTCTTCATTGAACCTAGTCATAAAGTCACCGATGGACTCGCCTCGCCTCTGCCTTATAGTGAGTAAGTGCACCGCAGTGGTTTTAGCCTTGGCTTTTTGAAAGAATCTCTGCTCGAAGGCCTCCATCAGCTCGTCGTACGACCCGATACTGCGAGGTGGTAGGACTGTCGAACCACTTGCGGGCATTATCAATCAACAGCTCCGGGAATACCTTGCACATGTAGATGTCATCGCTGAGCCCCTGGTTAACCATGTTGTACTAGTACTTGTGATAGAAAATTCTGCGGGTCGTTTGTTCCGTTGTACGGCTTCACCGGTGTCACCTTGTATGAAGAAGGGAGAGGTGTGTAGAGTATTTGGTTGGTGAAAGGCGTAGAGATTCTCCCATATACGCTGAACCTCCCTCCTCGGTAGTTATCCTCACTTCGCCAAGGTGAGTCAGCGTGGCGACGAGGTGAAACCGCATCTCGCCGAGGTGAGACACGATTATAGTTCCCTTGGCGATCATCAACAAATCGCCTGGGAGGAATCCTGGCGTCCCGTGCGTCTAGAATCCTGATGCTTGGGGACTTTTGCCGGTGCCTCAGTTCGGATACAGCTTCGTGCTCTCCTCCTCGGCTATGAGCCCTCTGCTGCTGGACGAACTTTAGGAAATCTTGCTAATTTTTTGCTAGATACGCTTTTACAGCGTCGTCGAACTGTTGCTGGAAGTTGGCAAGGTCACCTTCCTTGCTGCTGTCGCGACCTTCTTGGCTGTGATGGATCGGGTTGCCAAACTCATCCACCGAAACATGATCGACGTGACCCTCGGGGGTTCGATCTTTCACAGGTTCCTTCACGGGTCGTCTATTCGCTGTAGGATTATGATCTTGCACTTGGCTTTCTTCAGCTCGTTGATCGGTGGATTTGCTGCCGGATCTTGTCTGGTTTGCTGAATCTCTTTGTCCTTGGCAGCGACGGCTGATCGTGTAGGTCTCCCTGTCATCGTGATGCGTTGCCTTGAAAACTTTGATCAAATTCATAAATTTATGTTTCCCATAGACGGCGCCAGTGATCGATCTTGTTTTTGTAAGGTAATTAATGCATGTAGACAAGGAGTTAATGAACACGAAAGCAAACAGAACACAAAGGGATTTACGTGGTTCGATCTATAGATCTACGTCCACGGGCGGAAAGAGTATGGTTCTTTATTGTTTGTATAAGTAGTGATTACAAGATTGATCTCCCCTCAATCTATTCTAAGCACCTATTTATAGATAGTTACATGGAGTTCGACTATAATACGAATTCTTCTTCTATTTGGACTCTTTAGCTTGATCTCTTCCTTTATGGATAAACACCGAGCTTCTATATCTCTCTTAGAGCTTGAGTTGTAGTCGATGTAGGAGTCTTGATTGCCTTGGTGATAAAGTCTTTTATCTTCAATTGGGCCGAACTGTCTGGGCCGAGCTTAACTGTCGGGGCCCAATTATATTGGCCTGACGCTTTGGGCCTAGATGCTGGGCCATATCCTATCAAGAACGATTTTGATAATTGACACGAACTAATTCTAATATTACTACCTAAAGGAATCTGAATAATGAATTTTTTTTATATTGACGCTAATCGCGACACAAAGAAACGAAAGCAACAAATGACTCTATTAGACGCAACAACGAAAACACGTAACAAGACTCAAGATAAACTGGACGACAAATAACAAAGACAAACAAAATGAATCTGGGATAGAACACAGAATGAAAAGTAAAGATACGATAAACCTAGACGCCTGGACGACGAACCTGGCTATGGTTTGTGAATTCAAGCTTGTAGAACTGAGATTTGAACATTATATGAGTTTGAAGACAATATATATGATATTTGTTTTATGTAATTCTCATTTTTTATAGTGTGTGTTAGCTAATATGTTTATTTCCTTCATTATTTTGGTATTATTTTACCTTTTTAGACTATGATTTATTTGATATCTTTTAGGATAAGTTTTTAACTAGTTCCTAGTAAATTAAGATTTTTTTGAAGCATATAAATAAGGCTTATATGGGGGTGACGAAAATAACACCCACTTCTTTGATTATCAATAAAAATGTGAGATTTTATCTCCTTTGTTTATTTTATGGATCTCTCGGTTTCACCGAGATATTCATATCGACGTATCAAACGAGCTCATCATCCTCGTTTGTGTGTAATTCATCGTCCCCATATTGCTGAGACAATACCACGTTGGGGTATAGGGGGTTTATTTAGCCTATATCACTTCTTGAATTCGATCTCATAGATATTGGGATATTCCATCCTATCTTTTATTCTAGTTTATTTAATTTAGCAGCATTTGATTTGATCTATAGAGTTGATTAGCGTTGTTGAGGCAACTGTCTCTTTGAGGGTATAGAGAGATTAAACCTGACTTATATCATTTAGAGGGTTCGATCTCAAAGGTGTTAGTAGTCCATCTTATCTTTCGATTTGTGGTTTTTTCTAGTTCTATGGCTTCCAATTTTGGTTACATATCTGCGTGGACATCAACTTGTTCGACAAGGATTGTATCACACAACCAAAAGTAACGGGTAAATTAAAGTGAACTGATGAAATACTATATTTGTTATTTCTCAATCCAGTTATTAATAATATGGTTTCTTTGTATATTTAAAAAAAAAATAACAAATAAATAAGGAAGATTTACTGAATTGTCAGTTCTCAATGTCATGGAGTAAGTGGAGTTGAACCTTTCATATGAAGACATTGGTGATATGGCTTAGGCGTAATATAGTACTACTTTGTTTCATAAATTTAGTCTTGAAAGGTTGGGCACGGATGTTAAAGAAATGAATTATTTACAAGTAAAATTGAAAAGATAAAGTAGTACTTTTAGGGGTATTTTTGTCAAAATAGAACAAAAATTACGGATAAAGTAGAGTAATTCAAAAAAAATATTGTATAATTTAAGTGAATCTTGAAAATGTTTATTTTGTACGGTGAATCATTAAGTTTTCATTTTAGATGAGAAAAAATGTATAGGACCTTAAAAGTAATACTTAATCATTAATGAGAAGTGATATTTTCCATGTTAATGTTTGTGTAATTAAACACAATAAACCTTCGACTATTTATGAGTGAACATATTAAACCGCGTGACACTGCTATGTGAACTCTCACCGCAATTTACTTTTCTTTAATCTAAATTAAATTGGGATTCGGATCCTCTATTGCCTAACGGTATGTATCCTTTAATGCACCGTTAGATGATTAACACGTGTCTGCAATATTTACAAAACTAGCAATATTTAAAATTTTCCATAATGAAAAATGAGCGATTTTGGAAATATTGCAGATATGTAGCTATCATCTAACGATGCAATAGATGATATCACACCAGTTAGGCAATAGAAAATCCGAACCGATTAAACTCAACAATATTTCCTACGAGTGTAATAAATGAAACCAAACTTAATTATGACATTATTAAATTATGATACGTGTAAAGTGCGATCGATTGGAGCATTTTATCACAGAGAATATTGGTGGAAACATTAAATTACGAAAGTAATATATAATTATTTTTCTATGACATTTTACAATATCTCATAAATGAATTAACAAAATTTCCATGTATGTATGCAGGTGCCACGTAAACAACACAAAATACAATAAAAATCAAAACATATGTTTCACATTAATGAATAATCAATTGTAAGATGGACCAAGTAGGTGTTGTTGATATTGGCTACCCTCTTCCAAATAATCAATTGCAATATTTGATGACTTAGGATTTTTGTACATAGCATAGAGTACTAATTGTGATACTCCAAGTGTAAACCCCATTCCATGCGGTACCTAATTCATTTGCAAATTATGTTAACTTATTTATTTTAAATTGAGAAAATTCTAACCAATATAGAACCAATGATTTTGTGGTTCTATATAATCGTATCAAAGAATACTTCATATAAAACTCTAGCATACTCCATAGTAAAAAGGGTCATTTGGAACAAATAAAAAATTGGTCACTTTAGATTATTGTAATTTTCTTTAACAGATTGGTATTTAAATTTCAAACAGCTACGTGTACTTGCTTTCTTTTTTAGTAATAAAAGTTTTTATCACACAAAAAAAGAACTTTATACTCGTATTTGAGACTGGAATGTAAAAGAAAGTAAATAAAAAAAGAAGACTTACTAGGAGAAAAATGTCACGAACTAAGATGGCGTAAATAAACCAGGTGAGGCCGTTGATGCAGAGACAGACTGAGAGCAATAGTGGCATGTATTCCACACTCTTTGTAATTACTACTTTTTTCTGATAATTAAATTGCATCAAACAATATACTCCAATATTTAGTTAGGACATAAAAGATAGATTATTAATCAATAAAGGACATGAAAAATAATGGTTATTATCGTTTTAAGATTTGATTTATTGGAATGGTCGATTTAAGGTTTAAAGATAAGGAAAATTAAAAAAAGAATTATATATGGAGTTTATTATTAGGAAATTTCTTAAATGGTTTCGACCCTTCAAACACACAGCACACGGTGTTGTGCACATTTTTAGCACAAGATTGTATTGTTTCAACAAAAAAATTACTGGGATATATTTTTGTAGTGAAATTTATGATATAAGGAAATATAATTATGAAATTGGCTAACCTAATAAAATGGTCATTTTAAATTTAAAAATACAACATATAAACTTCGTTATGGAATAGTCGACCATACTTAATTTGATAAATTAAAAACAAAAAATACATAGCTATGAAATAATTTGGTTCTAAATATTTAATAAAAACTTCAACTGATACTTATTAACAATAATCTAAAAGAAAAATAAGATTGATTTGTGCTGTGCCTGTGTTTGAACTTTGAAGGCACAGCTGACATCTGGACGCCTGGACCTAAGGTGTAGAATTAAAAAAATTAATTGGGCTTCGATTTAGTTTTAATTCGGTCGTGCTAAATGAGTGTTTTTTCTTATTCTTCCTTTTGGGCCAATAATAGTTAGGCATTCAAGATATACATATGTTAGTTGTTGTTTTTATTTTATTTTTATTTTTTTTATTTTTAGAATCAAGAATTACTATATAGTAGTAGTTGAAGTTGAGTCAATCCATATACTGTGTACCTTTATGTTTGTTGATAGTCTAAACATATGTATTTTTTTTAGAATTATTACTAATGTCTCGCAGAAGCAATCATAGCTAACAAACTCTTAAATTTGAAATAATAAATAAATAAAAACTCAAATATGTAACGCCAATTTGCTTAGTTCACAGAATATAGAATTATGGCAAGATATAATTTTGTATATATGAAGATGCCCTCAATTATTTTCATTTCGCATATAGTATTACATCTTAATTAAATATTAAGCATATAAAAAAATGAGTAATTGATAGCAGTCAAATAAATTAAGCAGATAAAAAAAAGAAGTTAGTAATTAGTTACCATGATAGACAAAGGCGAAGCGTAGCGAAGAATGTTGAAACACGCACACAGAAACCCAGTGAAATTGATGCTCGATTCTCCCTCCAATTTCCACCCACTCACCCAAATCGCCGCCGCCACAAACCCTACATCCATCACCGCCGCTACCGCCGCCGTCCTCACCTGAAACCGCCGCCGTACATTCTCAGTCTAACAAAATTTCGCTTTTCCGTATGAAGCATTTCACCAAACAGTTACTGCGCAATACTCAAAAGTCCAGAAATTGAAGGTGAAATTACCCTAGTTTTGGGAGGAGCGAATAAGAGATAGAGGAAGAGGTAGACGGTGGAAATGATGATGCCAGATCCATTCACAGTAGCGATGAGCAACGAATCTGGTTTGATAATTCCGTAGTAAGTCCATAGAGATGCATTCAGCACCATACATATGTATGGAAAGCTCGAGAAATCTTCCGTCGATCGCTTCTTCACAATCCTCGAGAAAGTTCCTCTGCAATCAGAATCCTCAATTGTAGAAAAAGATGTTTTCATCTTAAGTAGTGTATTTTCTAACGATACACATCAAAAATAGTGAAGAAGAACGTACATGGGTGAAAGCAGTATTAAAAATGCGGAGATATTACCTGAAAAAGGAAACGAGAAATAATAAATAGAAGATTTGATTATGGTTTAATTATAGAAAAAAGTTTCGTTTGGTACCTAAAACCCCAATCAAAAAACTGAGGTCCGCCATTGTTGCTTGATGGAAAGGGCTTGAGAAACAGAGTCAACAGTGACATACATAGAAATATTAGTAGTACTAGTATATGGGCAGGTCGATTATTTAGGTAACATTATTATGTATATTAAAAAGAGATGATGAATTTGGTCATCACGTGTGTAATACGTCAGGCCTTACATACATACACCTACAAGGACGCATAAGCTAAATCTCCCTCCCCGATTTCAATCAAATGCGTCGATATGTTTTAAGACTATGGATGATAAGTCTCACTAACATGAATGAAAGTTTTTATTTTTTTTTATTTTAGAAAATAACATATGTACGGAGAACGATTGCCTTAGCTGTACTTAGCTATTCTTTTTAAATTTTGGGTTATTTACCTATAAATACATGAATTTTGGTATGAGTTTTATTTTTAATACGAACTTAAATTTTAATTCAACAATACACAAAACTTTGATATGAGTTTGATTTTTAAGACGAACTTAGATTTTAACCTACAATACACAAACTTAACGTCGTTTGATTTTTGACATGACAATGAATATGGCAAAAATCTAGGCTATGTGCATTGCAATAATTTATGAGATAATACCCCAACTTACATATTCTCATATAAGGAATCCAATATTTATGACCAATAGCAAAGGGACTTATAGTGTCAAATCAGGCTACATGGCAGGTATGAGCAATGGTGCTATCTCGAAGAGTTGCTCGAGCAAAGAAAATGATTTGTGGGCAAAATTAGTTTGGAAGAATAATATCCCTCCAAAAGTGAAGCTTTTCCTTTGGAAACTCTTCCATGATTTTATACCAGTAGACTTTAACTTGCACATCCACCATGTCCCGATCAATGGAATCTGTTCTTCTTGCTCCAAGGCGTGGGGTACTTCTACTCATACTCTATTCTTCTGCACAAAGGTCAAGCCTTTTTGGAAAAATAGTCGTTTCTGGACCTTGTTGGAAAGCTGCAAATCGGCAGCAATTTTCGATGTCGGTTGTTTCCTCAGACACCATTTAAAGAAGGAAGAATACGAAGCTTGGGTGATGATGACCTGGGACCTTTGGAGATCTTTATGCCATCAGAAACATGAGGATAAAAATTGCAGCACACCTTTTGATATGGACAGGAGCTTGACTCTTTTAAAAGCTTTTCAAGAAGCTACTTCCCAATTTGAAGGTATGTCCTTTCTCAAAAGCTTGGCAGGTGAAAGAAGATGGCAACCCACCATTGATAATAGCTATAGATTGGATGTTGACGCAGCTTTTGATCCGAATAATGGACGCTTTGGAGTTGGTATCATTGTTAGAGACAACAAAGGAAAACTGATTGCTGCATGGGCAAGGAAAATCTCTCCAACAAGCACTGCACTTGAGGCTGAAATTTTTGCTATTATAGATGGAGTAAACCTATGCTTGGAGGAGAACTTCAAGCCAATCAGGCTTTTTTCGGACTCACTACTGGCTGCTCTACATCTCACGGAACCAGAGCTGCATGACGTTAAAACCAATGCCGACCTCCAAGACATTTATACTCTTATTCAAAATGGTTTCATCTTGAGTGTGTCGCATATGTACCGAAGTGCTAATACTGCTGCTCATGCTTTAGCACAGTTTGCAGCTTCCTCTTCTTATTCCTTTAGATGGAAGTCTGAGTTTCCTGAGTGGCTCTTAGCCATTGTATCGTCGGATCTTTCGATGGAGTAATATAATTTTCTTCCATTTCAAAAAAAAAAAAAAAAGAAACTATAATTTTTACCCATTTTTTGTAAAGGTGGACAAAATTACCCCTTATCTCTTCTCTCTTTATTTTCTTCTTCCTGCCACAAATTTCTATCTCTCATCTCTCTAGATCTCATCTTTCTCTCTCTCTTCTCTACTTCTTCCACTCCCACCATGAGAGGCAACTTGTTGCAGAACACTACTGCCGGAGAGACGAGTTGTTTACCGGACTTCGGTTGCCGGCGGCATGCCTTCGCCCTCTTCTTAAAATCAGCACAGCATCCGAACGCCAAAACTCTCGATGACAGCGCCTCGGACGCCGACGACACCTTCGCGTCCAGCTCGTTTACCATGATTCTCCCTCCCTTCCTCAAGTTCTTTCGTGAGGGTTTTGATGTGTTCGATTGGGATTCTGTCGTATAGCCACCGGTTGGGGATGATTATTCGTGATCTGCTCATAATTGATGCTCACGCCATAGCCATAGCATAGGAGGTGAAATTGGAGGTCAACGCCAAACCTAAAGGAAGAAGAAAAGGAATAGGGAAGCATTGCAGCAACAAGAAGAAGCTGGACTCCACAAGCGTTTTTTTTGTTTTTTTTTTTTTGAAGAAAAAGGGATAGCTTTTTAATGTTTTTAGGTTTTCATTTTTATCAAATATGCTCCACATATTTGATAATTCAGATTTTCCTTAATATTCTTGAGTGTACTAGTGCTTTCATTTTCATTGTTGTTGCTGCAAATTTTGAACAAGAAAATTGCCTAATTGTTTTACTTTTTAGTCTTTTTTTCTTTTTCTTTTTTGAATTTAGCATAGATAATTTTGTTTTGGTAGAAGGATATAGAAGTTGAATGGATTCAAGAAATTTTCTCTTTTCCATTATTATATAATTTTGAGCTTCAAATTTGTCTCTTTTTTTCTAGTATTATAGCATTTATTTTCGTTAAGAACTAATTAATCTAAGAAATCACCTCATTTATTGTCTTCAACAGGCAAGTAACTAACGATTATTTGTCATCAGTAGGTAAGAAATAATGTAATTTATTGTCTCATCTTTTTCGCAGCTAATGGTAGTTACATTACCTCATTTCTTACCTTATGAAGACAAGAAGTTAGCTCTTTATTGCTATCAGTAAGTGACTATTCTAGTTTTTTATTTAAATGCATATGTGTATTTTTTGGAATAACAAATCCGATGCTCGACAATATTGCTTGCCATTCCTTTTTTGTTTCCTTTTTTATGAAGAGTCGTATTAGACAAAAAAAAAAAAAAAAAAAAAAAAAAAGTTGAAATTTGATAGCTTAAGTTGGCTGATTTTCTGGCGTTGATTGTATTGTGTGACTTCAAAGTAGGTAATGTTAGTGTAAACATTGAATGTCACATAATCTCATATGTTTGCGTTCTTTGCACATAATTTGGCAAGGCGGTTATCGACATCTTGCCAACTATCTTACCATAAAGGGCAAGATTTCATCGATATCTTATCATCTAGCAACTAATTGAAAATCCTAAAATTCTTGCCAATAATTGACGAGCAACTCAAATCTTACCACTATTTAGTAATATATTCCATATTCCCAAGCTAAAATAGTAAAATTAGCTCCATAAACAACATGAAATATTTGAATTACATCATTACATGATCTGTAAATTTGTACACATCCATTTACAAGAAAAATAACAAAAAAAGATAGGAAAAAACCTAAAAACCAATAAAACTCATGAAATCACCTCCATAAACCCTAAGAATAATTACAAATTCGATGGAGAAATCTTCTCCTTTATCTCGCGACTGCTCCGGCTTGTCGCTTGTCTTGGTATTTCTTAACCACACCAAAGATTATCAACTTTTGTTAAGAAAATTTAAAGCCACTCAATAAATGTGAAACTAGCACATAAGACAAAGACCACGACAAATATTAAATGACAATTTTTCCAATGTGTTGGCAAGTTTTGTCAATTATTGCCAATAAATTGTTAACTTATGCTAGATCTCAACTAATTGGCAATATTTCACAACCACACCAAATAATTACCAACTTCAGCATACGAACTAATAATTTAAATAAAGAAAAAGATTCTTAACACAGAATGCATGTACATAGATTTGTACATGCAAAGGAAATTAAGCAATAAATTTCAGCAATTTACACCTAGTTGGCAAGTTTAGTCTGTGCTTGCCACCGGATTGAAGTTCAAGATTGCAATTATTTTTAAAGTTATGTTCATTACAGCCAACTAGCAGTTAAGATTTTCACAATCACACCAAATACTGCTATCTTTTGGTAAGCAATTCAATCAATAACTAAATGTGAATTACATATATTCTAAACATAAACGAGTCAATACTCACATATTGACAAATTATTGTTCTGAGCAAACATATTATTTGATTCACAACAAACCAACAAACTAATTAATACCAAACAATAAATGACAATTCTTGGCATGAGCCTAGTAAATTTCGACAGTTCTTGCCAACTAGTTAACAAGTTATGTTCATCATTGCGAACTAATTGGCAAGATTTCATGACGACAACAAATATTACATTTTTCTGGAAAGCAAAACAAAAAATAAATCACATATTTCCACAACCACAGACTGTTCGCGCTGCTGTTCGGTTCTTCAACAGATTGTCCTGCATATATGGATTTCTCGATGGAGAAATCTTCTCCTTCATCCCGCGACTGCTCTGGCTTGTCGCTCGTCTTGGCAAAATATTTCACAACCACACCAAAGATTATCAACTTCTAGTAAGAAAATTTAAAGCCAATCAATAAGTGTGAAACTAACACATAAGACAAAGACCATGAAAACTTTTAATGACAATTTTACCAATGCGTTGGCAAATTTTTGTCAATTATTGCCAATAAATTGTTAACTTATGCTAGATCTTATCAACTAATTGGTAATATTTTACAACCACACCATATATTACCAACTTCAGCATACGAACGAATAATTTAAACAAATTTTTGGCTTTGTTTCAGTAGCAGAGCTATAAACCATACCAAATATAAAAATCAAATGACAACAAACAATAAAGGAGTAACTTATAAGTTTTATAAATTATTTTCAATTAATTACTGAAGTCATTACCAACTTATGTTCAGTCTTGCCAAGTCATTGGTAATTTTTCACAAGCACATCAAATATTACCATTACTTGGTAAGTAAAACAAACTCCAATCAACGAATATTTAACATTTTCTTGTCAACGAGTTGATAAGATTTGTCAATTCTTTTCACATGATACACTAAAATTATCAATTCTTATCAACTAACTGATAAGATTTGACAATCAAATCAGATCTTACCATTGTTTGTTAAGATCTTCAATTATTTTTCAGCAGTATAACACCAAACAAGTCCAAAAGTATCTTCATTTTAAAAAAACTATCGATTCTAACCAAATAATTGTCAAGAACTGACATGCAACTCAAATCTTACAATTGTTTAGTAATATTTTACCTAATCCTTAGCTAAAAAAACTATTTTTCATCTGTGTATATGTAAGAATTCACTTGAAACTGAAATTAAATCAACAATTGCAAGTTTTTTTGAAAACCCCAACTTCTTACCAAATACGGAGTTCACAGACACTCCAAATATTACCATTTATCTGGTAATATAAACAAGAACATAATTGTTAACACACAAGAACAAAGCAAACAATAAATAAGGAATAAAGTAAGCTCTTTTCATCTAGTTGTCAAATACTTGAGTTTATAATTCATATCTTATCAATTATTTGGCAAGATCTTCTCAAACAGCGAGCAAAAATAATCATCTTAACCCTTTAATGAACAATTCACCTTAAATTTTCAGAAAAGTAAATGTAAATCCTATCATATGAGTTGACAAGTTTTGACAACTATTCTCAAAGATTACAAACTGCAGGTAATAACTTAAACACTAGGTGACAATATTACACAATCACACCAAAGTCTTACGAACTCATGGTAAGCAAACTAAACCAGGCAAATAAATGCGAAACTAACACATATTTCCAAGAGGTTGGCAAGTTTTTGTCAATTACTGTCAGTATTTTAACAACAACATTGAATATTACCATTATTTGTTAAGATAGACAATATCCAACCAACGACGAATTATCCCTTTAGCAAAACTTGCAGTTCCTATCTACTAGTTGGCAAGATCTTCATTAATCAATTGCAGAAACAATTATCCTAACCCATACGATGACAACTAAATGCAATTAGTACAAAACATTCAGATCTTAGCAAAATCATAGCATATTTGTCATTATCATATATTTTAGCTTTACACAAAATCATCTTAACCCTAAATTGAACAATTAATATTATATTTCAGCCCACGGATCAACAAACCCTAAACAAGCTAAAAAATGTTGTTAATTTTCAAAAAAACCCTAAAATCTTACCTCCATATCTGTAAATGGGTTGTCGGTTTTCTATAGTTGCTTCGTTTCCTCCAACTCCAATGATTCTGAATCTTCCAGGGGCTGCTCCGGTTTGGACGGATCACTCGGCGCAACTTCTTTGAATGCCGCGGCGCCATAACAACGACGATTGCAGTCGCAGTTGTTTGGAGATGTTGGGGGTTGCAGCATCGGGTCTCGCTTTGTCCTGGAGAAGAGAGACAAGAGAGAGAATAGAGAAGACACGAGTTTGTTTCTGAGAGAGAGAGAAGCGGGTTTGTTTTTGTGAAGAGAGAGAGAGAGATAAATAGGATAGTGGGGGGTATTTTAGTCCCACCATGTAAAATATGAGTATATTTTGTACAATGTTAAATCTCTCTTAAAAGTTGTATTTATTATCCCCACATACGTAGAATAATCCCCTCTCATAATTTATTACACGTGATATTTTTATCTAATTTTTGGTATTCTTAAATTAGAAATGACTGCCGTTTTTTTTTTGTAAAATGATTTATCCGTAAATACAATTTTGGTGTAAATATTGATTTTGGAGAACTTCCATAGTTTATATTCATATCAAAAATCAAATTGATTGTTAAGTTGCTATATTGTCAGACTACAATTTAAGTTCATGTTAAAACTCGTACCAAAGTATGTGTATTGTTAGACTGAAATTTAAGTTTGTATTAAAAACAAACTCATACCAAAGTTTGTGCATTTACAGGCAAATAACCCTAAAATTTTCATGAAGTGCTCACATTTTTTTATCGGTCAAGAAACTACTTAGTTCCATAAAAAATAGTAAGGCCACACACTAAGGCTAAGGCTGTCAAATGTTCGAACTGGGCTGGGCCGAGGCAAGCCTGCCAAAATGATCATCCCTATATTCTATCGAGCTGTGAAAATTGTAGATTAAAAATGATCGGACTACCCGAGCCCAATGGGCTTTCAAGTGTTTTGGGTCGGGCCGGGCCGAAATTCCAGCATGTCTTGAATTTCCTAGCCCAAGCCCGTCTAAACTATGGTGGACTGAGACTATCCATCGGGATTGAGCTTTTCAGGCCAAACTTGATGGCTATACCAAACACAAATGTTAGAAAGTGGAAATTTCATAATAAAATAAAATAAAAATAAAAAAGTAACTCTTTAAGATTGGTTTGGTCAAATTAGATATATGAAAAGTTATTACTACCTCCGTCCCACCTAATTGTCCCATTTCACTTTTTGACTTTTTTCGGCACGCATTTCCACCGAAACCTAGTACGAGTTTTAAAATATAATTTTGAAGTATCGTTTCTTTTACGAGATACTCAGGTAGTATTACTTATGAATCAAGCAAAGTCAATTTTGGCAAGATTGTCTATTATTTGAATTAGGTTATTATTACTTTGATTTTGGATATAAGACTGTGTTTTTGGGAATGTCGAAATTAGAAAATCAAGACTTTTTTTTTTGTTTTTTTTTTTGGGGGGGTTGGGGGTGGGGTGGGGAATTGGGGATGGATAGAATCTATATATCATCCTATATATATATATATACACTCAAATTAGAGAGAGAGAGAAGTTATGCTGCCAGATATTGCTGCCCGACATTGCTGAGCGACGAAGACGTGGCAATACACGCCGTCAAACCATGAATTCTCTCTCTCTCATTTGCAATTCCAACTCCCTCTCTCCGGACCATGAATTCCTATTTCTCACTCATCCATTTGTAAATCTTAATTCTCCTAAAATATTATCATCTTCTTGGAAGATTCATCTCTCATCCTTTCTCGTATTAATGTTAAAATTCCATGCAGGGGTGGAGCTGGGGGGGACTGGGGGAGGCTGAAGCCTTCCCTAAAATAAAAAAAAAAATTTATAGTTATCATATTTTCACAATCTCCAGCAAAATGGTGGTCAGCCCCTTCACATAGTATCCTGAAAATTTGCAGAGAATGATGTATTTGATTTGTGCTAATTTAATAGACAAAGCAGAGGGCGCCATGGACCTTGAAAGAAATAAAACTCAGCAGATAAAAAATGGGGGAAGAGGAGAAGGGTTGAAGAAGGAGTCAAACATTAAAAGAAGTGTCAAATTAAAAAGTGTTGTTTTCTATTATCACGTTTTTATTAGTCCCAAATAGATAAATGAGAGTACAAGTTTAAAAAGACACGCCTCTTGCTATTCATTCATCCCCAAATTTTTTAAACCTCATTTTTAGCGGCAGCCGGCGGCAAGAACTAGGAAGTGGTCCTCCTCCATTGATAAAATCATCCTCAATTTTCTGCAGAAAATTGTAAGTGTTTATCTTTTCAATAACCATAATATTGTCATTTTCTATCTTGACAAGAATTTACTTTCTTAAGTTTAGTTTAAATTGAAAATATTTATATCATTAGGTTTAACTTAAATTCCTGAAATCATCTACAGATGATGAAATAATAATGCGATTAACTTTGTTAAACTTTCCCTTAGAAATTAGAACAAGTACGAGAATTGGTTTTAGATAGGTTTTAGATAGGTTTTACATATAATTACATGCAATTTGGGTAGTCTTGCTCAAGAAATGGTGAAAACTGGTAATCATTTAGTTTTTCAATTGGTTTTTCGGATGATTGAGTTAGCCTTGGTTTTACCTGTTGCTACTGCTTCTGTTGAGAGGACATTTTCGGCGATGAAGATTGTCAAGACTGATTTGTGCAATCGAATGGGAGATGAGTGGATGAATAGTAGTTTAATTGTTTACATTGAGAAGGAAATTTTTATCACAATTGACATTGAAAAAATCTTAGAGCGTTATCAGTCCATCAAAACACGCAAATATGTGTTGCCATCACTTCCTTAGATCATTTTCAATGTAGAACAACTTTAATCATAAATAAATGTACAGTTTTATTACTTGTATGAGTTTTGATTTTATTTGTTACATAGTATAGCTATTTTACGATCATTATATATAGTAGTGTAGTCATTCAATAAAAAAAAATATATAGAGTTAATCAATAATTTCTGGCTCCGCCCCTGATTCCATGGCATTAAGAATGAATCTGTTTGCGTCTGTATTTGATGTTGAAAATGATGTAATCCCTAAAATCTAAACCCTAACCCCAAAAAGATGAACCCCTAAACCTTGAATCATAATCCCTAACATGAAATTGAAAACAAAAGGAAAATTAAAAGAAGAAAGGAGAGAGAGAGAGAGAGAGAGATGGGAGCATAGACGGTACAGAGAGGCAGAAGTGCTTCCGGAGAGATGAACACTAAAAAGAATTAAAAAAAAAAATTACTTTTGCGGACGTGGACATATCGCTCACAAGAGTCGCGCATTATAATCGGGCAGCATATCAAAATTATATATATATATATTGTTCCAACTAAAATACTAAATTGTTCCAATAGTTCCAACTTTTTGTTAGAACAGTTGGAATACTCCCTCCGTCCCCCTTCAATTGTCCAGTTTGACTTATTGACTTTTTGGCACGCATTTCCACCGAGCCGGGAAACGAGTTATAAAATATAATTTTGAAGTATTGTTTCTTTTACGGGATACTATGAGTCATAGTATCCCGTAAAAGAAACAATACTTCAAAATTATATTTTATAACTCGTTTTCCGGCTCGGTAAAAATGCGTGTCAAAAAGTCAATAAGTCAAACTGGACAATTGAAGGGTCATAGTATCCCGCAGAAGAAACAATACTTCAAAATTATATTTTATAACTCGTTTCCCGGCTCGGTGGAAATGCGTGCCAAAAAGTCAATAAGTCAAACTGGACAATTGAAGGGGGACAGAGAGAGTAATTTAGTATTTTCATTCCAATAGAAATACATCACCAACAATTAAAAAAATGAGGGAGATAATCAAAAATCTCAAACACATAAAAAGATGAAAATTGGGCAATAGTATCTGAATAAGAACTACTTATTTTTACAAAATTAAGGACTTGAATAAAGGATATATATGAAGTTATGAACTACAGTACATACTACTATTAGAATCCCATGGTAGAGGCTACAAGTTAACAACTGAATCTGGAGTCTTCTGCGCAACATCTCCACATCCACTTTCAACCTTGGCCACCACAACTTCGAGCCTCAGCGCCATCGCCTTGTCACTGTCGAAACCTATTAACAGAAGCGCGATTCATACAGAGCGCACTCACCATCACAGTTTTCAAATTCTCTCAATTCTCTCTCCAGATTTCACTGTCGCCGCTCGAGTGCGTCTTCGATTTGAGAGATGCTGTTCTCTGAGCGATTCAGTACCTTAATTTCATCGCATTATTTTTGCCGTGAGGATGAGAGATAGTTTTGGGGATTTTATTAGGGTTTTCAATTTAGAAAATTGGGGAAGAAATCAGAAAAAGTGAAAGTGGAAAAGACTACCGGAAGGTGGTGCTGGCCGCCAGTAGTACGAAGAAGAAAGGAGAGAGGGCACACGGCGGTGGAATGTCAAGAGAGAGGGAAAGAGACGGAAGAGGAGGAGGGTTCTGCATTAGAAATGATAGAGAGGGAGAGAGGCGTGTTTGATAAGAGGGAGAAAGTAGATATGAGATCTGAAAATATAGGGAGGGGGAGTGACGGGTCTTTCAATTAAAAAATAAGGGCATTTTCGTACCAAAAAGCAAAAAGTGGATATAATTTATATTTTTTATTTTATTGACTGCGATTTTTGTTGGTTAAGTCAAAATGACTATTTCATACCATTTTTGCTATATATATAGATATATAACACGAATCTTCAATTGAATCTCAATTTGGATGGCAATTTTGTAAATGTCATCAATCTTAAGGTCACAATTAAATACAAATATATAGTATCTATTAATTCTGATGCATGATCTCCACGATTCACGTAGTGACAGTTTTTAAGCTGAAAGTTTTGTGTTTTATCTTTTTTTCCCTTGCTAAAACGTGTTGTGTTTTCGAGGGTATGTTTTCCCTTTGTTAATTACTATATCAACAGAGCAAGCTCTAAGATCTGCCTTAATTACTATTCAAGAGACTATTTTTTTGTAATCTCTGCTGCCATAAGATTGAGGACTTGTACAAATCGTCTCCAGTCAAACACATAAAGAAGAAAGGTATGGCCCCAAAATTAAGCATTCCTTTCTAAATATATGTCAAGTTCTTTTGGCATCAAACAACCGACAGTGGAGCATATATAAATGTGGCCTTTGCAGCCGTGATGGTCGTGATTTGTGAAACTCTTTCCCACCTAAGAGTGGATATGAATATATTTTTTTTTCTCATTCATTTAGGACGAAATGTTATTGCTAAAATTAAAGCATTACTTTTAATAGTCTATAAGGTATGTAATTAGGTATGTTTATTTATTGAGAATATAAATTTTACTTGGTGCATTGGATGTTTATCTTGATTTCAAATGAAATCTTTCTTCGAGAGCCTGACAGGTGAAGATGCGCTCTGTATAACTCAGCCTTTGTGAATATCAGTGTAATGCTTTTGGTTTATTATCTATTGATCAATGTAGAAAACTACAATTTCTTTTTCTTTTTTTTTAACATGGGAGTTTGTAAAAGTAGGAGATATGATAACAGAGCAGAAAACGATCCTACTCTTCTTCTGGACCTCAATCAAACATTTACCAGTGGACTGGCTTGTGACACTACATCCACAGTGCTGTGTCTCAACATCATCACTCAGGAGCACGTAGGTTGCAGACTTGCAGCTTCGGAACATGGTGAAAAACGTGTCGAGAGTTATGCAGAAAATAGATTAATAGATGCGGAGACTTTTGAGTATTAACATGACGAGTGGAAAAAGACTATATTTCAAGTCGAGAGAGGTGTGTCTACTTTGGCAAAGATTGTAACTTATAGCATCTTTCTCCTCTAGCTCTTTAAACTGTGGTAAGCATATAGATGGACGGCAAGAATGTTGATAATTTTTGTTTACGTTTTCTTTCTTATTGTATTTTTCTTCTAAATAATTTATTTATCTCTATTTTCATGCATGGATGGAAGGAATTCATAAATTTTGCAGAAGATTACAATTGTGATTTCCTCCTATGACTTATTTTCAGATTTTGTGTTTGAAATGTTGCTTTAATCATTTACGATTTATGTGTATGCAAATATTAATCTTATCGATCATTTCACATGTTGTAAGAAAACATAAAAAATGTAAGAGAATCATTCCTCATGCAAGAAAATGAAAAATCGAATATGAAAATTATCATTACCTTACACCCAAAATGAGTTGCACAATATAGATATACCTTAATTTGATAAATTTGAACATGAGGAATGAAATTGAAACAATCTCACTATCAAATTCTAAGTGGAAATATATCATCTCAAATTACTCTTAAATAAAGGATCATTTGGTTGAAAGAAATTTATGGACACGGAGTACTATTTAATGTTTTGTAGTTGAGTTCTAAATAACTCTATCAAGTAATGCTCTTGATAAATTGACGTTCTTGAGTGTGACTGAGCCTACATTATACTATGGTGGTCGCCATTTTTCCTTCTTCATTGTTTGTATCATTAAAATGATCATTCAGTTTTCTTCTTCATCTTAAGCCAAGTCACTGTAATAATGTCTTGCTCAATAGAATTATAAAAGTCCCCACTGACTATAATTTTTTAAAATAATGGTGAGTTTGTTTGTAATTTTTGGATTATTTCAGAAATAAACAATCTTATATTTTTATTGCTCAAAGTTGTTATGCAATAATCAATAGTGTGTGTGTGTAATGGTTTACATAGTGACCTGATAATATGGATTAATTAAATTAAATAAACCTCCATAAAATGTGATATTATATTCTTTGAGTAGATATGTTTTTATTTTTTATTTTTAAATCCTTATTATATTTGGAGCAATTGTTGAATTTTTAATCCTTTAGTTCTTCCACCACAAATGTATTTTATGTATAAAACTTCTTTGTTGATATGTTGCCATTTTAGGTTTCCGTATAAAATTATATTTTTATTTTTGCTTTTTGATTTCCATAAAGTATTAACATTTTATCTTCAAAAGAATAATCTTAATCTATATATAAGATTGAAATGATAATTTATTTTAAATAATTATTCTCCGCGCGCGCGATGCACGGGTGCAATACTATACTAGTTCTAGTTCTAGTTTTAGTTCTAGTATATTAAAAGCGCAGTTGAAATCAACAATTTAATTGCAAATCAATTACAATCAATTTGGGCGGTGACCATTTTGTAATTAAGTCAACATACATGGGCAAATTATACACGTCGGTGTGAACACGATTTTTGTGGCAGCCCAAATTGTATAGTCCGATTTTCTATCTCAGGCCAGGCCCAATTTTTTATCTCAGCCCAAGTTTAAATTCAATCACATTGAAAAGTAATTATAAAAAAATAATTTCAATATAATTGAAAGGTAATCATATCTCGGCCCAATTAAAATTCAATAAAAATAAATCGACTTAAATAATTCAGATCAATTAAAATTCAATATCATTGAAAAGTAATTATAAAAATACATCCACGTGAGTTATTCAACTTAACAATTTTATTCTATCAATTTTATTTATGTATCACTTAATCATTGTGTTCAAATATTAAAATTACCAATTTAGATCAAATTGGAATCCAACGATTTATAAAATAAAAAAATATACCAATTTTACATTTTTAAAAGTGCAAACATATCGACAGTGATTAACAAATGATATTTTGATATTATCCATAAATAAATCAAACAAATCGGTAGTGTTGATTCAACTCCACTAATATGAACTGAAACAAAAATAAACAAAATAAATAAATAAAAATACATGCGATTAAACACTCGACGTTTCCACGAGTAATCTGTTTGGGTTATATTTGTTTTGTTTTATGTTAGGATTTCTAGTTTATCTCTGTTAAGTTTTAGCTGGTTTTTATTGTTTTTACTTTGTTTTATGTCGAGATTGGTGGTTTCGTTGTTTGATAGATATGCAAGGTGATAGATACGGCCCAACTCCTAGGCCCAAGTATCAGACCCAATATAATTGGGCCCCAACAGTTAAGCTCGACCTATGCAGCTCGGCCCAATTAAGAATAAGAGACTTCTTCACCAAGGCAATCAAGACTTCTACATCGACTACAACTCAAGCTCCAAGAGAGATATAGAAGCTCAGTGTCTATCCCTAAGAAGATGATCAAGCCAAAGAGTCCAAATAGGAATAGACTTTGTATTATAGTCGAGCTCCATATAATTAGCTATAAATAGGGGTTTATAATAGAATGAGAAGGGAGAACAATCTTGTAACAAATACTCATACTAGCAATAATATCCATACTTTTTCCGCTCTGTGGACGTAGATCTATTCCGATAGATCGAACCACGTAATTCTCTTGTGTCCCGTTTACTTTTGTGTTTGTTAATTCCTTATTGGTGTTCATTAATTACCCTACGAAAATAAGATCGATCACTGGCGCCGTCTGTGGGAACAATAAATTCGTGATTTCCGATCAAAAGTTTTTGGGTAATCTGTCGTCATGACAAGGCCAACACGATCAACCGCTGCTGCCGCTGCCAACAAGGAAAATGAGACTAAGCAAACCGGACAAAGTCAGACAGCAAATCCACTAGTTCGGGAAACAGAAATCCCCGAAGCCGAGGCAAGCCAGGCGCAAGATCCAAATCCTGCAACACGCCGACGACACGGGAAGGAACACGTGAGAGGCCAAACTCCGGAAGGACACTCAGCACGTATCGTTGGATAAGCATGGAAATCCGATCAACCCGGAAGGAGAGGGTCACAACAGCAGCCAGGAGAAAGACGATGTCCATCTCCAACCGGACGAATTCGATAAGGCTGTAAGGGGATATCTCACGCATAATAAGCAAGATTTTCTCCAATTCGCGAAGCAACAAAAAGCCCAAAGTTGAGGTGGAGAGCATGAAGCTACCTCCGGATCGCGGCAGCGGCAAAAGTCCCCTAGTGTCAAGATCGTAGGCGCACGAGACGCCGGGATTCCCCCTAGGAGATTTGTTGACGATCGCCAATGGGACCACCATCCTCGCCGTGACATAATCTCACCTCAGTGCGACACCGTCTCACCTCGGCGCGACGATGACAATTACCAAGGAGGGAGGTTCGGCGTGTACGGGATGATCTCTACCCCTTTCACTAACCGAATACTTTACACTCCTCTCCCGGATAAGTACAGAGTCCCGCCTATCAAGCCATACAATCGGGTCGTACGATGAGCTGATGGATGCATTCGAGCGAAGATTTTTCCAGAAAGCTGAGGCGAAAACCACCTCGGCACATCTCCTCACTATTAAGTAAAGGCGAGGTGAACCTATCAACGACTTTATGACTAGATTCAATGAAGAAAGTCTAAAAGTCGAGCGCCTAACTGATGAGGTCCTAATCTCTGCCTTCCAAAATGATATCCAATCGGGAGCTCTGTATAAGGAAATTATGAGGGATGAGCCTCGCACTGCGAAGCAATTATGGATCATAGCAGATCGGTTCGCAAGAGCCGACAAAGCCGACAGGCGTAAGCGCAAAGCCGACAAGGCCGAACCATCGGATCGGAAGAAGGAGGATCGGAACGGCTGAGGCCAAATTGGCGAAGTGCCTTCGATATGCTCCAGCGTGCACCCCTGGAATCCAGGCTCGGACCTCGGCAAAACCAGGAACGAAGCCAATTCACATTGACGAAGCCGAGGACAGAGATCTACGAACTGCGCACCGATATGTTCGACAAGCCTCGGCCCATGTCAAGTAGAGGGGCGAAGCGCCGATCCAAGGAGAAGTACTATCGCTTCCATGATAATTATGGGCACGACACAGAAGAATGCATAAATCTTGCTGCGGACATAGAGCAATTGGTGCGCAACGGCACCCTCAAGAAATACCAAAGTCGCGGCCAATATGAAGCCCGACCCCAGGGTAAAGGAAAACGTAAGCAGAATAGGGGAGGAAACAACTGCGACCCCCACATTGATAAAAAAGCGAAGCGCAATGATGATGACGAGGACGAGGACCAACCTCAGTTCGACAGAATCATCACAGCCATCACGAGGCTCCCTCAAGGTGCAACGAAGTCCTCTCTCAAGACCGAGGCCCGAAGTCCCCAAAAAGATGAGCCTTCCCATAAGAGGTTCAAAAAGGACGAGGCCATCACCTTTTCGGAGAAGGACTCGGTGCCAGAAAGAGTACCTCATCAGGATGCAATCATGATTGAAGCAGTCGTTACCAATAAGCTAGTTCAGCGGGTATTCATCGACAGCGGAGCTTCGGTGAACGTTCTCTTCAAAGATTACTTTGATAAACTAGGAATCGAAGAGGCACGCCTCACGCCGGCACCAATCCCCTTAAAGAGCTTCGTACAACAAGACACGCGCACGGAGGGGATCATTCAACTCCCTGTTACGGTGGGGATACTATTGGCCTACGATGTTCCACGATGCGGTAGACCTCGTCAAAAAGTGTCTGAAATGCCAAATTCATGGGACTGTGCCGAGGTTACCTCAGACCGACCTCACCAACATACAAAGCCCGGGGCCGTTCATACAATGGGGGATAGACATCGTCGGTCCACTAGACAAAGCTCCCGGCCAACTCCAGTTTCTCATCGTAGCCATTGACTATTTCACCAAATGGGTAGAAGCCGTACCCTTGGCAAAAATCACGAGCAAGAACGCCCTCAACTTCATCTGGAAAAACATAGTATGTCGCTTCGGCATACCTCATATCCTCGTCTCAGACAACGGGACACAGTTCATAGACAGAACGTTCAGAGAATGGTGTGAAGAACTTCATATCCAGCAGAAGTTCACCTCGGTAGCCTATCCTCAAGCGAACGGCCGGACCGAAGTCACCAACCAAACGATCGTTAAGGGACTTAAAGCTCGCCTCGATAAAGCCAAAGGAGACTGGGTAGCAAACTTACCCTAAGTTCTATAGTCATACCGCACAACTCCCTGGACCTTGAACGATGAAACACCCTACAACCTGGTGTATGGAACCGAAGCAGTGATCGCGGTAGAGATCGGCCTGCCGAGCCCTCGCACTATCAACTTTTCAGCCGAAGACAATGAAAAGAATCTTCGAACCGACCTAGATCTGGTAGAAGAAACATGAGAGCTAGCCTACATAAGGGAAGCTAAGTACAAGCAGCAAGTGGCTCGGTATTATAACCAAAGAGTCAAGTACCAACAGTTCCAAGTAGGCGACCTTGTTCTTCGGAATAACGAAGTAAGCAAGGCTCGGCAAGCTCAAAGCCACATGGGAAGAACCTTACCGAGTTGAAGAAGTCCTCAGCAAAGGGTCGTACAAGCTCGCCCACTTGTCCGGTGAGCTAATACCCGTGCATGGCACATTACTCATTTAAAGAGATACTTTGCATAAGTGGCTGAGAGTAATGTTCAAGTCCATTTAGATTATTTAGGTCATATTTGTCAAGAGTTAGGTCGTCCTTTTTTATTTTTCCTTTAATTATTTGGTCTTTGCATATCGCATCTTGCACATCTCTCTCTTCTACTTATGCATATTATCTCATATATATAATTGAAAATCCTGACAAGGATGAATGAAACCCTAAAATAGGGTAAACTATAAACACGCGTAAGGGGACCACCCCTATCGATACTTCTCGAAAAATAAGGAACCTAAAGCCAATCCTCGTCTTATGACGAGGAAGAGCTACTTAAAGCCAACCCTCGTCTTATGACGAGGAAGAGCTATTTAAAGCCAAACCTTGTCTCATGACGAGGACGAGCTATCTAAAGCCAATCCTCGTCTTGTAAAGCCAAACCTCGTCTTATGACGAGGACGAGCTATTCAAAGCCAAACCTTGTCTCATGACGAGGATGAGCTATTTAAAGCCTAACCTCGTCTCATGATGAGGATGGGCTACCTAAAGCCTAACCTCATCTTATGACGAGGACGAGCTACCTAAAGTCTAACCTTATCTCATGACGAGGACGAGCTACCTAAAGCCTAACCTCGTCTTATGACGAGGATGAGGACGAGCTACCTAAAGCCTAATTTCATCTTTTGATGGGACAGGCCGAACTGACTTTGTTGAATTTATTTTTTGACGGGGCAAGGCATTTCTTTTTTACCTCGTCTTTTGACGGGACGAGCCGAACTCGACTTCGTCGAATTTATTTTTCGACGGGGCAACGTACTTTATACTACACTCCTACCTCAACTATTTCCCCTAAGTCACACCCTCGCTTCTACATCTTTTTTTTGGGGGGGAGGGGGGATGTGATAGGATACAGCCCAGCTCCTAGGCCCAAACATCAGGCTGAATATAATTAAGCCCCAACAGTTAAGCTCGGCTTATGCTGCTCGGCCGAATTAAGAATAAGAGACTTCTTCACCAAGGCAATCAAGACTCCTACATCAACTACAACTCAAGCTCCAAGAGAGATATAGAAGCTCGGTGTCTATCCCTAAGAAAAGGATCAAGCCAAAGAGTCCAAATAGGAATAGACTTTGTATTATAGTTGAGCTCCATATAATTAGCTATAAATAGGGGTTTAGAATAGAATGAGAAGGGAGAACAATCTTGTAACCAATACTCATACTAGCAATAATATCCATACTTTTTCCGTTCCGTGGACGTAGATCTATTCCGATAGATCGAACCACGTAATTCTCTTATGTCCCGTTTACTTTCGTGTTTGTTAATTCCTCGTTGGTGTTCATTAATTACCCTACGAAAATAAGATCGATCACAAGGAAAGAACCGAGAATGGGATTGAATTTAAAGGGAAAAAGAAATGAAAGAAAGAATTGAAGGAGTGAAGATAAAAAAAATGAGGAATTTTGGAGAAGCAGCTGCCGCGATTGCTGGACTCGCCACGATCGCTAGAGTGAGATTCGTGAAATTTCTGAAAATGGGACGCCGCAATCACTGGACTTACTGCGATCGCTGCGGCAAACAAAAACTGTATTATTTTATTATGTTTTTATCTTTTAGTTCAAGGAGGAAACTAGATATCAAAGATTATGGCATGTTTTAAAGACACTTTTCATTGCATATTACTATAGAAAAACCGTTATGGAGAGTGATGTGAAGATTGAGACATGAAGTTGTGAATTTGGTACTTAGATTTGTTTGGGCAATTCAACGTAAGTTTTCTTCTTATGAGATTCTTGTCATTGATTGTTCTAACGATTATGAGTTGCTAAATTCTCTTCTAGGATTCAGGATTCGAAAATCAATAATCAAAGTTCATGAATTAATACATGCTTGTTGATTAAATTGTGCTTGTTTAATTTGGATGCTTGATTACCGTCTGAATTTCTTAAATATTAGTTGAGATCGAGAGATAATTCTAGTATTGGAACTAGGTTTAATCAACATCGGTTTTCAATCAGAAACGTATGAATCGATTGCTTGTTTATTTTTCATTGGATTCTTATTTGTGTAACTTGAATACGAGAGTTATGGTTACGGCTTAATTATGATATGAAAGTTATTAATTAAGCAACTCTTAAGAATTTTTGATGAATGAATAAGTGCATGTATTGATCGTGAGATTGGATTATTGATAGAAAATATTCTGAATCCTAGCCTTTAAGTTTTGGTTTTCTCTACGTTTATTTATGTTAATTGCTTTATTTAAATTCTTAGTTAAAACACCTAATTACTTGATTAGAATGTTTAGGACGTATTTAATTTTTGTTTTGTGCTAGTACTTTTAATTGAAATGCCCTGCTAAGTTTTCCATGAGATTTCAACTTGGGTCAGCTTATTCATCTACGATAGATCTCGTACAATTGCGAGAACCTAGAGTACACATTTGGGTTGAACATAATCCAACTCTTATTTTCATCACACGTTTTCACGCAAGACTCCCACAACCAAAATTATATTTTTTTTAATACAACCAGAAATACATGATAATACTCCACACTATCATCTGCGGTTAATACCACTTTGCACTTTGAAAGAATGGATTCCAAGAAAGCAGTGGTACAAAATTGGAAGAATATATTATGTTCATCCTGGGAGCGGAGAAAGGTACTATTTGAGATGCTTACTGAATGTAGTACGTGGTCCTACTTGCTATGAAGATATAAGGATAATAAGAGGTGTACGTATGAAATATTTAGAGATGCTTGCTATGCTTTAGGGTTGTTAGATGATGACAAAGAATATATTGATGGGATTATTGAAGCAAGTAGTACTTGGGCATCCGGTCAATCTCTGAGGAAATTATTTGCCACATTATTAGCATCGGACAATATGAGTCTTCCTGAAGCGGTATGGAATGCGTGTTGGTCATATTTGTCTGAAGATATTTTGTATAATCGATGACGAATGCTACATCATCCAGGTTTGTTCGTTCAAATTTATTATATAAATTTATAATATCCTTATTTAAGGTTATGTAGAATAATTTTATATCTTTAATATTTAATTGTATTTTTACATAATTATTTGCAGAATTGCAAATGAGCGATGATGAAATCAAAGGTTACACTCTTGTGGAAATTGAGAAACTATTGAGAAGTTCTGGGCGAAGTTTACAAGAGTTTGGATCCATGCCTTATCCAAGTTTGAATTTTTCCAAATCGATGGAAATAGCATGATCAATGAAGAACTGAGATATGATAGAAATTTGATGAAAGAGGAACACAATGTTTTGCTTGATAAACTTACAGGAGAGCAGCACAATATATATAAAGAGGTCATGGATTCTGTAAGTTCATCGTGTGGTGGGGTATTCTTTGTATATGGTTATGGAGGTATGGGAAAAACTTTTGTTTGCAGAACACTTTATGCTACCTTGAGATCAAAAGGTAAAATTGTTCTCAATGTTGCTTCAAGCGGGATTGCTTCTCTTCTGTTCCCTGGTAGGAGAACTACTCATTCGCGTTTCAAAATCCCAATTAATATGAATGAAGATTCTACTTGCAATATTACACAAGGAAGTCCGATAGTAGAACTTATTGTATGGTGCAAGCTTATTATTTGGGATGAGGCTCCGATCATGCATAAACATTGTTTTGAAGCTATTGATAGAACTCTTCAAGATATCATGCATTCTGTGGACCCAATAAATGACAACAAACCTTTTGGAGGTAAAACGATTGTGTTTGGAGGAGGATTTTGTCAGATATTGCTTGTCATACCTAAAGCAAGCAGACAAGATATCTTTCTTTCATCAATCAATTTATCATATCTTTGGAGAGATTACAAAGTCCTCCGATTGATGAAAAATATGAGACTTGAACACATTGATCGTTGTAAACATTGGCGATGGAACTATTGGATGAGCTAATGATGGTCATGCCAAAATTCGTATTCCTGAAAATATTTTGATACAATACTCTGCAGATCCAATTGCAGCCATCGTTCATAGTACATATCCTTCGTATGGTACTGATGTTGCAGATACAAGTTATTTGCAACGAATAACAATATTAGCTCCAACTTTAGAGGTGGTAGAATCTGTTAAACAATACATGAGTTCCTTTAATAATACTGAGGGCAAGTCATATCGAAGTTCTGATTCTACATGCAAAGCGAATTCATAATCTAATTTATTTCGATAGCTACATACTCCTGAGTTCCTCAACTCAATACAGTGTTCCGGGGTGCCTAATCATGAAATAATATTGAAGATCGAGACTCTTGTCATGTTATTGAGAAACATAGACCATTCTAATGGTTTATGTAATGGAACTCGGTTGATGATAACAAATCTTGGTACTTATGTCGTGGAAGTAAAGATTTTTACGGGAGATCATACCGATGAAAAAGTGTTGATTCCAAGAAGGTCAGTAACACCATCAGATCAGAGATTGCCGTTCAAGTTCTAAAGATAAGAACTTTCTCTTATTTTGTCATATGCAATGACGATTGTTTTACCTAAAAAGTGCTAGCAATACAACTAGATCTATCGTAGTACTTAGCAAGTAAAAACCTACGTCGAATCTCAAGGAAAGCTTAATAGGGTAATTTATCGTATGAAATACACACTCTAAACACTCTACGAAAGCAAGTAAATAGTTAGGGATTTTTGATTTATTTATTAATTCCCAGGCTTAATTTAAAGAAAGCAAATAAACTATTCTAGACTTGAAACAAATAAGAACAAAGAAAGCAAAGAACAAATAAGAGTAATTAAAAGCAATTAAACCTAAACTTAGAACAAGAATTAATCTAACTAGAAAGCAATAAATCTAACTATGAAAGAATTGAAAAGAAAGCAATAAAAAGAACAATGAAAACTAAACTAGTGCAATTAAATTCTAACACGCTTGAAAATAAATATAAGAAATTAGAAAACAAATTAAATCTATTCTAGAAAGCAAATAAGCAAGTAAAAACTAAAAACATGCAAAACCAAGAAAACAAATCTAAGCAAAGTAAAGCTTACGAAAAGTAGAAATGAAAGATGAACGAAAGACGAATGAAACGAAACGAAAACTTGAATTAAACTCCGAAAGAAAACTTGGATCCAAAACTTCAATCTTCAATGTGCAAAACTCTAAGCTAATACTAGGTTTTAGGATCTGAAAAACCAAAGAATAAAAGTGTATTTTTAAGTTTACATATATATACGATCTCAAAAACCTATTCTAAGAAGGAAATAAGTCCATAAACCTATCAGGCTGGGCAGTCGCCAGCCCTCTTCAGCGGTCGCCGAATCCAAGTTTCAGTTTCTTCCCGATTTTGCCAGACCGGGCGACCACCAAGTACCACTGGGCAGCCACCAAGGTCTGGCTGCGGATCTTTCACTTCTTCATCTTCTCTTTCTCAACTCTTTTCCTCTTTTCTTAGAATTTCCACTCCAATGACTCCATCAACTCCACCTTACCTAAAACACACATAAAAACACATAAACACGCACAAAATGCGCACAAAATAAACTCATACCAAACTACAAAACTAGCACAAAAACACATCAAACAAACCCCTCACACTTAATCATTTGCTTGTCCTCAAGTAAACTATACTTAAGATATGATATCAAGTAATGAATTATGAAGTGACAATGAAATTAGGCTTTAGAATTTTCCAAAAGAGACAACAAGTGAGACATGCTATTTCAAAACAAGCTTTTCATAGCAAACTTTCGACGATTACCCTCCTTGAACAAAAATTCTCACGGCATGGAAAACATACAAATGAGCTATCTCTCTCAAGTGTATAATTTTGGTACAAAAGATCACTCAAATCAAGAGAAACACAATGCCTACCATATGCTTCCAAATCGTCTCACCTCTCCATTGCTTCAATGTGTGCTCAAAATAAAGATCAAATAAGACTTTATATTTGGTTGTAATGTAGGCTCTTTGGTTAGGTAAGGAAATTTGGCTTAAGTGAGTTACAATCCCAAAGGCTTATTCACTCAACTCTCCCTCACATATCAACTCCCAATTCCCTCACACTATTTCAAACCATAGCAAAATGTACTCCATTCACAACCTCTCTTTCTATCAAATTTTACTTGTTACCCACTTATACTCTTATTCAAGATTTTTTTTTTTTTTCTTTCTTTCTTTTACTTAGAGCTTATATGGGTAGAAAACATAGACTCTTCATTCAAAAACTTTCCCACTTCTTTTCTTTTTCTTGACTGAATTTCACTAAGATCACCTAATCCACACCAAATATCCAATCCATAAATATTATTCCCTTACCCAAGGCTTTTCAAAGAAAAAAAATAGATCTAAATGATAGATCTCCAAGGCTTAAAGGGGCATACTAGGATTATAAGTTCAATGCAATTTGGACAAGAAAAAAAGGAGAAGAAAAGGCTATGAAAGATGGCCTAAAATCACTTCTTCATTATTAAGCACACTATGCAACCTCAAGGGAGAAACCAAAGCAAGTTCTAGAGACAATTATGCATGCTTGAACAATCACACACAAGAAGGAAATTATGGCCAAGATTATGCATAAGTCAAGGCTCAAAAATCCTCACAAAAAGGGTTCAAATGATGATTTAAGTTCGTGGAGGCTAAAAGTCTAAATCTACCAATCAAACCTATCAACCCATAACATGCTCACAAGTAGGATTTATCAATAAAAACAAACAAATATCATTAGCCTCATTATCACAACACAACTCATACTCGACCAATCCACATAATTGTTGAACAACATGCAAAAGGATTAAGCTAAATAAAAAGAGAAATCCTAAACATTTTTCTACAACCCCCCCCCCCCCCACCCACCACACTTAAACTCATGCAATGTCCCCATTGCAACAAAAGTAGAGAAGAGAGTAAGAAAACTTCACTATAGATGACACAATGCGACAAACAAGCTTTGAAATCCATGAGGATCGCCAAAGGTGAAAACCTTCACAAACAAAAACAAAGAAAACCAAGCATAATATCCATAAAACACTAAAAAGAAAATACAATGAAAAAAAAAAAAAACAAAACAAAAACAAAAGTTACCAAATACTCAAGCTGGTGGTGGATGAGAAGAATTATTTCCTGAACAACGAGGAAGACTATCGGTCAAACAAGCGAACTGATCTTCAAGGCTCGATACACGAGTGTTCATTGCTTCAAAATTCTCATTAAAAGCTCGAAGAATAGTATTTTGTTGTGAATCGACACAAGTCCACAGTTGGGCTTGAAACAAACGCCTCTGTAGTCACATACTCCGATGGAGGTGGTGGCGGAGGTACATTTTGCTCATGAACGGGAACCTCATCATGGCCAAGTTCATAGGCCGCTTCTTCCTCCATTCGGTCATCCTCAGGGCCGGCCTCGCCAAGACACATACGAGCACGGTAATTGCAGACAGTAGGGCGCTGCTCATACGACACAAACACAAACTCCGACCTCACAAAATGGGCATTCTTCAACGTCTTAAGCGAAAGCTCGAGACTTTCTATCCAATCCATATGAGGAGTAGGAAACGGAATCCTAAAATGGCAAGCAAAGCCAGTGGCAATTGAGGAGCAGGATGCACGATGGTTCGAATGAGTGCATTTGATCAATCTGATTCCAAATCATGCTAGACATGCACACCTTATGACCATGTAGAGCAGAACAAAGCAAGATCACCTCCAACTTGTTCACCTTACTCGGTTCGTGCTTACCAGAGATATTGTAGATCAAGAATTTATGCAACAAATACAAAGCTTCATCTCTAATGTAAGCACTAGGAATACTCCCCCAGTCGAATTATGCAATCCACTCAACTCATATCATCCCCCACTAGGATTAAACTCATCAATCGAACTAGGCACACTCCTAAGGGCATCCTTATCCTTTGTAAAACCGAAAACCGAATGCATAATAACCCTAGTAACCTTAACCCTTCGCCCCCCCCCCACCCTCCCACCCACCCAAAAGACACTCCATGATATCAGTTATTTCTATCAAAAAAGTAGAAATCATCTCCAAACACAACAAATCATATCCATCCCATTGAACATTGGCAAAAGTCCTTAAACCCAAAATATCAAGATATTCAATAAGCCTATTCTTGACACCCAAACTTTCAACCAATCCCCTATTAAAATGCATAGGGAGATTCATCTCCATACCATTCAAGCGCACAAAGATTTTACCTTCGAGTGGTTGCCCGATTGGAAAATGGCACCCCGGTAGTTGATGTGCACATCGCTTCTTACTTCGGAAGCACAACTCATCACCGGCTAACGGTTTTCTTCTTGGATGGACAGGCCATGAAATAGAGAAGAGGTTAAATAACTTGGAGATGGACGAAACGAACACAAAAAACCACGCCTAGAGAAGTGGGGAAACACAGCTGAGCGGGGACTAGGCGGGCGCCAAAGGAGAGTGGGCGGTCGCACAACATAAAGAAACTGGATTTGTGGAAATTGAACGGTAAGAATGGCGCCGGCTATAGAGAACGGCGGCAAACGGTACCCAGTGAATGGAAGTGTTTAGAAGATGGTGGTGGGGTGACGGTTAGTGGTGGAGAGATGATTTGAGAGCCTTGGGATTTGGGAGAAAGAAAGAAGAAGAGAAATAAGGTTCTAAACCTGACACCCCCATTTTGAATTTGCGGACTGGGCGGGCACCAGGGGGTCTGAGCGGCCGCCAAGTCAGCTCTGCAGTCCGTTTTGGTAAAAGAGTGGGCGGGCGCCAGGAGGTCTGAGCGGCCGCCAAGGTAAACCTGCGGAACTTTTGCTAACGAAAAATTAATGATACAATGACTAAAAATCACAAAGAAAAATTACTAAACCGTGGGTTGCCTCCCACGAAGCGCTTGTTTAACGTCATTAGCTCGATGAAAATCCCTTTTTACAAAGATGGTGGGTCAAAAATTAGAGTCACTTCAATGGTATGAGGCTTTATTTGTCCCTCAATATAAATCTTCAATCTCTGACCATTAACATAAAAAGACAAACCCGACTCTTCAGGTGGCACGCCTTTCCAACAACAAAATAATACTGGCTCATTCCAAGAATTCCTTTGAAAGCAGTGCGATACGCCGACAATACATCATTGAGCTTTTCCGACCAATCCTTTCTTGATGGCTTTACCATCCTATTACTCGTCTCTGCTTGTCCCGAAATTTATGGATGGTATGGAGTTGCCACCTTGTCTGTGATTTCATTTTTCTTCATAAGTTTCTCAAACAACTTGTTACAGAAGTGTTTTCCTCCATCACTAATAATTACACGAGGAAATCCAAACCTACACAAAATGTTTTCCTGCACAAACTTCAAAACAACATGAGAATCACATCTCCTAGTGAGGATAGCCTCAACCCACTTAGACATGTAATCAACCGCAAGCAAGATATATTTCAAATCCATTAGATTTAGAAAAAGGCCCTATGAAATCGATACCCCACCACACGTCAAAAATCTCGACGACCAATATAGGATGAAGTGGCATCTCGTTCCTTCTCCCAATCGAGCCAACCCTTTGGCACCGATCGCATGCAAGGTAGAAAGCTTGGGCATCTTTGAATAAAGTAGGCCAATACAAACTGCTTTGAAGCACCTTGTGTGCGGTCTTTTGTCTACCAAAATGGCCTCAACAAACACCCTCATGACAATGTCTCAACACTTTCACTTGCTCATTATCCGGAACACATCTCCGGATCACATCATCCTTGCCAAGCTTGAATAAGTAAGGATCCTCTTAAAAATATTGCCTGCAAGTATGAAGAAACCTTTTCTTCCCTTGATCGGTTAGTTTAGGCATGCATTCATTATTAACAAAATAGTTAGCAATATCCGCATACCAATCATCAATCTCAATTTTGTAAACATGCTCATATGGAAAAGATTCAGGAATAACATCATCATGCAAGCAAGGAGGAACATTTTCAAGATGAGAGAAATGATCGGCAACCAAATTATCACTCCCTTTCCTATCCTTAATCTCAATGTCAAACTCTTGCAACAACAACACTCACCTAATAAGTCTAGGTTTAGCTTGTGCGTTGGTTAATAAATGCTTGAGAACTCCATGATCACTGTAGATTATTAACTTAGACCCAATAATATAAGCACATAATTTATCTAAGGCAAATACTACAACAAGCATTTCTTTTCCAGTTGTGGTGTAATTCATTTGAGTGTGATTTAAAGTTAAACTCGCATAGTAAATCACATGCAACATTTTATCGACTCTTTGACCTAAGACAGCTCCTATAGCAGAGTTTGAAGCATTACACATGATTTCAAAAGGAAGTGACCAATCAATACCAACTACAACAGGGGCTGACACTAACTTCTCCATAAGAGTGGTAAAAGAAGCCATACATGCATCATCAAAATTAAAAGGTACATCTTGAGCAAGCAAACGACAAAGTGGTTGGCTAATTTTAGAAAAATCCTTAATGAAACGTCGATAAAAACCGGCGTGACCTAAGAAACTCCTAATTCCCTTAACATCTATGGGTGGAGGTAATTTTTCAATGACCTCTATCTTAGCCTTATCAACATCAATTCCTTTGCTTGACACTACATGCCCTAAAATAATCCCACTTCTAACCATGAAATGACTTTTCTCCCAACTCAAAGTCAAACCACTCTCCACACACCTCTTAAGGACTCTTTCAATCTTGTTCAAACAATCATGAAAAGACAAACTAAAAACTGAAAAATCATCCATAAAGATCTCTACAAAATCACCTATCATTTTAGAAAAGATAGACACCATGCATCACTGGAACATACCCAGTGCGTTGCAGAGACCGAAAGACATCCTCCTATAAGCATAGGTTTTGAATGGGCTTGTGAACGCCGTCTTCTTTTGATCCTCCAGAGCAATTGCAATCTGATAGTAACCTGACAAACCATCAAGAAAATAGTAAAATTCCTGCCTGGCTAATCTATCAAGCATTTGATCATAAAAGGAAGAGGAAAATGGTCCTTTTTCGTGGAAGCATTGAGCTTCCTATAGTCGATGCACATTCTCCAACCCGTAACTGGATGATTTGGCACCAATTCATCCTTCTCATTCAAGGAAACTGTGATCCTTCCTTTATTCGGTACCACATACACTGGGCTAATCCACTCGCTATTGGCAATAAGATAAATGATGCCTTCTGCCAACAAATTGTAGATCTTCTTTCGAACCACCTCCATTAGAATCGGGTTGAGCCTTCATTGCCCACCTCTCTTTGGTCGGGCTTCTTCCTCGAGGTTGATTCGGTGCATGCACGTGGCCGAACTGATGCCTCGAATGTCAGCCAAACTCCACCCAAAATCGAGTGTGTACTTCTTCAACACTTAAACGAGAACATATTATTTATCCCTAGTCAGTGTGGCAGAGATGATCACAAGGCTTCCTCTCACCGTCTTTCAAAAAGACGTACTTCAAATGCCATGGAAGCTCCTTCAATTCTACTTTTTCTTCATCCCTCCTCATTTGCTCTCTCTTTCTTTGTTGGTTCTAATGGAAGAATCGGAATTGGAACTCCAAGATCATCTTCCATTTGGGCCCACTCTTCCATATCTCCGGACCCCATGAACACTTCTTGCATCTCTTCTTCATGTTCCTATGCAATAACTCTCTCAGACAAGGCATCAATCACATCAACATATGAACAATTATCCACATATTCAGAAGAAGGAATAACACGATCATAATTACACCCCTAAGAGTGGACTAAATCTTTCTCATCTTGAGGAGGAAAGAGAAATCAGCAAAGAGAAGCACCTAACCCCTGCAGTTCGCAGAGCGAAGCGACAAGAGGTTATACAAGGTTTAGCAACAAAGCTACCTGAAATTCAGGAGGAAGGTAGATTCACAGATGTTGAGTCATCTGATGAAGAAGAGGTTCCTCCCAAAAATCCCACTCAAGATGAAGATATCACTGAGCTCCTTAAAAAGCAGATCATTGCTCAATAAAAGCAGATGAGAGCTATGGCCAGTAGAATTAGCGGTGCTAAAAAAAGCACGACTGGCTTCTGGAAGGAAAAATGCAGATGAACCTGCTGAGCACATAGAAGGGAACATAAAAAATCCGGATATCAGGAGAAATAAAGATGCCAAGATTGATCTTGGCCAGATCTACATTGATGACAGTAGCCCCTTTTCTACGGACATACAGACTGACCATGTCCCTAAAAATTTCCGACCTAATTTGTGCGATTACAAAGGTCAGGGAGATTCTGATGAGCATCTCATGAAATTTGAGAGCCTCTGCCTGTGACACCAATATTCTGAGGGAGTGAAATGTCGAGTTTTCCTAACTACTCTGTCAGGACCTGCCCAATAATGGTTCAAGCAATTGCCCAGATCATCCATTCACTCCTATAAAGATCTGCGAGAAATCTTCTTGCATCAATTCGTCATCTCTAAAAAATACACCAAGAACTCCTTGTACTTAACAATTGTTAAGCAAGGAACTAATGAGAGTTTAAGAGACTATATGACTCATTTCAATAAGGCAGCCCTGGAAATCCCTGGGCTAGACTCTGGTTTGAAGACTTATTCCTTTGTAGAAGGATTTAGACCTGATCAATTATTTACTTCTCTGATGAAGAAGCCGGCCGAAACCTTCGATGACCTTCTCAGTAGGGTGCAAAAGTACATACATATGGAAGAACCAATGGTGGCTAAGACATCAGATGCTGCCTTTAAAAAATGAAAAGAAATCTGAGGTGAAGAAAAGATCTACTACTGAAGGAAGAAGACTGAAGCGGAATAAAAAATTCCAAAGGTCTTTCACTCCTCTCACAAGGCAACCTGCAGATCTTCTGGAAATAGTGATGAAGAAACTTGGAGTACAGGTCCCTCATAATCAGGAACAGCCCCCTAGAAGGCCTCAATCATACAAGTTCTATAAATTCCACAATGATTATGGATATACGACAAACGATTGTCGTAATCTAAAAATTGCTATCGAAAAATTAATCCAGGAAGGAGAATTACTGGAATACGTCCAACAAGAATGGGGACAAGCCAAAAGAAGGAAAGAGGATAAGGACCCTAAAAGCTCTGGCAAAGAGCAGTCGGGGAAAACATCTGGAAAGAGGAGAGCCATAACAATGATTTACGAAGGCCCCACTGGAGGAGATTTTAACAGAAGCCAAAGGCTCATACAAGAGAAATCCAGATGCTAGATCGGCATGGGGTATTCCAAATCGACCCAGGACGACAGATCCTTGGTGCATCCTCATGACGATGCCTTATTCATCTCGGTCGAGATAGAATGATACGATGTCAAGAGAGTGTTTGTAGATACTGGAGCAGCTGTCAATGTAATATTTGAAGACTGTTTCAATCAGATGGCCATTCAGAAGCCATTAAACGGGGTTGTCACAACATTACATGGCTTTGCCGGAGATACTGTCATGTCCTTAGGATCCATGGATCACATGTCAAACCTAGGTGATGGAAATCTTCAAGTATCCAAACTTGTCACCTTTTTGGTGGTTAGGCAAAAATCATCATACAATGTCATATTGGGCAGAACTGCACTAAGCCTCTTTCACGTGGTGGTGTCCACTTACCATCTTATGATGAAATTTCCAGTCGGAAGCAGAGTAGGATATGCCTCAGGTGACCAAGTGCTTTCTTGACAATGCTATATGCAATCAGTAAAAGCCGAAAAAGCCAAAAAGCGAACTGTGTTCGAGCCAGAAAATCCCAGAGTTGGTCCGAAGAAAGGTGAAAAGAAATGTAAATTTGTAGATCCCTTGGAAGAAGAGGCCTCACATCAGATGCAACCAGCAGAAGAGTTGTTGTCAGTGGAATTGTCCCTAACAGGACAGGTTTCACTACCAAGATAGGCACTCAGATGCCAGATCCCATAGCAAAGTAATTGATAAATTGCTTGAGACGGAACACAGATGTCCTTGCATTCTCCTCGGCTGACCTGGTGGGGGTAGAGCCAGAGTGGCATTGCACTGTTTAAATATAGATCCCAACGCGATGCCTGTCAAACAGAAGCTAAGGCGTTTGGATCTGAAAAGGACAAAGTCATCCGAGAAGAAGTAGCAAAGCTACTGGAGGCGGGTCATATATTGGAAATTCAATTCTTGGAATGGCTATTCAATGTTGTGATGGTGCCCAAAGGAAACACGGGAACTTGGCGTATGTGCATAGATTTTCGTGACTTAAACAAGGCCTGCCCAAAAGATCACTATCCTTTGCCAAGGATTGATCAACTGGTGGACTCTACATCGGGATGTGAACTGTTATCGATGATGGACGCCTATCAAGGCTACCATCAAGTGAAGATGAATCCCCCAGATATCCCAAAGGCTACCTTTGGAGTATGTGCAGGAACCTTCGGATTCCAAAGCATGCCTTTCGGTTTAAAAAATGCGGGAGCCACTTATCAAAGAATGATGGATAAGATATTCAAAAACCAAATCGGGAGGAACATGGAAGTATACGTTGACGATATCATGGCAAAAGCACAAAAGCCACAGATCACGTACAGGATCTTGAAGAGGTTTTTAAGGTAGCAAGGTTCTACCACTTGAAATTAAACCCGGCAAAATGCTCCTTTGGAGTACAGTCCGGAAAATTCCTCGGCTACATGGTAACACCCAGAGGTATCGAGGTTAACCAAGCAAAGGTATAGGCTATGTTAGATATGGCACCACCGAGAAATATAAGGGAGATACAGAGGCTGAACGGTCGGATTACGGCCCTAAGCCGTTTCATATCCAGATCTGCGGATAGAAGCCCTCCCTTCTTCAAAATCTTAAGGAAAGGCAGCGAATTCGAGTGGACTGAGGAATGCCAGGAGGCATTCGAGGATCTAAAGATGCATCTGGCCTTATTACCATTACTAACCAAACCTTTACCCATGGAAGTATTGTATTTGTACTTCGCCGTTGGAAAGAAGGCTCTCAGCTCCGTGCTTATTAGAGAAGATGGATCTGTCCAGAAACCTATATACTATATACTACACCAACAGAATGATCGAATGACCTGACACCAAGTACACGGACATTGAGAAGGTTGCGTTAGCCGTCATGACTACGGCAAGGAAATTGATATTTTACTTTCTCTCTTATAGGGTGGTGGTACGGACAAATATCCCACTAAAACAAGTCCTAGGAAAACCTAATTTATCTGGGAAAATAGTAAAATGGGCTATCGAACTCAGTGAATACGACGTGCATTTCAAAACCAGGACAGCCATAAAAGCTCTGGCCCTAGCTGACTTCATACAAGAAACCACAAGAGTGGTTCAAGAAGTACCACACGTATGGAAGGCTTATGTAGATGGCTGTAACAAAAGAAGAGCAGGAGTAGGCATTTACATACAAGTTCTAACAATGCAAGAACATCGCTTTGCGATTAAGCTCAATTTTCCGGTTTCTAACAATGAAGCCGAGTATGAGGCCCTGATCAGATGCCTGTACATCTTGTTAGATTTGGAAGCTTGTCACGCGATCATTCATTTAGATTCGCGGCTTGTCCATCAAGTACTGGGAACCTGTGACAAGAAAGAAAAAAGAATGATAGCATATGCAGATGTAGTATCAAAACTATTGAAGAAATTTTCAAAGGTTGAGATAATGCAGATCCCTAGGGAGGAAAACACTAAGGCCAATCACGTTGCGAAAGTTGCCAGTGTGGTAGAAGGGACCTGGAAGGGGGATCTGACGTTACTTAGTGCAGATGCCTGGTCGGGTGCACTAGAAATCTACTCTATAAAAGAGATGAAGGACTAGAGAGTGCCTATCATCCAAACCTTAAGATCAAGCAACTCACGTGAAAACCCCAGAGGCTCTGTAGAAAAGACCATGAGAGCTAAATTCTTTTCGATGGCAGGCTTCCTTTATAGGAGATCATTCACACATCCCTATCTCAGATGCCTATCTAAGCAAGAAAGGGAATACATACTTCCCAAGATTCATGAAGGCGAAGCAGGTGCTCATGCCGTATTCAAAGATTTAGCCCGGAAGGTGTTGAAAGCTGAATTTTTCTGGCCAACTATCAAAAAGGATGCCAAAGAACTTGTCAAATGATGTGATCACTACCAAAAGCACGGCAGGCTGATTTATAAACCGGCCGAGAAGCTAGGATTAATGTTTTCCCCTGCCCTTTTAATAAATGGGGGATCGATATAGTAGGAAAATTCTCTACAGCACCCGGAGGGCAAGTATTCCTTATTGTGGCCATAGACTACTTTACCAAATGGGTCGAGGTAGAAGCAGTAGCCAAAATTACTGAGCAAGTGATAAAAAGGTTCCTGTGGAGAAACATCTGTTGCAGATTCAGAGTACCACGAATCCTAGTGTCAGACAATGGTGCTCAATTCACGAGATCTTTCATACACACATGGTGTCAGGAAATGAAAATCGAGCAACATTTTGTTGTCGTGGCATATCCACAGGCCAATGCATAGGTGGAAGTTACCAACAAAACCATTGTCGCCGACATCAAAGCTAGGCTAGGAAAGGCCAAAGGAAATTGGGCGGATGAGCTAGACATAGTATTATGGGCCTACCGCACTAGTCCCAAGATAGCCATGGGAGAAGCTCCCTTCAACTTAGTATATGGATCCACCACGGTGGTACCTGCAGAAATAGAAATTGAATCGTATCGGATCCTCACCTACAATTAAAACCAAAACCTGGGGTTGCTGAGAGAGAACCTGGACCTAATAGCAGAATTAAGGGCAGATGCCAAAAGTAAGTTGGAGCACTACAAGCAACAGATCCGCAATGCCTACAACAAAAAAGTGCAAGTACGTATATTCCTGAAGGGGATCTGGTGCTGAAAAGGGCAGATGCCCTCAAACCAACATGAAAATTAGATCCTAATTGGGAAGGGCCCTACATCATGACAGATGTGCTCAAAGGAGGAGCTTACGAGCTTAAGGATGCAGAAGGAAGAATCCTACCAAGGCCATGGAACGTCAATAATTTGAAGAAGTACTACGTATAGAAAGTTTCCTTTCTATTTTTAGATCCCCTTCATAAGCAATGATGGTTTTATAGTAATTTTGTTATCTATGGTAAAATGTTAAGTCGCTTTGCGATGAATTTTTCTATCCCAATCAATGAAGTTCTATTTTTTTTTCAATGATGAATTATAATTCTTTCGTATTCTTATAATTCACTTGGGGGGGAGAGTAGGGGTGTACCCCCATACCTGATAACCTCGAAGTGAATATCTATTTGGGAAAATTGATTCTTTTTGGAAGGAAAAGCAAGTAAAAGCAATAACCATTATCAAGAGTAAAACAAGATCAGAAGTCCTTATCTAAAGGTCAAGCATCTGAGAAACTTTAAACTACAAGCAAAAATAAAAATAAAAAGTAAATTGTCGGGTAAACAAACCAAAATGATAAGAAAATACTTGTTGAGCCGATCCCACACACGGCCAAAGAAATAATCTCTAAATCTAAATGCTAGCCTTGAAGCTCATCTCCGCCCCCAGGGGTTGAAACATCGAGTCTCAGGCCTCCGCCAGGGGTTGAAGTATCGGTCTAAACGTGGAATGGAGGATTCTCCACGGTTAAAGACACATCCTCTGCCGTGACCGCGGAAGTACTGGCATGAACAGGAGCCTCGACCTCCTGGAAAGAATGGAGGGGATCGATGGATCTGACGCGTGGAGGAGATCCTGACCCTTGTTCACATGAGAGTAGGATGAACTCGGCTGGTCCAAGACAGGAGACTGAACTAGAGATTCTGGAGGGGGAGTTGGCTCTGGTATTTGATCCACCCTACTTTTGAGGGTAGGGAGAGAGCAATGATAATCGATGTGTATAATCGAGTCGAATCCACAGGGAATGCAATGGCGAATGAGATTCAAGTAGTAATCTAGTTACCTAACTACTATCCAAGCTACCAACTAACATGTTTTTGTGTTTTTGATTGATTAATGACAAATGAAAAGTAATTAACAAGTTTAGGACTTAACTAAATAAGTAACAAGTAGTAAATGATATAAACTCAATAGGAAATGAAAGTGACTCCAATTATACTTCAATTAGGTCTAAGTGATAGGATGTGACACTCTAACTAGAATTAGCCATTTTAATCCAATTTCATGTGGGAAACCTCCTAAGTATGATCCACTCAATTACTCATTGTAATGAAATCAAGTAGATTAATGAAAGGCCTAATTCCTACTAAGATATTAAGCAATTCATTAACTCTCAATAGATCATGGAGTTCCTTAACCCTACTATACTCTTGCATGCAAATCTCTTGATCCTAGCATCTAATCTAAGCCTCCTAAGCTTTAGATCAAACACTTGGTATGCAACTATGATGATCAATCACAATTACACAATAAAACATAGCCCCAAGAGAAATGAACATAAAATTAGAAGGTAAATTCACAATTAGAGCCTAATCCCATCACTTATCCCTAATCTACATATAATTGGAATCACAAAGAGATCTAGCTAGACATGATTAAGAAAATTAAACCATAAAAAGTAAATGAAATCATGCTTAAAAGATAGAGAATTCAATAAGGAAGAAGAATATGGTCTTGAATCTTGAATCCACAAAGTATAGCTCCAACAATCTTCAAATTACCAAAGTAGAAAGAGGGAAAATCTATTTAGGGTTCTAAAATATTAGAGTATGCAAAAGATACATCAAAAAGAGAAGAATTTAGGGTTAAATACATTGAAAATCGTGTTTGGGTCGAATTTGGTCGAACCGGGACGAAACGGAGCGAACCGGGGCAAAAATTTGCACGGCCGGTGGTCTAGGTGCGGGGCACCGGACGCCTGTTTGGACCGACGGTGGCTCTGTGGTGAACGGCGGCCTAGGTGCGGCGGACCGGCGGCCCAGTGGACCGCCGATTTGGGTCGCCGGTTTGCCGCCCTTTGACCGGTCAACTCCCGTCTTCTCTTGCGTAATATTTTCGTTTTCGCCCGTTCTCTCTCGTCCGAACTCCAATTTACAAACCGCTTTTTGCTACGGACTCCTAACGAACTCCTCTTCGATATGGAATGATCAAATTGGCCAAATGAGTTCTTCATTATCCTGAAAAAAGGCACAAAAAGACTTAAGAGAATGAGGAAAACATAAACGAAATGGAACTAATGAAACCCTAACTTTATAACTTTGAAATTCCACATTTTTAAGCACAAGTTTCACTCTAATTAAGCTCGATTCTTCCTCGTTTCCAACCTTTGATCCATAGCCACATGAATGCTCTTTCCAATTCTTACATAAATGGATCGAAAACCGAAAGGAACCAGAAAAGTAAAAAGTATGCTACAAGTTAAGAAGCCCTAGCATTTCTAACATTTAAGCACATAAATCGAGACTCAAACACATGCAAAACACACTCAACATGCACATAAAATACGTGTTAATCAGTATCCTCGAGGGGTCGCCTAATTCGAAAGTTGTGTTGTTGTTTAAGTGCTTAGCCAATGTGATCCCTCGCCGGGACTGAAGAAAACACGCTTCCTCCGACGCATGTATATCCTTTACTTTTCGCAAGAAATCCCCCATCTGCAAGATGGGAGAAGGTCAGTGTAAGGCCAAAACACGTAACCTAGAACAAGGAGAAGGAAGAAAATTCCTTTACTTGCCGCCTGTTGTCAAAAACAAGTTGGTAAAGAATATATACTTAATGATAGTAAATCATTCATATACAAGATTAGAGGATAAAGAAGACATACCGGTGTGAAAGCTTCCTCTAGCAAACCATACATTCCTACATGGGCAGGAAGAATGTAATAGGAGAATTTATCCCACTCCAGCAGATCCCTGGCGTACTCTTCCGGCTTGTAAAGGATCTGAGCCACTGCCTTTAAGCACTCCATAAACCACCGATTGTTCTCGCCAACCTGAGGATCTTTCTCCAGTGTAGGAGCCTCCCTTTCCATGATGTCTAGGATGGGATCGAGATCGATCTCAGGCATGCGCTCCTTTTGGTTGATTTGGGTCAATACTTCCTCAATAATAGCCCCAACCCAGGAGGCCATCGGAGTGCCCATGCGCTCCCAGAAATCGGGGGGAGTGAAGTAGGCTTCAGGCAAGCCACGGATCATGGAATCAAGGAAAACCTGACCATGAGGGGTCATTAGCAGATAGGATCTGCATTTATGGGCCCCACCATGGACCCAACGACGAGGCCCTCCTTCATGCCAGCGTCCTTGCCTTCTAAGCATGTCGCATGCATTCATGGCGTCTTTATGCTCCTCATAAATACGACCTAAGCAACTTTTCAAGTCATCGCAAGCCTTTTGCAGATCCTCGGATCGGGTCTTGAAGACTGCCAGATCCTCCTCCAGTTTCTTCATGTAAGAATCGTGCTCCCGGGAGATGCGCTCCTGCTCCTGCTCCCTTTTCCTCAATGCCTCCATCTCCAGGCCTATGTTGGCTAGTTCCCCCTCAGAGTCCTAGTCTCCGCAGCATCTCGCTCGCTGACAGCTAAGCGCAATTGCTGTACCTCTGCCTACAGCTGTTCATTAGCGGAAGTCAGCTCGGCTACATTGCCCTTCATAGGCTCATATGTTAAGGAACGAAGGCCGAGCATAGACTTGCAGGCCAATGAAACAAACTAGCAATTATTCACAAAGATCTACTAGCTTTGCTAAAGAAGATATATCTATATATAAGTATAGAAAAGAAAAACGCTGAGGGTTATACCTTCATTTCATGGATAGAGGCTTCCTTAATTAGATCTGCTGAGGAGAACTTATTCAGAGACCTCTAGTCCTTCACGCGAAGAAGGCTGTCCAGAACCTTGGCAGTTGTGCCTCCATCAATCCCCCTCACGGTGCCGGGACAGTTGACACTCACATCGCGCGCCTCATAAGAGACAGTGGACACATCCAAGCCTTTCATCCTCAAGGTATGAAACATAGCCAGTGTGGCTTCAGAAGCTGGACCCTCGCCAGGCACCGGCTCAGGTCTCTTAGTGATCTGATAGGGATTGGCGGTGGCATACCTCGCCAAGGTGCTTGAGTAGAGAGGAGGGCCTGGTAGAGAAGGCTTAGAAGTAATAGGGACGGGGGCTAAAATGCTGGAAAGAGGCATACCCAACTGCCTGTCAATGTCAGCGGAAGATGCCTTCCTCTTCTTGGGATCCCGAGAAGAGGATCAGTCGAGAGACCTCTTCGAAGACAAAGAGGATTTAGAAGTTGGTAAATTAAGTACTGGCTCATCCGAAACAAACAAGAGATCTAAGATGAAAGCCTCAGATGCCTCGACCGAAGCCAGATCTCCCACTGGTAGTGTAACAGATCCCATCAAGGGAGCGGCAAGACTACGGTCCACTCCTGCAGCCAAAGGATGCGGCGGACGCTCTTGAAAAGAAAGAGCTCCCACAGATGCAGGTGCAGCTCCTGATACAGCTCTGGAAGGTTGTTTTTGCGAAGGAGGTATCTACTCCTGGGATGTAGGGACCTGCGTCATGATAGGTGGGTCATGCGCCCGCAAAGGATCTGTCGGATGGGACGGGATCTGTTCTTATGCCGACCTCATAGCAGCCATCCTTTGCTCGAACTGCTTATTTGCTTGTGCCCGGAGAATATCTTTAGCCGACATATCTGAAACAAAATAAGAGATAATTAGTTAAGCAATTCATCTCCAAAAACCGATGAAGCATCTGAAGCATTTGCAAAATATATTTACCCATGGAATGGGTCCAATGAGTCCCCAGTTTCAACTCAAAAAATGATAAAACCTCTTCACTAGGAAAGAGAGTCATCATCATTTTATGATCTTCAGGATACTCTATGAGCAGATCATGAAGAATGTTATCTTCCCATGGTTCCAATTCAGGAAGTTTATGGGATGGTTTATCGGTTCGAGGAAGACTAAGAAGGGGAACATTGGGAATCCCCCAGGAATTGGGTCAATGAGGAGTAACAACAAGGTATTGGGGATGCCAATCCCTATCTAAAGACTCATATTGACCATAAAATCTGGAAAACCATGTCACAAGAGAAAAATACAGATGATAATCATGATGTTTTAATTCGTGAGACCTATAAAAAAGTAAAGCGGTATCTTTGACACCATCTAGAGTAGCAGCCATATGAAAGAAATGGCTCGGCGAATAGAGGCAGGATTTAGTTGATTTAAGGGAATACGATACAATTCGGCAAGACGAACAAAATAGGGGAGAATGGGAAAGCGCAAACCGCTTCTAATTAGAAAAGCTAGAAGGTTTTGCCACCAATCCTAGGGAACAAAGGATGTTCATGTGGTTTTGGAACCTCGACAGTAAAACCCCTAGTATCCCCTAAGCGGCTCAAAATAAAGGCAAAAGCATCATCGGAAACAGTGGAGGGTTCATATTAAGATAAAGGAATGAGAGCTTTCGGAGGAGCTTTGTTCTCTTCCCCCTCCTCATCTTTCTCTGTTTTCTTTTGCTTTCCCTTTGATTTATATCGAGGAGGGGGAGCAGAAACTATTTTTCTTAAAGAAATCGAAACTAAAAATTGGAACAATAAAGCGAAGTAAGAGAAAAGTAGAGATTGATACCTGCTACTCGGTAAAGACGGTGACAAGGTTAGAAAATGGCAAAAATGAGGAAGAAGAAGGCAAAAAGGGGATTTTTTCTCCAAGTAAAAATGCTTCTATCTTTCTTCTTTCCCCTCTTTAAAACAATGAAGAAACTACCCCCCCCCCCTCCACTAATGAAATTAAGAGGCACGACTCTCCAGTAAAGCGACGTGGGTAGGGAAGTTATGATGAAGAAAAACGGCGGCGGTTTTAAGTCCCGATAAAGGGGCAAGTGGGCATTAAAAAACCCCTAAAAGTAGCGCCCACGTCTCGGAGGAGGTTCCGTGCTTGACAGATCCTACTCATCCACCGACCCTCAAGGGATCTGAAAATACACAGATCCTCTCAAAATTGCAGATCCCCACTTCATGATTGAAGGGATCTGTCTTATGACTGGTGGGATCTGAAAATGAACAGATCTTCAGAAAGTTATAGATCCTCACTGTATGTCCCTATCAAAGGTATCTGTCTTATGATAGACCTTAAAGTAAAAGGTTCCTAAAGGATCTGCATTGCACAGATGTTCACCGTATCCTCGTGTTATCTTCTATATCTCTTTTTCTTTAAGAGATTTCAGGACATAAAAGCTCTCGATTAAGTTAATTCCTCGCTAATACTGCTTGAATCATTATATTCGACAATCTGCTAGATCATAAAGCGAAGTACGTATATATATATATATGAAATAGATGGATTCTTAAAGGAAGAAATACTAGATGTCACTAGTACCACTTCCCGCCAACAAAAAAAAAACACATAAAATCGATAGATTTATAAAGGAAGAAGCACTAGATGTCACTCTAGTACTACTTCCTATAAAACAAATAAATAATAAGGCAATAAAATGTATGCACACAGTGTTGGAGTTGTTGTGTATAGCTAAAGCAAAAACGTGTTTTAGTATATACGACATGTATTCCACTGGTAACAATCACCTATCTGAATAAATATATTAATAAGAATAAGCCCTATATCTCATGTTTTAGAACACGTGGACGGCTCGGGTGTCAGGGAGATCACGCAGCGTTCGACAATAATTATGAGATATAAACAGTGTCACAGTCGAGATAGCTTGGGAAAACTATCGGTTTAGACTGCAACATAACGGTAGTGGCGGATCTCAGTCGCTAGTTATGTTGGTACGGTGGAACGTATTGACAGGATCAAGTGAGATAAGGTTCTTCTGATACTGACCCTAGCAATAGGTGAAGAACTAGAGATCTTGGGATTTAGAGATATGATCTTAATCTCGATATGCTATTAGAGATATATGTGTTGTTCACTGTTACTTTGACTTGTATAGCTAAGGGTCTATCGCAGCATCCCTGATGACTTGCATCTTGGGTAACATGAGGGCACATAGTATGTCTAATTAGTTATATCGAGACACCGTGTCCGTATTAGGTTGAGAGATATCCTCTCAGGGAGTTCACAAGGTTTATTATACTAAGTCATGCATGCTGATTAAGTTCAGGTATAATAATAAGGGGTGAACGGGTACTACTTGAGGAAAATAAGATATTAATTAATTATGAGCAGTCAGAGGAGCTCTAATTAAGTAATGGATATCGGAGTCATTAAACACGGGGATAGCTCTAAATAAAGTATCAGCCCCAATCTACAAATTAGGACAGAGCGGTGATTCAGTTGTGATTCTTTAGTGGAATGCATCACAGCTCTAATGAAATAAATGTTATGGGTTGATCATGGTTATTTCATTAGGAAAGGCTAAACTCTGTCTGGTACATAGATCCCTGGGGTGGCCCAAGAGCTCTTCAGGAAAGGAATTCAAGGTATTATTGAGGGATATCAGTTTTGGACTGAAAAGAGGCATTATGGGCTTGGGCCCAGTAATGTGGCGCCTACTCTAGTGTAGGGGATGCCAGTTTCCTCTTCTGGTGTCCATCTGATCTCAATAATTGCACTCTGGTTAATTATATAATTATAGGATAAATTAATATCTAATTAATTGAGATTTATTCTTAATTAAGGAATTAGATAATTAATTTAATAATTATATATATTATTTTCCTTATAATAATTAGGATTAATTCTAATTATATTTAATTAGAATTTGTTCCAGTAATTATTAACTAAACCGGGCTTTAATTAATTAAAGCCCGTGACTTAGTGAACAAGGAAAAGTGGCGCCTCACTCCTTATAAATAAGGAGGAGGAGATTCTCAAAACCTAAGTGTCGGAGAGGTGAAATCGGCGCCTATATTGCAGAGGGAGAGTTCCTGGTTCCAAAGTTCCTAGACGCCCACACAGTCGAAGAACTTCGAGGAAAGGGATCATACCCGAGTAATCTAGACCTGTAGATTACTCCGTTGGCACAAATCTGAGGTATAATATTCTAAACTCGATTATATGATTTAGTTGCATTTAAATTATCACATCCAATTCGAAGATCTAGTGGGAAAAATGAATGCTTTCAAGCAGCAATTCCATCACATAGGTGCAGCAAGAAAAATCAGGGTTACTAGAATGAGGCCTCAGATGCTTCGCTAACTCATTCAATGGAATGAAGTCAGGTGAGAGAAGATCATCACAGGCCCTCACTTAAATCGTTAGCCTCGGCAATGTGAGAAATTATATCATTATGCCTTTCAAAGAAAAGAGCATTCAAAAGGATGACAACACTTTCTCCACCCCTCATCGGAGTGAAGAAGCTTCACATGCCTACTTATTTCCCTTTCCCACCGGAAAAGATGAGGTGAAAGGAAATCCCACCTCCATATATATATGGGAAAGTAAGGTGGAAGATCAACAGTTACCAAGACATGTAATAAATCTAGGGCTAGAAATCAGCGACGCTTCACATTCTTCGAGGGAATCTCATCATTACGTCTTGCGTAATTAAGATAAGCAGCTAATAGGGAGTAAACGCACTCACCGCCAGTTGGTAGAAAGAATAGCGAGACCTGCCACACGAGCAGAACCCGCTGAAGGATCTGTCCAAGAAATAGAACCAGAAATAAGGATTGCAATAAACATTGCAGATCCCTCTTCTTTAAGCAGAACCCTAAAGCCATGTGGAATGCTTGACCCTGGGTCCCGCGGTAGGGACCATCCTATTCACAATGATATCTTAAGATAATGGGCGGATTCTAACTGAATTTTTGTCCCCATAGAAAAGACCAAAATACCCTCACCATGAACAAAGAAATTACCTCTTAATCCCACTACCCAACTCCACTATAAATAGGTGAATCCCTCACCTTAAAGGTATGCACATACATACCCCTACACTTACTTTTTTCACCTTTGCTACGAGCCTTGCTCGAGCAAATACACACACTGCACTCAGAGATTTCTTCCCGGGAATCTCATAACTTTCCAGTGCAAAATACTGACTTGGGCTTCGGAGGATCTTCCCGAAGGACCCTCTCCCCCCCCCCCCCCTATTCCTATAGAAGCTCTCAGGAATCCCTTTTGGGACCTGGGGAGGAGTAGCTGATAGGGAGTAAATACACTAACCGCCAGTTGGCAGAAAGAATAGCGAGACACCTGCCACATGAGCAGATCCCGCTGAAGGATCTGTCCGAGAAACAGAACCAGAAATAAGGATCTGCAATAAACATTGCTGACCCTAAAGCCATGTGGAATGCATGACCCTGGGTCCCGCGGTAGGGACCATCATATTTACAATGATATCTTAAGATAATGGACGGATTCTAACTGAATTGTCCCCCCAGAAAAGACCAAAATACCCTTGCCATGAACAAAGAAATTACCTCTTTACCCCACTACCCAACTCCACTATAAATAGGTGAGTCTCTCACTTCAAAGGTACGCACATACATACCCCTACACTTACTTCTTTCACCTTTGCTACGAGCCTTGCTCGAGCAAATACACACACACTGCACTCAGAGATTTCTTCCCGGGAATCTCAATATCTTTCCAGTGCAAAATACTGACTTGGGCGTCAGAGGGTCTTCCCAGAGGACCTCCCCCCCCCCCCGTATTGTTTTGCAGGAATCTTGGATTCTCCGGCAAGGTGAGAGGTTGACTCTTCCTCTACCTCATTTATCTTCTACCCATATTATTGAGGATTTAACGTAATTGGGCTAGTTTTTCTATCCTTGTTGATGGATCTTTGACCCGGATCCATCAGAGTTCAAAATCAACAAATTAATTATAAACCGATTCGAATGGTAATTGGAAATTAGAATATATGTCAAGAGTTAATGATGCACCAATCTACAACAAATAATAATGGATTGATTCTAGCAATTTTTTTTTTCTTGAAAAGGATTTAGATATAAACAAAATCGAATAATTATAAATATAAATGTTGTTTTAATACATATTATTGGATTCTATCAGTATTGTCATTAACATGTATTTTAAGAAACTTTGAAAATGTTGTAGATAATAAAAAAAAGTGATTGATCTTATAAAATATAAATTAATAATTGCAATAACTTTTGAATAAATCTAGTGGTAGATACTTTTATTATTTATTATTGTGTTAATGCATATATTTAGTCATAATAAATGATTTAGTCATATATTTATTATTACTACTTCTTAAATGATTTTCAATAAATAATAAATATTTATAATTCAATTACCAAATAATGAGTAGTACGAGAGTACGTACATTACAAGTTTTATTGGGCTTTTATTAGTGGGGTATTAATTTTCCACGGGATTTAGTATAAAAAGATATTCTTCCGAAACAAAGTTAAGTACAAATATGATTTTTCATATATTTAAAACTAAATTCTATTAATACTTTCAATTTATTTAAAGCTTAAGAGAATTTGAAAATATCATAAAAAACTATTGATTTAATGATTCGCTTCAAAATATATAAATTAATAAATAATAATCAATATTTGTTTCCAAATATATTTACAATAAATATTGATTATGCTATATCAGATTCAAATGTAACTAGAAACAAACATATTACATGACACTTGAGATCCTCTATCCTCATTAGAGTGTATCAAAGTTTACCAAAATTAATATTTTTTGATTTAATTTTTTATTTTTAATTTCTTGATATTATAATTCAATCTAATTTTACACCTATTAACTAGGGTTCACCCGTCCAATTATGGTTTATTATTTATTTTTTAAGATTTAGTTTCAAGTTTATTAGTTAAAAATGAAGAAAAATATTAAAAAATAATTATATATTCTAATTGAATTAATGAACCATTGTTAATTAGTACGGAGTATAATATTAGACTAAATCACATTACATCAAAATTGAAGAAAAAAAATTAAATAAAAATCAAGAAAATTTGACTTTGGTACACCATAGTTGGTACACAGGATCCCATCCCATTACACAAATTTACAAGAAAAATATATTGAAACTCAATTTGTCTTATTATTCATTGATTGAAGTAAGAGGGGAAAAAACAAATTGATTTTCAATTTTTATATATTTCGTAAATTCTATGATTTCAATACTAGTAATTTCTAATGTATTATAATATAAAACAATTGAAAAAATCAAAGAAAATAATGCCACAGTAAGCAAACGGCGATGTGTACCCATGAAAATGCTCAAGATTGGGAGTGCGGCATACCATTCCTCATATTTTTAATATGCATAGTTATATGTGACTTCATTAGATAAATATAAATATCAGGTATTTCAATTAATTTTAAATATATATCTACCTACTGGATTTTCTAACATGCAAAAAAATCTTATTGTATTTAGAGTATGTTTTAAGTTTAATAATGGAATGGTTTAACGTTGCTTTCACAATAAATGTTGTGCGTGTAAAAATAAATACGAAATTTAACAAATAGGTATTTTAAGATATTATAATTTTTATTTTCTTATTAGAATATATTGTTACTCTTTTTTAATATCTTTAAACTATTAGTCATTATTCAATATAATAAAATAGTAATTATTATATCGTGCATAGCACGGAGGGAATTCTGGTATTAATTAAAATGAAGTATTCGAATTTGATAGTTTATAGAATAGCATTTCTCAATTATATAATGTTGGATCGATTCATCCATTTGGAGCTTCGTTGGTGATTGGGCCCAGACATAGAGAAGGTTGGATTTGCATCAGAAAATTAAGAAGAGAAGAAAGTATTAACCGTAAAATAAATCAGTTAAAAAAAAAAAAAAAAAAAAAAAAAAAAAAAAAAAAAATAAACTTTTTGAACACCAGGTAAAGTAAAGGATTATAATTAATTATGTTTCACAAATTTCAGCACCTGTCAGAGTAAAGGAGCTTAGTTTAATAATGATAGAAAGTGAGTAGGAAGGAGGAGTATTAAATTTTGTACCACTCCCAAAGCCTAACGGTCATATTTTCTTCCAACATACTCCACGACACTATTGTGTATTTGTATACCTTAAAGCCTCCATCAGTCTTCCTGAAAGGAAAAGAAAATCTTTTGTACAAAGTTTCCCCACCAGAAAAGAATCAAGATTGCTTTTTTTTTTTTTTTTTTTTTTTTTTTTTAAAATGGGATGTTTTCCAGCTTGTTTTGGGCATTTGAGGCGTAATCTCAGCACCAAGAAGGTCCAAGATCAGGTAAAAGTAAAACCCACCTCCAAATGAAGAAGCTGTTCTTGCTACCAATATCTACTGTATAATATTATAACTGCAATTTTGTTTTTTTGAATTTAGTGTTTGTCTCCCACTCCCAGCAATGAGCAGCATGAATGTGTGAAACTCCTACCAGAAATAACTGAATCACAGAAACAAGATGATGAACAGATTATTAATCCCATTCCCATCAAAGTTATTACGTCAGAATCTGAGTAAGTTTCTTCCCTTTTCTTTTCGACCTACATTCAATCTCATGGAGTACATCTCTTCCTCTATGGCTGATTTTCCCCATGTTTTATATCAGAGATAAACACCAAGAGAAGATGGATACCCACAACGAAAAAAACCCATTTTTCGATCATTCAAATCTCGAGAAAGAAGCTGATGAACTTGCCAGCAGCAACAGTGATAAGGAGGTGGTGGGAAACGAAAATGGCAAAGTTGAAGAAAAGGAGAATGAGAATGGTAAAGATGATGAACCCAATTTGAATTACTCGAATCAAGAGATGTTGATCAATGAGAAAGAATGTGGTGCAGTTGAAGAAGAATCTTGTAGCTCTCTGTTTTCTCTGTCCATAGATTCTAGGAGGCAAGTTTATGGTGCAGAAATGGGAGAGAAAGAGGTCAGCAGCCTAATGAAGACAGAAAACAGATCATTGGAAAATGATGGAGAAAAGGAGAATGTGGCTTTGAGCAAAGATCCTATTATAATGGAGCAAACTTTCGAGAAATCAAAGCCAGTTGAGACTAGCCTTTCTACCTGGTTAGTTGAGTTGAAAATGAGTGGAGGCAGCTCGCCTGAGAGTGAGAACAACTATGGAGATAGGCAGATTTTGGGAGTGATTTCTTCTACTGCAGATGTGAGAAAAGAGGAATCAGATTTCAACCGTTGGATCAACGTCGAGGTGTAGTGGTGATGATCAGCCGGAGTCGGGGGACTGTAGGCCAGTACTGGCTGCAGCGCCGGCAGATGTGGAACATAGTGAGATTTTAGAATATTTTTCTGTATGTAATCTTGTCCTAGGTTGCCTTAATTATTTATTAATGGCGTTTCCTATGCTTAACTCAAGATGAATAAATTTCATTTATTTATGAAGCAATTGTGAAAGAAAGAAAGTCACTTGTAGAATTTGCAATCATGGGCTAATATAAGGTTGGGATTGTTTAGTACTAAATGGAATTTTACAAAGGAAGTAGATCATCAATGGCGCAAGAAACAAATGGAATTTTGCCCACATCACTGTTATTGAAGTGAAATTGTAAGAAACATGATCTCAACTTAAAATCTACAAAAGCTAAGCAACAGGAATATACAGTTTTCATCTTTGATCAGAGTGAAACGAAATAACTATAGTGAAGGAAGAATGTTTTCATCACAATCTTCCTCTAAATGCTGTGGGAGAAATCGCGAGCGTCGCCTGTTAGCTTGTGCTCCAATATGCAGCAGTGGCAATAAAGACTCGAACATTGAGTACTGCAATCGTTAAATAGTTGCTGCAGCTTTGTCGGGGAACGAGAAACGCATATTGTTATACATCATGAAATAGCCTCCTGATTTGATCCACTGCTGCAGGCATCAGTGTTATTGGGCAGCGTTTATACTGCAAAGAAACAATAAAACGACATTGCTAAGTTTAACATTAATAAGTCGACAAAACATCAATGCTTTATAGTTTATGAGAAACTAAAAGTTCTTGCTCTAAATGCCGTGGGAGTAAATAAGCAGACTCCATATGCATGAGAGAATGGAAGATATAAAAGCAATTGTATAATCCGGAAATACGTAATGACTTTGACCGTGTCCAGTAACAAGATAATTAAATTTCGAAACAGTGAACATGCTCGTTTATTGGAGTTATTTTAAAGCCTGATCATCATAATAGTAATGAAATCACTCAGGCTTGCAGAAACAGTGGCATTCACATTGTGAGATTTTTTTGAAACCTAAAGTGGTAAGAACATGCGTCCAAATAATTGTAAAAACATCGTAAGAGAAGAGACCCGACCTGATTGGTATATTTAAAAACGCAAGTGTAGCAAAACACATATCCTGAAACGGCCATTACTGACGGATTTGTACGCTTCTGCAAACATAATGGGCATAGTGTCCTATCCGGGGGTAGTGGAATCCCCTCTTTTGCAACCTGTTTAGGAGCAAATATTTTAAGTTGTATAAGACGAAGCCATAACTTTATTAAATTAAGAATTCTGCAATGATTTAACTGCTGTCATTGCATTTATTTGTTTGTGATCGAGTAAGAAAATGAAATTTGTGTTTCAAGGAGTAATTGACCTTTGGAGGCGGAGGTGGTGGAGGAGGAGGATATACAGTCGGGGCGGACATTCTTTCTTCAGCAGACTGATACCACCATTCCATCATCTGTGCAACAACATATTAGTACTATTTTGAAGTAAAGGACAAGGAGAGAGAGATAATTAAACCTAGAGATCTGCAAAAATTGGTGCTTGTAACTTTTTAGATCTGAGTTTAAACTTTAAACCCCTATCCCAACTGCTCATCATCTTTTAGTTGGTCGAGTCTAGTTCCAATGGTCATTGATTGATTAGATAGTTAAGCCAGATTCTAAATGGTTTTATACTTGATCCCAAGTACTTTTGAACAGTCAATACACTGTAGTACATCCCCACTCCGATTATATGTAGTATTACTCATATTTTGGAAGCTATGTTTTCAATGCCAACTTCTTCAAAGTTCCAAGACTCGTCAACAAAGAAAATAAAGTCAATCCTTTTGCGTAAATTTTTATGGCCACCCTTGCATCCTTCCCAGTCGACAATTATATTGAGCTTTCCCACCCAAGTTTTAACTATGGCCATTTGGTAAAACCACTACATTGAGACCCCATCAACACAAATATATACAAGTGTAATATTTGAGTCCTAAGATCCTTGGTTGAAAGGTGATTCTATGAGCAACTAAGGTATAGGAGAGAAGATAGTTACAGTCATCTTGAACTCCTTGAAATTGTATAAGATCCTCAATTTTTGAGGTTAATAAAGAGTGCTTCAAGGAACACATTGTTCTGACTAGGATAAGATATCAATCTAAGCAACCACTTTGAAGACAGGACATATATATTAACACGATTAAGTTTCCCCATATATATTAACACGAAACCACTACTTATAATCGTACAGATTCAAATCACATGCAACCCTATGCAATGGTTTAAGTATTTAAAACATGGAAGTGCATAGTGCAGTACTCACTTTAAAGAAGAACACAGCTGCAATCAAACCAGTCTGGGCATAGTCAAGAACAGCATATGCACAGCTAAGCAAACCACCTTGTAGTGCCTGAGATGTCATTTGAAAGAAATGAATCAGTTCAAACATACCAACACAATTTTGAAATGGAAAAGCAAAGTATAGGTTTGGTTCTGTTTTTCCTTCTCTTTTCCCGTTGGGAGGGTTCTGAGGGGTGAAACTAAAGACATTCCAAAAAGTTCTCTAAAGGCAGTACGAGAAATATAAGGAAATCACCAGTAACAGAATACTACAGAAACCTTGAAAATCCAATGATCTTAGAAATTAAAATAATAAAGTCTTGCCCGTAAAAGAACCATAAAGGCATTGTATACCCCTGCCTAACTCAACCTTTAAAAGGGGGTTAACAGAACAGTTACATAGCAATACAGAAACCTTGAAAATCCAATGATCTTAGAAATCTTGCCCGTAAAAGACCCATAAAGGCATTGTATACCCCAGCCTAACTCAACCTTTAAAAGGGGGTTAACAGAACAGTTATGTAGCTAATACAACAATTATTTACTAGCGCACCTTTAGCCAAGGGGAGCCGCGGAGTCTCTCCCGTTCACGACTTCTTATTTTCGAAATTCTGGAAGATGTATCCATCTATCTTGACGTCAGAAAAAGAAAAAAGCTCAGGATAATATGAGAAATGAATCCACATAACAAGAAAGCTTGCTGAAAATAGAATTAGTAATTTATGTTAGACAATCGATGAGGAAGAAATTCTATTACGCAATTAAAACAAATGACATGCCTCATGACCTATAATAAGGACTAGAACATCTGCTAGTTAACATTTAGCAGTAAATATTTCAGGCAAAGATTAGTAACATGAGAAAATTTTACACACCTAATAATACCAAACTTAGATATTTATACTTATGAAGAAATTATGATTTTCAAATAGTATTATAGTAATGGCCCTCAGAAGCATTTGCAGTCTTAACAAGCTTACAATACTTTGGAAAGATGTATACCAAAGGGAACAAGATATACATATGACCATATGAGACTCCCTAACCTTCAGATTTTAAGAAGACACCATGGAAAACTTACCAGCTCTTGCCCAGTAGCTCGACAAACATGTATGCCAAGTGCATGTAATCCCAGAGAGTAGAACCCAGTGGCATCCAACAAATATAAAAGCTGATACGCAAAAGACATTCCTGCGTACAAGAAAACATGATCAGAAGAATGATGAAACTAAACCCAGGTTGAATGATGATAGAATGCTCCATGATGGTTATGTTATTTTGACTGATATGTAAACACATTTGACAAGTTTTTATATTCCCCGTGTCTAATTTTACTGCAAATTATTATATGGGATTTTGCTTGGCAGGACAAATCCAGGGTAGAACGGGCAACGATCCTAAACCAAAAGAAAACAGAAGGCCACCGGTCTGACTCTGCCTAATGTAAATTAAGCAAGGCAAAACAAAAGTGATGAGCCAACTATGATAATTAGCTGGGTCAGACATAAAAGTGAAATTGGTTTTGCATGACTGATCACGAAAAGCATCTTCTGAATAGGCAATAAATAGTGCCAAAAAACATGCTAGTCCCCGAGGAGCTTCAACAGAAGAGCATAGAACTATATGTAGACAAAAAGAAGGGCAAACATTTCCAATTCCTCATCTCAAAGAAAGAAATGGATAAATGGTCCAATCTACAGAGGTTTCTTAATGCAACAAGTGTTATGCACCCAAAAAGAAGCAAACTGGCGAAAAAATTGGATACCTAGTCCACAACACATTGGAGCATTAAAGGGAAAAAATGCAATGAAACTACTCTGACAGACATGCCTAATTCTACTCTCTTTATCTACTAAAAATATCAAATATATTGGCAATAAACCATGAATATAATTATTTTTTAACTGGCATCACTAGATCTAGATCCACCTTATTCATAAGATCCTTTTAGTGTACAATGGGCTTAACGGAGAACAAGATGAGCAGTTTTAAGAAAGGAAACATAAATGCAACAATTAACAGATCTGGCTTCACTAATCATATACGAGCTATCAAAGAAACTGCAAATAATTCACTAGCAATTTAGGGCAAAACTTATGGACCTTCATTTCCAGCATGCAGCCAAGGGTAGCATGCACCGACAATCTTCCTTAACCTTTCGATGCAACGTGATCTACCTGATGCTTCAACATTTGAGCCGTCCCTTGATCCAAAAGAATTATTACCTCCAGTAACATAGTCATCGTCAAACCTTTCATCACTATCTCCCCAAAGACTTGCCTGAAGACTAGCTTCCCTTTCCCTGTTGTGGATTGATTGGAGTTTTGACTTCAAATACGGTAAAACAACCTGCAAAAGAGCAGACAAGTGCTCATCGTGATTCGTGAATAGTAGTGTAAAATCATTACTAGAGAAGAAACTATATGGTAATAAATAGTTCAGAGAAATAGATGGAAGTGCAAGATCATGATTTCATAAGGACATGCAGGCAAGATGATACTGTTATTGCCCTATACCTCTCCATTTTATATTTAAACTCTTTTGCGTCATAAAATGGTTAGAACACATGGCTGCAAAAGTGTGAAGATTTAACTAATAGTAGCAATCTTCAATGCTCGTTGTCTGGCATTCTAAGGGAAAACATTGTAGAAACTAAACTCTAATGCTACATGATCCATTGACATGTATCATCTGGCAACTGCTTATATGTGTAGTAACCACAAGGAACATTCGAGAATGTGCCCTTCAAATTTGACAGTTTCAGCTATTCAACTTCTAGAATGAACCATTTTACCAAATATCAGAACATATGCTTTCTCAAGTTATCCATCCTAGGGGAGAAGGTTGAGACCATCTTAAAGAAGGCCACGAATTTACATAAAAGTATAATTGACAGATTTATGCTTCAAGATAATATTCAAAGTTTCACATAACAGAGCATTCAAAACTGCTTTACTATAAATCAGAAGAGCTGAATGATCCACCAAATTGCTGCATTTTGAAAGAACTACATGAAATAATGATTTCCATTTTTCTCATCTATCAAGCTCTTACAATCACCACACGGCCCATAAAAGGATAATCAGTCACTCCATAACATCAAAAACATAATACATTGCATATGGATCATTAATTTACTAATGAACTAATGGTTAGAGAGTAATAAAGAAGATTCTTACCAGAAATACAACTGAGAGCACTTTTTGACGTTTATGTAAGCCGGTGTGACGGACCTCATCACCGGAATTTGTAAGCAAATTGCTCTTTTTCAATTTAATTTTAACACCTCGTCGCCGTAAGCCATACAAAGATTCCGAAAAGGAAGCATCTGAAAAATAGACAGGTTAGCAAATGGCAACAAGCATTATGCACCAGTCAGTATGAAAGGTTGAATTTCAGAGAGTCATTGTGGCTATCTTTTAGCAGCAGAAGCCAATAGAGTACTGGTTCATAGAATTCACATGTCGAGTAGAATCAAAAGACAATAACTTTCATCTCAATCAATCCAATACAGATAGCTACAGATATAAACGCCAAAATTATTTGAGGAGCATATACTGCATCAACGTTCACCTGTAGTGCGCAAACTGTGAGTTTCAAGGACCAGCATAAGCAGTGCAAAAAACTCATCTTCATAATCCAAGATTTTATGAATGAAGGGTCTTCTCAAAGCAAAAATCTGCAGGTAAGAAGCGGAATTTCACCTTAAATCGCAGCTACTAAGTCTATAAATGAAGTTTGGGCATTAAAACTTCGTAGAGTCCAGAAATGATATGTCTAAGCGCGAAATACCAGCAGCCGTGAGAAAGTGATTATATCTTAAAGGGTTTTGCGCCATAACATTATCCCAATCAAATAAATAAAAATTCAGGGAACCGTAACGGAAATTTCCATTTGCGAGAACAAGTTTACCAAGTCCATACAATTGTCTACAAGAGAAGTCAAATCGATAATTAACACATAGTTCATAAAATAAAATAAAAAAGAAAGCAACTTCGATATCTATGAGCTACTCGTTTCATTTCATCATAATTTCGGAAATTCCAACATCCTGTGATGAATTCATAATCTCCCCGTCGAAAATAAGCAAGCAATCAGCACTAAATTATTAGGTATCGTCAAATAAAATCGAAATTGCAGCAAACGAAATTCTGCTAGAGGAAAAATAAAAGTGAGATGATACGTACACCGAGTGAGTAAGTGAGGGCGGCGCGTACACTTGACGGCAGCTGCTGGGCGGCAGACATCTCGAAGAATGTCGGCCGCGTTCCTTGACCTCCCACCTGAAACAACATATCTTCTCTCTCTTACTCTTTTCTCAGTTTCTCTCTCTATCTCTCTATGTGTGCTCTTCGTCTTCACTGCTTTAGTTTTTTTCGTCTGTGATTTCCCGTGAGATTAAATAGATTTGCATCTTACTCCTCAAATAATAAAGAATTTTCACTTGAGTCCCCAAAGTTCTGATAAAGCCTTAAAAGCCCCAATATAGATGTTCAGTGTTCTAAAAGTCATTGAGAATGAGCGCTAGTTCGGCGATGGGGTTGACTAGGCATGAGTCTAGACGAACTAGAACTACAATGTCTATTTTTTTACTATTTTTACACCATGTCTTAAGTACAAACTATAAACATATACTCTCTGCGTCCCCAAAAACATCGCACATAATTCCTTTTTAGGTTGTCCCTCAAAACTCTATACTTTCAGTTTTGAAAATAAACTCACTATAATAATACAAATAAACAATACAACTAAATGTGAGACCTCATCCCATTATTAATAAACAATACAATGTAATACATTAAAAGTGTGACTCGATCTCCACCATAAAAAACAATACAAGTCAATTACATCATTTTTAAAAATCATGCCAGTCAAATCGGGGCTAAATTTTTGGGGACTGGGGGAGTATTATTCATAATTTTATTTTGCAATTCATGATAAGTACATATAATATGCTAATTAATAGTTCAAAATTCCATAAATTTAGTAGTTTTAAACTTCATAATCTGTAATAAAATTTTATAAATTTAAACTGCAAATCAATTAAATATATCAATTTAACGTTAAACTCTAAATTCCTAATTAACTCTGCTCAACTCTCCTAGAGTCTGCTTAGCCCGCCTAGCCTGTCTAGCCGCCTAGCCCACCTAGGCAGTCACCTAGCCTGTTCGAGCACCCAGAGACTGTAGACTAGTCCAAAATCGAATAGGTTATGGTTCGCCTAGTGTCGCCTAAGTCGATTATTAGAACACTATTGTAACGTCTCAGGTTAACTTTGTATAGACCGTAATAACTTGTGTCAGGTTTTAACTAGAGTTAGAGTTGTCAAAACATCAGGACGAATCCGGTTGGGTAGGCTCAATCTATCGAGTTTGAGGCAAAGTCGGATCAAGTCAGCCAAAAATCCTATAAGGTTGCGATAATTGCAACCCAAACTCGGTTCGTAAAAAAATTATAAATAAACTTGGGTTCGCCTAAGTCGGCCTAAAATTTTAGTTGACATATAATTTTATAGCCCAAACTTGTTCATTTTTTATGGAGTCCAAGGATCATTGATTCAAGATCTCGTTCGTGTTCCAAGTGAGCTGCTGACAAGAGCTCGAGCCAAGAAGTTCAAGGAAGCTTTGCATGGATTGATTCAAGAAGTTTGGGCTCAAGAGGGGATGAAGAAGCCCATTGGAGATGGCGGACCGGGCAGCCCGCGAGTTGTAAATTTGATTGTGTGTGATAAGGCTAAAAATTGAAGACTTTATTATTATTTTCGTCATTTATATTGTAGCCCACTGATTTTGTGCCTTAAAAGGCTTCATTTTCGGGCTTTGTTTTATTAGTTAGTGGGTTTGATCCATACTTTGACTATGAGCTAGTATTTCTTAGTTGGGCTAGGTTAGATGGGTTTAGTTGCACTATATATATGGATGTTATGTCATGGCTGAAACTCAGTTGATTAATAATAATTTTCGTGAGTTTTATTATCTCTTTGAGAGTTCTTCGAATTCCTCTTGATTATTCCAAGAAAATTCTTATACGGCGAATCAAGCGAGTTCACCACCCTCATTTGTGTGTCAATCATCGCCTCTGTGTGACTGCGACGACTATCTTTTTGGGGTATATAGGGGGATTCATCCGATCTATATCATTTAGAGGGTTGAGCATAGGTATATTGGGGTTTTCCATCGGTTCGAGAATTATCCTTCCGCGTGCGTGTGATTTACGGATCTACCAAGGTTCGTATCAATTTTCGAATTAGGTGGGTCTAGTTTTGACACCTCTAGGTTTAACGTTACTCACATTATCTAAATCCAAACTCATATTTAATCTATTTATATATTAAAAGCTGAGTTGATTTCAGCAAACTAATTGCAAATTGATTTGCAATCAATTTCGATGCAATTTTGAAATCAATTGTAAATCTAGGGTTAAGGTCATTAGCTTACATGATCTATTACGGTTTCTGAATTATGCACACGTTCAATGAACTACTTATTATCTCTCACTACTGATCATTATTCTCCACCCAAATCATGACATGGGCCGACGATGGGCATCGGGATTTGCTCCACCGTGAATCAAAAAATTGATACAGACTTATTCTTCTTCTTCTTCTTCTTCTTCTTCCGCTGATGTTGTTGTACATATTTGATTTTGATATATATTGGTGATTTGGAGCAGATATTGCTCTCAATCTGATTGAAAAGTACCCAGCGGTCAGGAAACATGCCTCTAGCCTCGAACTAACTTTATACCATAAGCTTTAAGCAAACCACGATCAACTGAATCTTTACTTGGGCTTTAATGATTTTTTCAAAATGAAGCCATAAAGAAAGTTGTGGAATTCTATTGCACCATTCTGAGTGCGCATTTGACAAAAAATAATTTGCCAAAAGATGTAATTTTGCCCTTGAAGGTATTGCACACTAATTCTCAAAGGATTTTCCTTTTTTTTTTGTTGCTGATGTGACTAAAACAAAGGATGAAAACCTACTACCATGAAAGAAGGTAAAATGTACCTCCTTTTTAGTTTCAATGTGTAAAATGCCCTATTTCTTAAAATAATAGGCGTGGGTCCACTTTTCCCATCAAGACTTGCGTTGAAACTTGGGGTGGGCTGACAAAGATTCTGTCTTTATTTATGCTCCTTGACCGAGATTCCCCTCAGCAGAACACGACAAAAATAAATTAAACCCTAGCACCCTCATATATTCATTCCACCGCCAACTCCCTCCCCATCCCTTCCTCCTGACTTCACCACCTCACCACCGGCTACCCACTCCGCACCGATATCAACACCCCATGCCACCCTAGCGGCGACGACGTTCTCCCCTCATCTCCACGACACCACGCCGCCGCCGCCTTCGCCACCCACCCACCCACCTCAATTCGACGTTGACGTAGCCTCATCTGCTAACCACATCACGACAGTGCTGCCTCTGCCGCCGACGAGTCCACCAAAAGTGCTCACCCTCATCACTAAACATAATAATTTAAATTTAAATTAATAATTAATCAAGTACTAAACATAAATTTAATCAATTAAATACATAGATTATGGAATTTAAGCATACAGTTAAATATAAAAATAAATTCTAAACAACATACTTTATCCACCTCCCAAGTAGGCTGCCGGAATTGCCTCACCTCCGGCGATCTTGTGTTGCCGGCAAGGTCGCCGGATGTGGGGCAATTCCGGCGGTCCTACTTTGGAGGTGGAGAAAGTATGTTGTTTAGAATTTTTTTTGTTCTCCATACATGTATTTATTCAAATTAAACAACAAGATTTCATAAATCAAGAGAATTATTGAATAACTCAAATTTAAAATAATAATTCATCAAGTACTAAACATAAATTTAAAGCATACAGTTAAACATAAAAATAAATTTTAAACAACATACTTTATCCACCTCCCAAGTAGGGCTGCCGGAATTGCCCCACCTCCGGCGATCTAGTGTTGCCGGCAAGGTCGCCAGAGGTGGGGCAATTCCAGCAACTCTACTTGGGAGGTGGAGAAAGTATGTTGTTTAGAATTATTTATGTTCTCCATACATGTATTTATTCAAATTAAATAACAAGATTTCGTAAATCAAGAGAATATTTGCGATATTTGTTCATCCGTGATTCCAGTTTCTCATTCCGACGAGATTGAGATTCAATAGCAACCTTAGCTTTGAAGGTTGCTTCTTTCTCCTTCTTCTCAGGTTCCGACTTTGAACTGCTTTGGGATGGATGGGCAGACCCATGACTGCGAATCATTTCGTGCTCACTTCCAGTGAGCAGATCGAACATTTCTTCAGTTGTAAGTTTGTTGAAGTCAGGTCGGTTCGGATGGATTGCAACATACACGTGCCAGCTTACGGGAAAGGCACGAATCACCTTTTTGTTAAGTTCACGCTAAGTATATTATCAGGTTTAATAGCATTGATTTCCAGCGTGATCTCAATAAAATGGTTCTTCATTTGCTCGATTGTTTCTTTATGTTTCATCTTGAAATCGTCGAGCTTGTTGCATGCAATGGAGAGTTTATTTTCAAGCATTTCCTTCGAGCCTTGACTTATTGCTTTTAGGGTATCCTACATCTCCTTGGCAATTTTGAGGTTTCTGATCTTGGCTAGGTGAACTCTCTTCACAGTGCTTGAGATCAGACCCTTTGCAAAGCTGTCTAGACTGGCTTCTTTTCTTTCTTCTGCAGTATAGGTGCGTGGATCTTTCAGCTTGGGCACGTATTCTGACTTATCCGAGACATTGGTGTCATGAGTAATATAGATTGGTGTAGGTCTGTTTTTGATGACATCCCACATTAGAACGTGATGAGCTTGTAGACCTATTCTGACTCGAAAGCTCCAGTCTTCATAGCCCTGTATAGAAAAATCCTCGCAAACCCTAAGAAGCGAAGCTTCCATCATGACAGTTTAGAAATGAATGAGTTTGAAAAGAATTTTCTTGGATCTAGTCCAATTTGATCAAAAGCTTGAAAAACTTTTAGTATACAGATGCGATGGTCAAAAGAACCACCGCTCTGATACCAATTGTTGGTATCAGAAAGAGTATAATTGGTGTATGGGGGGGGGGGAATACACCAATATCCAACAATTTTGGATTTTTAAAATAATCTGTGATAGTAAACTGACTCAGTGAGCTGAGTCAAGTAAACTGTTTAGAGTGAGTTCAGTTTATCCAACTCAAACTGTCAAACAGTTGAGTTTACTAAACTAAACTGAGGTGCGGAAGTTGGTGGTGTAAGTTGGAAACTCTTTAAAAAATTCTTTTAAGTTTAAAACCCTAGTTTGTAATATGAATGTTTATGCAGTTGCTGGTTAGATTAATAGCAGTTTATAGGTGCAAGTAATAAGGAGTTTGAGAGAGAGAGAGAGATATCGACACATGAGAGTTTATCGTGGTTCGGAGATAACCCTCATACGTCCACGTCAGATCTAACTCGAACTGAAATTCCCTACTTTGGATTTTTCTTCTCTCTTCTTTATACTGGTCGAGACCTAGCCTTATATTTTCTTCTAACTTGAAGAAAATACAAGCACGAATTAGAGTCGTGACTCGTACAACCTTGATTACTTGCTAATACAAACTACGACTGCTAGACTTTTCTCAAAGTTTAACACAACTTTGTAGAGGAAATTACAAATGAGAATCTCTACACAATAATCTAATCAATGAAATAGTAGAAGACTCTCTAAGTTTAACTTGAACAGCAATGAACGTTCAAACAAGCTATAACTAGAAATAAGAACTCTCAAAGAAACTCAACACTTGGAAAAATTATCTTGATTTCAAGTGTTGAATGAAGGCTTTTAAATGCTTGAGAATTCTGCAGCGTTTTGGATTGAATGCTTAAATTTCCCGTAACACTTCTGGTGGTGGGAAGGAGTTATTAGAGTTAATAATATTCTGTACTTAATGTATTTCCTTGTATTTACTTTAGTATTAACTATAGTGGGCTTCCTTTAACCCATTAGGTTTAGCTTTTAGGGTTTTTCGTGTGTATATATACACTTGTAATCTCTCCTCTCAAAGAGTGTGAAATACATATTATTATCACCTCAATATTCTCTATATGGTATCAAGATCCGTTTTAGGTTAAAACCTATCTTCGATCCTCTCTCCCAGCCGCACCCATGGTCGCCTCCTCCATCCCCGTCGTACTTCACTCTGCCCTCCAAGCTCCCCTCAAACTCACTAGCAATAACTACACATCATGGAAATTCCAATTCCAAACTCTGCTTACTGGGTATGACCTTCTTGGCTATATTGATGGCTCGAAACCGTGCCCATCAGCAACCCTCCCCGCCACCGACGCCGGCGCGACACCTGCCAATCCCGCATACTCGTTCTGGATCCGTCAGGATCAACTTATATTGAGTGCAATCATCTCCACTCTCTCTCCGATGCTCATTCCGTTCATTGTGTCGGCTACCACATCCCGCTCAGCATGGCTAACTCTCGCTACTACCTATGGCAAGCCGTCTCGAGGTCGCATTCTTGCTCTCAAGAATCGTCTTCACAACCCTATCAAAGGGTCCAGATCCATCACCGACTTCCTGCATGAAGTTAAGAGTGTTGTTGATGAACTGGCTCTTCTTGGTGTCACCACTGATGCGGAGGACCTTGTGCTCAAGGTTCTCAACGGGCTCGATGACTCGTACCGAGAGATCTCTAACGCCATTCAAGCTCGTGAACACCCCATTGGTTTTGATGAGCTTCACGAAAAATTATGAAGTGTTGAAGCGCAGCTGGATGCTCGTGTCGTCCCTTCTCCGCCCCAGCCGACGACGGCCTTCTATACTGCTGCGCCTCCATCGTCGCATCACTCCACTGCACCCAAACAACGGTCATCCTCCGGCTCCCGCCCTCCGTCCCATGCCAACACCTTGCGTGGTTCAGCCTCTGGTCCTCGTCCATACCTCGGCAAGTGTCAACTCTGTGGCGAGAAGGGTCACTCCGCTCATCGATGCCCCTCGTTTACTCACACAGCCACACGGTCAGAGCCGGCCCGCGCAGCCTATACTTCTCCATCCGCTCATACTGCCACCTCTTCTCCTGCTTCCTCCGAATGGATTCTTGACTCCGGTGCCTCTCATCACATCACCACTGATCTCTCACATCTCTCTCTTCACTCTCCATACACAGGCTCTGAGTCCGTTCTAGTTGGTGATGGTAAAGAGTTGTCAATTGCTAATACCGGCTCACGTCTCCCCCTCACACACCTGAACATAACGGCATTTCGAACGCCGTCATCGTCACCTTGTTGATACTGCCTTAGCTCTTCTCCACGCAGGACACATGCCACACACATACTGGCCCTTTGCTATCTCTGCCGCCACATATATCATCAACCGCCTACCCAAAGTTCATCTTTGCATGAAATCCTCCTTTGAAACCATTTTCCATCGCCCTCCAAATCTTATGCGTCTCCGTGTATTTGGCTGCCTATGTTACCCATGGTTGCGGCCTTACTCAACGCATAAACTTTCAGACCGCTCTCGTCCGTGTGTTTTTGTTGGCTACTCACTCACTCAAAGTGCTTACCTCTGTCTTGATCTATCTACAAACAAGATATATACTTCTCGTCATGTCACGTTTGTTGAAGAGAGCTTCCCCTTTCAACCGAAGTCTTCCCCCACATCCCATGCCGACCCTCCCCCCACTCTTCTCCCATCCCTGCCCATTCCTCCTCCCGTCATCGCCCCTACAAACCCAACCCCGCCTCCGCCATCGTCTACGCCGTCCCCGCTGCGCTCACCTTCGCCTGCGCCACCTCCCTCTCGTCATCCTATGGTCACACGAGTGCAGAATCATATTTTCAAGCCTAATCCAAGGTATGGTTTGTTATCTACTATTTCCCCTGATATCGAACCTACCACTCTATCACAGGCACTCTCTGATCCTAGGTGGCGTGAAGCCATGTCCACTGAATTCTCGGCACTTCTAGCTAATGGTACTTGGGATCCTGTATCCCCCATTAATGCCTCCAATGTGGTTGGCTGCAAATGGGTGTTTTGTATCAAACGAAAAACCCGATGGCTCTATCGACAAGTTCAAGGCTCGTCTTGTTGCTAAGGGCTTTCATCAACGACCGGGAATTGACTATACTGCCACTTATAGTCCAGTTGTAAAACATGCCACTGTTCGTGTCCTCATATGTCTTGTTGTGTCCAAAGATTGGCCTCTTCATCAGTTTGACGTCAACAATGCCTTCTTGCATGGCACACTCACTAATGATGTTTACATGACTCAACCTCCCGGTTTCGCTAATAAGAATTTCCCCTCATATCTCTCTGCAAGCTTCATAAATCCATCTATGGTCTTAAGCAGGCACCTCGCACTTGGTACATGGCACTTCACTCGTCTCTTCGAACTTTGGGTTTTCATTCTACACAATCTGATGCATCTCTCTTCGTCTACAACCGGGATGGTATTGTGGCCTACTTTCTTGTGTATGTTGACGATCTCATTCTCACTGGTAATAGTACTTCTTTTCTACAAGAAATTATCTCATCGCTTGCTTTGGCATTCTCGCTCAAAGATCTCGGCCCTCTATCATATTTCCTTGGTGTGGAAGTTACTCGTTCTAAAGATGCATGTACCTTGTCGCAGCAAAAATATGTCACTAATCTTCTTTCCAAGTTTCATATGTTGGACTCCAAACCTGTGCAAACTCCACTAGCCACGTTAGTCTCTCTTTCTTTGAATGATGGTGCGCCTGCAACGGATTCCTCTAGATATCGAGCGGTGTTTGGCAGCCTCCAATAATTGTTATTCACTCGCCCCGACATCGCATATGCCGTTAACAAGCTCTCCCAGTTCATGCATGCACCCTCTGAGATCCATTGGGGTGCGGTCAAACGTCTTCTTCGCTACTTAAATGGTACGCGGCATCTTGGGCTCACGTATCGTCGTGCATCGTCTCTCTCTCTTCATTGCTTCACTGATGCTGATTGGGCTGGTAATCCTAATGACTATACTTCGACTGGTGCTTACATCTCATTTCTTGGCCCTAATCCCATCTCGTGGCGCTCTCGTCGCCAACGCTCCGTTGCTCGTTCATCCACAGAAGCTGAGTATCGTGCCATCGCTGATGCCGCGTCTGAGCTTCAGTGGCTTCGTTCCTTATTGCATGAGATGCAATTCCCGATATCCACTCCTGCTCTCTATACTGATAATATTGGTGCGACTTATCTCTGTGCAAATCCCGTCTTTCACTCTCATATGAAGCACATAGCCATTGATTATCACTTTGTTCGCGAGCTCATTCAATCTTCTCAAATTCGTGTCGCTCACATCTCGTCTGCTGATCAACTAGCTGATGCCCTTACTAAACCATTACCTCGTCTCCGTCTTCAGCTGCTTTTATCCAAGATTGGCATTAGTTCCTCCACTTAATCTTTAGGGGGCGTATTAGAGTTAATAATATTCAGTACTTAATGTATTTCCTTGTATTTACTTTAGTATTAACTATAGTGGGCTTCCTTTAACCCATTAGGTTTAGCTTTTAGGGTTTCTCATGTGTGTATATATACACTTGTAATCTCTCCTCTCAGAGAGTGTGAAATACATATTATCATCACCTCAATATTCTCTATATTCTCTATAGGAGTATTTATAGGCTTGAAGTCGAATTATAGCCATTAGAATGTGTCAGATCCGTATACTGAGACATTGTACTTCTTCCATAGGCAGTCCAGCTTGCTTCCGAAGATGTAGGGCCAGATGAGATCAACCTATGTAGGCAGGTTGATGTTGCCTCTTCAATTTGGAGTCTTCAACAAACTTCCTTCAAACTGCGAGGCTTGAGCTCTTCTAGGCAAGTGTTGAACTCCTTCAAACTGGTTGACTTCAAGCTGCGAAACTTGACATGTTTCGACTATGAATATAAGCATACTAAACTGGCTATACAGAACAGTTTAGTTTTATCAACCTAACTCTAGAAAAGAGTTAAAATCTATCTAAATGTTGTTTCGATAAACATCATCAAAACTCAAACTGAGTAGGGTTCCCAACATGTATTTATTCAAATTAAACAACAAGAATTCATAAATCACCGGAGGTGGGGCAATTCCGGCAACCATACTTGGGAGGTGGAGAAAGTATGTTGTTTAGAATTTGTTTTGTTCTCCATACATGTATTTATTCAAATTAAACAACAAGATTTCATAAATCAAGAGAATTATTGAATAACTTAAATTTAAAATAATAATTCATCACATACTAAACATAAATTTATTCACTTAAATATATAAATTATGGAATTTAAGCATACATATAAACATAAAATAATTTTCTATTAAACATACAATTTTCACTGCCCTCATAGCGATGCCGTAATAGTCCCACCGCCGGCGTCATTGTGTCGCTGGATGTGGGAATATTTCGCCCATGCATAGTTGTAATGTCACTTCATTGAAATAAAAATATTAAAGCAAAAATAAATAAATCATGCGAACTTATCACTTCTAACATCAAAAGTGGAGCCCAATTTAAATTATTTTAAGAAATAGGGAATTTTTAACATGGAAATCGAAAATGGGTAGATTTTACATCTACCTTTAATAATAGGGTAGTTTTAAGTATTAAGACAAAGAAGAATGTATGCCGAATCTTTTCCAGCGAGATTTTCTGTAATCTTCTCCAAAGTCCTTCCTTCCTTCGTATGATAACTGCTGTCAATTTAGCTTCGGAGCAAAACTGGAGCCTCTAGCCTTCTGGTTTCGATAATTTTGCATCACACTCTTCTATTCTGCTATGATCTTCGTGGTTCTAAGCTTCTGATATAAAGAAATATATCATGAACCATATAGTTAATATATATCTACATCAAAATCTTTGATTCCTCTAAAGACTTGCAATCACAAATATATTTTTCGACTTCTTTTGAGGTTCAAAATATCTCTTTCAGAACCAGTATGGTAGTGCCACAGACAAATGCATCTCCTCAAATGCCACCTGCGCTGCTTCATTATCGACCTAAGGAAGAAGATGACTCATGATCACAGTAAAGGATAATTTATGACCCAACATAGAGAGCACAATGGACTTTAATTTATTTACAATTAATTGGGCAACATTAAATAGGTAATTGGTATATACTCCTATTTTACTTTCTTCTTCTTTCTTTTTTTCATTTTAGAATTTAGATGGCATTCTCAAGAGAAAATCACATAGATAATGATAAATCTTGAAATTCTAATTCTGATGAATATCATTTTTTTATAGAATTTGTTAGATATGCTCCCATACACATCCTGGGCACACCTAATGTATCAACGGCTGACGTGGCATTGCTGATATTACCTTATGGTTTAATTTTTCTTTTGGTAGGGTTTAATTTTTTTTGGTAAGATTTATTTTAATTTTATAAGGTATACTAATTATTTTTTTTCTTAAATAAAAGATTATCACCTCAACCGTGGGCACATTAAGCATGTCCATGGTGGGTAGGGGAATATTACTCTAGAATTTGCAGTACATGTACCTTCACAAAATTATTTATGTAAATTTTTATGTTTCGTAGTAATTTTTTCAAAATTCATAATATGGTAGTACATGTTTAAATAGAAATGCTTCCTTACTCACGGTGGACGCATTTAAGGTGTCCCACTTCTGATGTGACAATGTTAAGTATGTAAATTTTTCTATTTAGGGTTTAGTTTTTTTTAGTAGGATTTAGATTTTTTTTAGTAGGGTTTGATATTTATGATATATTTAAATTGATTTCTTTATTTATAGTATTGTCACGTCATCCGTCGGGCATATCACGGTGAGCATTATAGCATTACTTCATGTTTAAAATAGCAATTTATGGACTATAATATTGTCGTGCATCGCACGAGTGACAAAACTAGTAGTAGTAAATTTATAGTTTTGCTAATAATTAATTATATTTTGATGTTAGAGGTGAAAATAAATAAGGATTTTTCTAAATTTGGTCGAGAAAAGTCTAAGCACGGTCTTCATTTCGATGGCCTAGAATTGATTTGAATGGTCAATTAAGTGTACATAAGCCATTTCCATATGAGCCAAATTTAAGAGCATCTTCCCTAGTTAATTGGTAAATTAATGATTTAATTATGGTTAAATTAAAACACAAGTAATTAATTTTCCTATTGCTGAATTATAGTGATTTTTCTCATATTTTGTAAATTCAACTTTACATACCACTCCTGTAGTATCATTTCATTTCTCCTCTTCACGGTGTAAATGTAATGAAATACTACAAGCAAAATAATTTTCCCAACCACCTTTACAAAAAAGGGTAATAAGAAAAACAACAGAAAGTCATACCAACAACAACAACCTCTCTAAGGGAAAGAAATTCAAACTTTTCATTCAATCAAATTTGAATGTACTTGATAGAATATGAGTCCAAGATTGCTGCTCTTGCAATCACACAAAACACTATATCAGTATCAACCACAACGTTTTATAAACTATGCAGTGTAACGCTTGGCGAAAAAACCTATACCCTTCTACTTCACAATTGCTTGAGATGAGCTTTGAATAATCACAAACGGAGAGAGAAAAAAAAAACAAATCTATATCAAAATGTAAATGCCACTTACAGTCACCACCAATCAACGTGCATCCGTCCAGCAAAATTCAGTAGATTCTGGAGTTGCAAGAAGGTCGAAAGGCTTCCCAAGGCTATCTTTCAAAATGGAGATTTGTCCTTCTTTGACTAGTATGTCTTCATCAAGGGCCTCGATTTTCTTTCTCAGAGCGTTGACCTCAGAGTTCAGTAACATGTTACTCTCTGTATATCGCTTCACCTCCTCCCACATCATATCTCTTTCTTCGGATACCTTTGGTAGTATTCCCCTGATTATTGCCAACTCCTTTTTGCAATCCTGTAGATCCCCTCGGAGCTGATTGATAGTCTCGTCTTTCTTCATCATCTGGCATACAAGGATTGCAAATTCAAGTATCTATTAAAATTCTAAGTTATAATATTGCATGTTACAAGAAATATATATGCACTGTTTGACAGAAATATGGAGGAAACATTATCTTCTCTCAGTCAAGTGCTCTTCTCTAAAGCAATTCAATAGTCTCATCCACATTGGGTTACATATTGTATGACAATAATCATCACTTTATTTGGTTGGTTATTTCTCAAAAATTAACCAAGAAGCTCAGTCTTTCAATTTGAAGAAATTTTCCAATCATCACAAGAATATATATATTGCATTCTGAATGATATCTTGGAGTAAGCACATTCAAATACAATTCAAGTAAATGCAGTACAATTTTCACAAAGTAGCACATGTAGGAGTAAGAAAAAAAAATGTGATTGAGAAGCTACATGGGGATACATAATGTCAGTCGAAAGACTAAATATCTAGAATATACGGAGTATCTTTCATGTTAACTTCACAAAAAAGAATAAGGACCAACTGTTATAATTTACCTGAAGTTCAACTTCTTTCATCTTGTGGTTTAGACATGAGAAATTATCCAGTGCATTTTGGACTTCATTTTTGAGTACATCGTTGCCTCGAATAGCTGCAGCAAGCTCAGCTTGCAACTGCTCCACATCAAGCTCCTTAGAATAAAGCTTATCACGCAATAAACTGGTCAACAAAGTCTCTGATTTCAACTCTGATCTGATTATGTCCTGGAATATAAACCATATCACATCCCATAAAGTGCATTAGAATGGTATAAAAAGGAGAAAACGACATTGAAAATGTTCAATAAAGAAACAATATACCTCAGATTTCAACTCATTGCATTTGAATGATTCATCACTAACTGAGAAAGTGGATTTCTCTTTAAGGACACTAGACATGGTCTTTGTACTGGTTACTAAGTTCTCAGCTGCCCTCTCTAGGCCTTGGAGCTTCACTTCATATTCAACGAGAACATGGCTGTCTAAGCATGTGGCAGAAGCCTGCCCTTTGTTGTTCAATGGGAAGCCGCCACTGGTTTTAACATATTCAATTAACTTCCTCCCAAGTTGGCTTGTCTCGGTAAGCAGTGGGAGCATTTGATTTTGCAAGCAACTAATACGATTCTGTAGTTCTAGATCCAACTTAAAAGTTGAAAATCCTCCTTCTTTCCCATTATTTTTCAAACGATTTAGTAGATCAATGTTCTCGCGCCGAAGTGAATCGACTTCAACCCTATATGATTCCACCTCCTTCCTAAGTGCATGCTCCACTCCTGTCAGCCTCACATGCTCAATTTGCAGCTTTGCAATCCCAAAGTCAAAATTATCCTTCGAAATTTTCTTTCCCAGTTCCTCACTTAGACCTCGCAGACCCTCGATTGTCCTCTCTTGATCGTTGCAGGTTCTTTGGAGCCTACTGACAGCTTGGTGCATATCCTTAGACTCGGAGACCTTCTCCTCATACTTCCTTCGGATGCAATCTCTTTCTTCTTCTACTGCCCTAGCTTTATCTTGCAAGTCAGATAGTGTTTTCTGTAGATAATGGTTCTCCTCCCTACCTTCTTTAACTTGAGTAGATAAATCCCCAAGTTGTTTCTCCGTGCTTGAAATTTTTGTTCTAGTTTCTGTTTCCCTGTCACCGGAGGAAGAGACTTCTCTTTGGAGGAAAACATTCTGCTCTGCTAGTTCTCGTACCCTTTCTCGAAGCCTGTGTTCTTCTGCCTGCAATTTCTCGAGCTTGAGAGACCACTCATTTGATCTTCTGTCTAGTTCCTTTTCAAGTGTTAACTGCATCTCATTCTTCTCCTTCTCCAACTTTCGAGAATGTGACTCGAGTTCTGTCCTTAGTTTGAGTTTTTCCCTAAACAATGCCCTCTCGGCAATTCTATCCTCAAAGACTGCTGCAACCTCTAGAGCCATATTTGCCTTTTCCTCTGCTAGGCTTCTGATTGTTTGGATCAGTGTTGGCACACCAAGTCCTTTTAACTGATTAAAGTTCCCCTTTCGAAGCTCTTCTGAAAGAGTTATTGCACGATCCTCAGCTTCCTTGAATTTTTTGAATAATTCAACATCATTATCCGTTACAGCATCAAGATTTTCTTGAGGCATGTCTTTATCACCAGAAAAGGACACCTTTTCCAAATATTCAGAATTCTCATCATGCCGGGACCCGTCACTCATCACAGTGACCGAATCCATGGTACAATTTTTCGGAGAATCATCATCAGTATATGCATTCGCATACCGATTCGAGTTCCTTCCATAGACATCTTCAATGGTGATTGGATTCTCGGAGTCGAATTCTTCTGACCTCGTCTTAGGCTGAAACTGAGACTGGGAAAGTCTCTCCACCACATGTTTTGCTAGTTTTCGAGGCGATTCGTTGCAATACCCATTATGACACCCATCTTTTGAGGAAAGATGACCTTGTGACATCTTGGTTTCTCTGAAGGACCGAGACTTTGGTTTCTGCTTTCTAGCATCATGTGCAACCGGTTCAGAAAACTGATACTTTGGCGGCTTCTTTACCACATTTCCATTTGCAAATTGGTTTCTCGTGGAGAGATTGCTTTTGGTTTCATACCTTTCCATCTGTTCCCCATCGATATAACGATCCAAAACCTTACTCGAGACATTACTAGAGCAATGAGAGGATATATCTGACAAATCTGAAGCAGTACAATCATATTTCTCCATGCTGTGTGCATTCCGAAGCATGGCTGTATCAACAAATTTTGACCTGGTTTGCCTCTCTGGAGTAAGAGTGCGAGCTCTGAACGAGAAAAATAATTACAACTCAGAAAGGAACCATACGTTCATGAAAGAAAACAACATGGATACAACAAAAGATTATATATAGATATACAGATAGACTACCTGGAGGAACGGCGTTCTGATTGCTTATTTGGATAATAACTAGAATTATGTGGAGAACCAATAAGCTGACTGTTGTCCCTTAGCCCTTTTCCAGTGTCATAAAGAGACCCAGATGAAAATGAGAGGCTTCTTCTAAGACAAGGAGTGCTACCAAATTCTTGATCTTCTGAGGCATGCTTTTTCTTAACAGACTTATCAACTCTTTCTGTTGGCTTCTCCCAGGAAACTTGCTTGTCTGTTGATGGTGGAGAGACATTATTTGATGTATTTGATCTGAAAAAGAATAGCCTCTTCATCTCTGTGACTTCAACTCCAGCAACTAGCACTTATCATTTAACTTGGAAATAAACCTGTATATGAATCAACCAAGAGAGAAAAAAAGTAGATAATTCAATTAGTGAGCTTGCAATGGCAGGGAAGCAAATGAGAGCAAACTATTTCATGACAAACTTTTAGGGTAGATACATTACAGTTCTATTTCTTTCATCTTTTGAGCATGACTATTCAATAATACATAATTGTAACAAACTCATTAGGATCCAAACAAACAGGTCATAGACTCAAAAAGGATAAACATCAACATTCAGCTGAGCGTAAAAGCAGATAAAGATCACATTAAGAAAAAAGTGAGACAATGATTTAAAGAAAGATTGCAGCATATAACATAAAGTAAACACAATCAAACAAATGCAGAACTCTTCTGAACATCACTTTCACCTATCTAGGACATAAAAGAGCTCAACTGCTCAACCACCAATGTTGCAGGAACTAAGGGTCTAAAGACTATCCTTTCGAAAGTAAGAAAATTTACACCAACTCAAAAGAAAGAGGTTTAGAAACTGGCAAACACATGTCTTCAATAAACAACCCTTGGAAATAGAACATCTGACGACCCTACTGCAGATATAATTTTCTAACAACCCTACTGTACAAAATTGTACTTAACCATTAGTTTAAGTTTATAAAGTATTATAGGTTTCAGGAAAGCTGCGTAATGATTTCAGACACCACCTTCACCGTTAGCAGGAATCATGAGGCTCCCATGCAATAAACAAAAGCAGTAATCAATGTGTTTCTGATCCAATTATTACAAAAATATTCATGAGTGTCAGTGTCACTCTTCATAGACCAATCTACCCTCCATTTCCCATCAAAGTTTCAGAACAAATAGAAAACATGAAATTTGCCTAATTCAAATTGTTATGCACACAGAAAAGAATTCAATCCTCCATATTCAATAAACAGTGTAAATTCTTTTTTTCAGTCAAAAAATAAACTAAAGTAACAAAAGAAGGTTGAATAAAGAAGAGGAGGAATATACTTTCTGTTTCTCGAATCAGACAGAGCTCTTCAACAAATCAATCCTCATCATCCCCAATTCCATTCTAATTGCGATTCTAATTAATTTAAAACAGAGAGATATACAGACACCCACAAACTGCATTACTCTCATTAATCATGCGCCATAACTCGAGCACTAAATCGACCGTTATAGAGAGGCTTTTCAATTTACTCTCGTTTTTCAACTTTTAAAAACTTGAAAAAAAGATCGACATTCAACAGGAAATCGAGCAATGATTAACAAGAATAATCCATAGGGTCTACCAAATATAACTCCACGAAATCTCACGCACAAAATGGAGGAGAAGAGATTGAAACAGAAAAATGAAAATTAAATGAAGATTAACAGTGCCACAGTACAATCAATTCGAAGAGAGAGGGGGGGGGCGGGGAGAGAGAGTTACTGATGAAATTGTAAAGGCGGCCGTTGGAAATCTGCAGAAAAAAGATGGAAGAGAGAGAGTACGGAGTAATAGTTTCGTTACTGGCAGTGAGTGGGAGTATAATCGGATATCGATTACAAAAAATAAAATCAGACTTAATGGAGATTTAGTAGAAAGATAAGGGTAATATTGTCAATCGCCGAAAGTTTGAATTTCGATGTCGCGCGTCATGCGGAGCGTCTAATGATTTCTTTTGGTCTTTTGGTGGGACCTATGAGATTATTATTATTATTATTATTATTATTATTATTATTATTATTTTTTTATTTTTTATTTTTAAGAAAAACAATAAGAAAAATATTTTATAAGCTTTAGTTTTAATGAAAATTAGGGTTTATATCGCGAATCACATAATACTGTATTATACCAATTTGTAACTTTCATATGGTACTACTAATTAGAGATGTCAATCCAATCTATTCGGTTTTGGGTCAACCTTATCGGGTTGCATGCTATTCGATTTAGATCAATCAAGCTTTTCTTTTCAAGCTAAATTTTTTTGACGCTAACCTTTACTCTCTCGGTTTTTTACTTACATTGTAGTAAAATTTCTTACTTATTTGATGTGGGGTGTCACCGAATAAATCTTAACAAGGATTAAAACTAAGCAAACTAAAGATTCTATAAAATCAAATTACTCTTACTCGACAAGTTAAAATAGTAGTTGTCCCAAAACTTTTAGACACATGAATTAAGAAATTTACTTTTAGTATTAAAGTGTGATATTATACGTCATAAATTCATAAAAATATATTTGATTGTGGATCTTAAATGGAAAATAACATCAATATCTATTATTTGACATAAAATTTTAAAAGGTGGAAAACAAACGAGCATGTTAAACGCTTGGAAGGGGTATTCAGTTGCATGATGGGGCGCTTTTATTCTTAAGTTCAAAAAGCTTAAGGCAGATCTTTGCACTTGGAATTAGACAAGCTTCGGCCATTTGGAAAAGAATATTGATAATCTGAGAAAAGAAATTCATGGTCTTGATGTGATGGATGATGTCTTCGGGTTGGAGGAAGAGGAGAATATATGTAGGAAAAAAGCCTCAGCCGTGCTGCTTCTGAACTTCAACAGATACAATAGCATTCTGATGGCTTAAAGAAGAAGATGCAAACTTGAGATTCTTTCACAAAATCGTCAATCATCTAAGAAAAATTAACCAAAATTCTAGGCATTGAGATCAACGGGACTGGTCCGCCCCATTAAGGGTTAGGGTAGAGAGCAAAATCAATTGAGTACTCGAGCGAACCACAAGGAATGCACGGACGCTGTTCAAAGAAAGCTACAATCCAAACGAGACATATCCATTTTTGTGTGATGATTAAGACAAATGAAAGGAATGAACAAAACCTAAGCATAAACAAGTACAACTAGCAAGTGATATGAAATCAATAAGAGAAGTATGGTTCCAAATATAATCCAATAATCACTAAAAACATAGGTTTACGGATTTGCATGGATTAGCCATTTTAATCTAATTCATATGGGAGTTCTATATATAGTAAACATCAATTCTTCTCTCGAAGCAATCAATATTAGTGGATTAACCTATGACATCTATCTCCACTAGGTCTCAAGATGCATAAATTAACTCCAAATAGCTCAATTAATTATCTAGAATCTCCTACTAGCAAGTATTACTAATATGTTGTGATTTGATGCCAAGTGTTATGAACTAAAGCCTACTAAGCATTTAACCAAACACCTTGTATGCACTCAATGATGGCCAATCAATCATGCAATAAAATCAAGTCCCAAATCACAAGACATATGAATTAGAAGGTAAATCCAACAACAAAATCCAAAAACCTAGTTTTCTAGATCATATCTTCATATATTGGAACCAAAAGGAAATTAGCTAGACATAATTAAAGGAAATAAACCATAGAAAATAGATGAAATCATGCTTAAAAGAAAGAGAATTTAATAAGAAAAAAGAAGATGGTCTTCAATTGCAAATCCAACCAATGTAGCTTCAACAATCTTCAAAATACTAAAAAGGAAAGAGGGAAAATATTCTAGGGTTTTTGGGGAATTAAAAATAGGTAAAAGATCCATCCAAAAAGGGAAGAATTTAGGGTTAAATACATTAAAAATCAGATTTGGGTCGAGTTGGGGCGAATCGGTGCGAGTCGGGACGAGTTCGGGTGAGTTCGGGCGAGCCGAACTCGCCCTTAAGTTGAATTCTCGCTCAACCGGCGGCCTAGGCTGAACCACCGGCGGCCTGGTGGGCTGCTGGTCCAGGTCGCCGTTCTCTCTGTCCCCGGCAGCGGTCTGGCCGGCGGCCTGACAGGTCGCCGGTCAGCCGTGCATTGACCGGTCAACTGGTTTCTTCATCTTGCGCGACTTTGCCGTTTTCGCTCGTTCTCTCTCGTCTCAACTCCAATTCTCGATCCGCTTTTTGCTTATGGACTCCTAACAAACCCCTTTCGACATGAATCATTTAATTGGCCAAATTAGTTCTCCGTTATCCTGAACAACGCATAAAGACTCAAGAGAACGAGGAAAACATGAATGAAATCCAAAAACTAGTGAAACCTAACTCTATAACTTCGACATTCCACATTTTTAAGCACAAGTTACTCTAATCCATCTATTTCTTCTTATTCCGGCCCTTGATCCTTAGCTACTCGACTGCTCTTCGAATTCCCACAAAAGTAGATTTACAAAATCGAGAGGACAATGAGGACAGGTACGGAATATGCTAAGTTAAGAAAATCTAGCATACGATTTAACACATACCTTACGACTCAAACACATACAAAATACACTCGACAGTACATAAAATACGTGTTAATCAGGGACTTGATGGATGAGCTTGTAAGGTTAAAGATGGGATCAAAGCCCATTTCCCAAAGCTCTTTAGAAGATCTCAAGGTCAGAGGCAGGATTACCTTTGGATTCCTGTGAGCACAAGCTAGGTGATGCCGATAACGATACACTCATCATGTCATTCTGACAAGATGAGGTTAAGAAAGCTATTTGGAGTTGCGACGGTTCCAAAAGCTCTGGACCTGATGGCTTCAACTTCAAATTCCTAAAGGAATGGTGGTACATTGTCAAAGATCATTTCCTCAACATGTTAGATGAGTTTCAATATCGAAACGTATGGTAAATTAGTGCGAGGTTTGAATTCTTCCTTTATTGCGCTTATTCCAAAAATGATAATCCTTGTTCGCTCAAAATGGTCACCCTATCACACTGATCGGTTTTGTTTACAAAGTTGGAAAAAGATTTGTCTACAGACTTAGCACTGTGATGGAAAAGATCATCTCCAAGAACCAGAGTGCTTTTATTGGTAATAGGTGTTGGAATTTTCCCAATAAATACTCTAAATTAAATCCATAATTAAGTTATGGTAATTCCATTAATTAATGGAATTTGATAATGGATTTGAAATCTACATTTTATGTAGATGAATCTAGTGTATTTATTTGTCTAATTTCATAAAGGAATGAATGAGAAATGAATGCACAAAGTAAAGCATTTGAATGTGGAAAATGTGGGGGAGAACATTTGTCCCACATTGAAAAAATAATGAAGAATAGAGCTATTTATAAGGGATTTTCCAAACACTAAGGAGCAATCAAGTGTGCTCCTCTATGGTGTGCCTTATGGTGTACCATAGTTGACTTTTTAGTCACCAATGACCGAACGTGCACTGGTCGCAATGGGCGCTTTGTCGTCGCACTTCGCGAGGAGCCGTAGGGGCCTTTGATGTTTTGGACGTCAATGGTTCGGGTGGGTGACGTGGCAGTCGAGGTGGCGGTGACGTGGACAAATGGCACGTGTCAAACCCGGTCTAGGCATGCGTGTCTCGCTGACATGGCGTACCAGCCGTCGACACGCGTGTATCTGTTTGGCACATGCTGACGTGGCGGGGTCCGAGTTCGACACGTGGCAGTCCGTGCTGACATGGCGGAATGAGGTGTTGCCACGTAGCATCACGCAAACCGATGCTCCTCTTGGCCGTGAACCCGTGCACCATTTCGGCCTCCTTCATGGATGAACCAAGGTGTCCGCACCATTTGGTGCGGTCGTGTCCCTTTGGTCGCACCACTTGAAAACTATAAATAGAGCCTCCCTAATTTGGTTTTAATTAATTCAAATTCATATCGATCATCTCATACATACTAGTATAGTTTTGTATACTCAAGTCCCGAGTATCAAGTAAGTTCGCTGGTATTATGACATTCTAGTACAAGGACTCATAATCGCTATAATCATTGTATCTTAGAGACAATTGCTATCGAACCGCGTGTACTGTGTAGAGCAATTTTGTCTTGCGGAAAGAGAATTAAATTCTCGCCTCGGTTACTAAGTTATTACTCTGTCGATTCACATTCTACTCACCCTGACATAACAATCGCAAGACAAAATTTCATGTGGAAATGGCGCAATCAAGCAACACCAACATTCCAAACGCCCCCGCGTATGCCGAAAAACCGGAGAAGTTCTTAGGTTCAGAATTTAAGCGTTGACAATCTAAAATATTGTTTTATCTTACTACTTGAATTTGGCTCGATTCCTATCGAAAAATGAGCCCCATGTTGATGAAGATGATACCGATTCGGATAAATGAATCGCGTATGATGCATGGCATCATGGCGACTTTTATGTCGCAACTACATACTCAATGGGCTAGACAACACACTTTATAGTGTGTACTCTAGTAGCAAAACCTCCAAGGAATTATGGAATTCCTTGGAAACGAAGTACAAGACGGAAGACGCCGGCTTGAAGAAATTCATAGTCGGGTGATTCTTGGACTTCAAAATGGTAGACAGCAAGGCTGTCATTGAACAAGTGCAAGAGATTCAACTCATCTTGCACGACATACTCGCCGAAGGTATGGTCTTGTCGGAATCCTTTCAAGTGGCTGCAATAATTGAGAAATTGCCGCCATGGTGGAAGGACTTCAAGAACTATCTTAAGCACAAACTCAAGGAGATGGGTCTTGAAGATCTAATCAGTTCGTTTGAGGATTGAGGAAGATAATCGTCAATCTAGCTCTAAAACGGACAAGTCCTCGTATGAGGAAAAGGCAAATTTGACCAAGTAGTAATAATAAGAAGAAACGCAAGTTTAAAGGAAAGAAGCACGACTCCAACCCAAAGAAGCAAAAGAGGATCAAAGGAGATTGCTACAATTGTAGCAAACCGGGACACATGTCGAAGGACTGTCGTAAACCAAAGGCGGACAAGAAGAAAGATAAAGCAAACATGGCGGAAGGAAAGACCGTGCCCATCGACATGAACGAGTTCAACCTCTTCGCAATTGTAGATGAAGTCAACTTGGTTGGAAACCCCTTGGGTTGGTGGATAGACACCGGCGCGACTCGCCATATTTGCACCGACAAGGCTATGTTCTCGACCTATGAGGCAGTCACCGAGAAGAAGGAGCTCTACATGGGCAATTCCGCATCATCCAAGGTCATTGGATGTGGGAAAGTTGCGCTCTTAATGACATCGGGATTGACGCTCACATTGTTAAATGTGTTGTACGCTCCCGACATTCGCAAGAACCTTGTCTCGGGATCTGCCTTGAGCAAAGCCGGCTTTAGAATGGTCTTTGAAGCCGATAAATTTGTACTGACCAAAAATGGTCGCTTTATAGGAAAAGGCTATCTAGACAATGGTCTTTTCAAGCTATGTACTATGAATGTACGTATCAATGATGCAATAAATGATAAAGTTGTTTATTTGCTTGAGTCTCCTAATTTATGGCATAATAGATTAGGACATGCAAATTTCAAAACAATACGTCGTTTAGTAAAAATGGAGTTATTGCCAAAAATATCATTCGATCATCATAAATGTGAGGTATGTGTTGAGGCGAAAATGGCAAAACAACCATTCCATACGGTGGAAAGGTCATCAAAACCTCTTGACTTAATTCATACGGATCTATGTGATTTGAAACTTGTGCAAATGAGAGGAGGTAAAAATTACTTCATCACCTTTATAGATGATTGCACAAGATTTTGCTATGTGTATCTTTTGAGAAGCAAGGATGAAGCCTTCGAAGCTTTCAAAAGTTACAAAAATGAAGTTGAAAATCAACTCAACACCAAAATAAAAATGATTTGTAGTGATCGAGGATGAGAATATATTGCACCTTTTGAAGAACTCTGTCGTGAACATGGCATTATTCATCAAAAGACGGCACCTTACTCTCCACAATCTAATGGTGTTGCGGAACGAAAGAATAGAACATTGAAAGAAATGATGAATGCTATATTGATTAACTCGGGCTTATCACATAACATATGGGGGGAAGCTATTCTTTCGGCAAATAAGATTCTAAATAAGTTACCCCAAAAGAAACAAGAAAAACTCCATATGAACTATGGAAAGGTAGGAAGCCATCCTACAAATACACGAAAGTGTAGGGGTGCTTAGCTAAAGTTGAAGTACCAAAACCCAAGCAAATAAAGATAGGATCTAAAACTATTGATTGCATTTTCATTGGTTATGCAAACAATAGTAGTGCCCATCGATTCTTGGTACACAAGTCAGAAGTACCAGACATAAATGAAGGAATGATCATAGAATCAAGGAATGTCATATTCTTTGAAATGATCTTTCCTAAGAAAGAAAAAGACATAAGTTCTATCAAGAGAACTTATGAAGAAATCTCGCCTATGGATGTTGATCGTAGTGTTGAGTCAACACACGAACCAACACCGGAACAAAGGCGAAGCAAGAGAGCAAAACCTACAAAATCATTTGGCCCCGATTTTGTAGTATATTCATTAGAAGATGAACCAAGTACTATCAAAGAAGCTTTGTCAAATCCTGATGCTGATCTATGGAGAGAAGCAATAAATAGCGAATTTGAATCAATCTTAAGCAATCACACTTGGAATATTGTTGATCTTCCTCCGGGAAATAAACCTTTGGGTTGCAAGTGGATTCTTAAGAAGAAATTCAAAGCTGATGGGTCTATAGATAAGTACAAAGCTCGGCTTGTAGTCAAGGGCTATAGACAAAAGGAAGGGTATGACTATTTTGATACATACTCTCTCGTAACTCGAATTACATCCATTAAAATGCTAATGGCCATAGCGGCGTTGTATAATCTTGAAATACATCAAATGGATATAAAGACGACATTCCTAAATGGGGAACTTGAAGATGAAATATACATGGAGTAACCCGAAGGGTTTGTGATCCCCGGCCAAGAGAATAAGGTGTGTAAACTTGTTAAATCCTTGTATGGACTTAAACAAGCACCTAAGCAATGACACGAGAAATTTGACGAAGTAAAGTTGTCAAATAAGTTTAAAATTAATGAGTGTGACAAATGTGTCTACATCAAAGGCACCCCAAACAACTTCATCATCGTATGTTTATACGTTGATGACATGTTGATTATGGGAAATAGTCATGATGCTATCATGAATACAAAGGAAATGTTGAAAAGAAATTTCGACATGAAAGATATGGGATTAGCGGACGTGATTCTATGAATTAAAATTTCTAGAACATCGGAAGGAATAATCTTATCACAATCTCATTACATTGAGAAAGTGCTTAAGAAATTCAAAGCTTTCGATCTACCTCCGGCTAGGACACCCGTCGATTTAAGTCTACACTTAGCTAAAAATCGAGGAGAACCAGTATCGCAAGAAGATTATGCTAAGATCATTGGAAGCCTAATGTATATCACAAATTGTACAAGGCCTGACTTAGCATATTCTCTAAGTAAATTGAGTCGATTCACAAGTAATCCCGTAAAGGATCATTGGACGGCTCTAACTAGAGTGTTGAGGTATTTAAAACATACCTACATGTTTGGATTACACTACTCATGATATCCAGCCGTGTTGGAGGGATATAGTGATGCGAATTGGATATCCGATACCAAAGACACCAAATCTACAAGTGGTTTTGTGTTTACCATTAGAGGCGGTGCCATAAGTTGGAAATCCTCTAAGCAAACATGTATTGCCCGATCCACTATGGAATCGGAGTTCATAGCCTTAGATAAGGCCGGTGTCGAATGGCTTAGAAACTTCTTAGAGGATGTTCCATGTTGGGAAAAACCCGTGCCTCCCGTCATGGTACATTGTGATAGCATGGCTGCTATAGGGAGGGCAAAGAATAGTATGTATAACGGTAAGTCTCGACATATTCGTCGTAGACACAATACCGTTAGATAATTGATCATGACTGACATAATGTGCATTGACTATGTAAAGTCAAAAGACAACTTAGCGGATCCGTTTACTAAATTAACCGTGATCAATTCTACAATGCAGTAAGGGGAATGGGATTGAAACCCACGATAAATGGACGTTCATAAATGACACTCCACCATGATGATTGGAGATCCCATGAACTTGGTTCAAGGAGACAATATTTTGTGAAGGTTCAAGTCAAGTACTTGGAATCTACATAATCCATTCTCGCAGCGGCCCAAGTACGAACCTGTCGTGCGTGGTAAAGGGTAAACTTGTGGAAAGTTTTTAATGATTTCTATAGCCTTGTAAAAGGTGGAGTATGACAGACTACTCTTTATAGAAGATCACCTATATAAGTGAGAAGTGAGGCCACTTCTAATTAATAACACTTATGAATCCAAGATATGGTCTAAGGCCAAAACGGACACAACGTGAGAACTGAAAGATATTAGATCTGTTATCATGTGTGTGTTATTGTCTTGATTTGCACAAAAGTTGACCGGTTCAAGACATCACGTTCACCGAGCAGCAAGTAAATCCGATAACACTACACAAAGGAAGGTTTAAGGCTAACTACCATCTATCCTGATGCGATAACAGGTCGTCGGGACTTGGTATATGTTGCATATGCATTAATTTCATTCATGTGGGGGATTGTTGGAATTTTCCCAATATGGAATTTGATAATGGATTTGAAATCTACATTTTATGTAGATGAATCTAGTGTATTTATTTGTCTAATTCCATAAAGGAATGAATGAGAAATGAATGCACAAAGTAAAACACTTGAATGTGGGAAATGTGGGGGAAAATATTTGTCCCACATTGGAATAATAATGAAGAATAGAGCCATTTATAAGGGATTTTCCAAACACTAAGGAGCAATCAAATGTGCTCCTCTATGGTGTGCCTTATGGTGTACCATAGTTGACTTTTTAGTCACCAATGACCGAACTCCTACGAGGATGGTGCGAAGCACCATCCGAGCCCGAGCCCGAGCACTGGTCGCAATGGGCGCTTTGTCGGCGCACTTTGCACTTCGCGAGGAGCCGTAGGGGCCTTTGATATTTTGGACGTCAATGGTTCGGGTGGGTGACGTGGCAGTCGAGGTGGCGGTGACGTGGACAAATGGCACGTGTCAAACCCGGTCTAGGCATGCGTGTCTCGCTAACATGGCGTACCAGCCGTCGACACGCGTGTATCTGTTTGGCACATGCTGACGTGGCGGGTCCAAGTTCGACGCGTGGCAGTCCATGCTAACATGGCGGAACGAGGCGTTGCCACGTGAACCGATGCTCCTCTTGGCCTGCGAACCCATGCACCATTTCGGCCTCCTTCATGGCTGAACCAAGGTGTCTCTTTGGTTTGCACCATTTGGTGCGGCGCGTCCCTTTGGTCGCACCACTTGAAAACTATAAATAAAGCCCCCTCATTTGGTTTTAATTAATTCGAATTTATATCGATCATCTCATACATACTAGTATAGTTTTGTATACTCAAGTCCCGAGTATCAAGTAAGTTCGCCGGTATTACGACGTTCTAGTATAAGGACTCGTAATCGCTATAACCGTTGTATCTTGGAGGCAATTGCTATCGAACCGCGTGTACTGTGCGGAGCAATTTTGTCTTGCGGAAAGAGAATTAAATTCTCACCTCGGTTACTAAATTGTTACTCTGCCGATTCGCATTCTACACACCCGACATAACAATAGGCACATTCTTGATAGTGCATTTATTTTAAATGAAGCAATAGAAGAAGCTAAACAGCAGAAGCTCGAATGAACCTTTTTCAAGATTGATTTTGCAAAAGCTTATAACTCGGTGGAGTGGAGTTTTCTGGACGCCATGCTTCTACAACTCAATTTTTGTCAAAAGTGGATAAAGTGGATCAACGAATGTGTCTCTATTGCAATCACTAACATTTTAGTTTATGGAAACCCGTCCGGAGAGTTAAAACTTGAGCGGGGGCTCAGACAAAGTGATCTTGTCTCCCTTTCTGTACTTAATTGTGGTAGAGGGTTTGAGCGTTCTAGAAAAGAAGGCCACAAAACTCGGTATGTACGATGCACTTGAATTAGGCCATGACAAGGTGAAAATTTCACACCTCTAGTATGCTGACACGACGACACCATTTTCGTGGGAAACTCTGACTTAGAGAATACTAGTGCTTCACCCGTGCTTTGCACAGATAAATTATTTCGTCTTTTTTTTATTTTTTTATTTTTTAATCTTGTGATAGTGATAGTGATTGATAAATAAGTTTGAGTATTTTAAAATATTTTAAAGAACAAAGAGTTCTTTCAAAAAAAAAATTATAAAGTGCATGAATAAAAGTAACTCACAGAATTAGTAATAATGTATACATAGTCATAATTTTGTTTTCCATTGCAGATTTGAAGAGGTAAGAACATAATCATCTTCATATTAGTACAAAATTCAGTCAAGAAAGGTAAGAACTCGAACTCAGACTACCATAAGAAATCATTTTCAACAACATCAAGCAGCCTCCTCCACTTCTCTTCCCTGCACAAACAACATCCAGCAGCCTACAAAATCATCCAAACCGAAAGCCTAGAACTGATCCCAACCGAACAGCAGGATCCCCAATCAGTAAATGAAAAAAATGCAACGTGAACTCAAATTTGTTGAAAAACTAAAACGGCAACTATCATCTTCCCCTAATGAATGGTCTACTAAAACACACAACTTGATGTTATAATTCACTCTTCCCAACTAAGCAAGCCAATAATTTCAAAACACAAAACTCCACCAGTAATCAACTGATATGGAGCGAGATAGTGAAGAAGGGGACCGAGAAGAGGAGCTTGAGGATAGCTTGTATGGGGTGCGTGGGCCTAAGCCCTTGATCGTGTATCGGAGGAGACGGGAGATGTGAAGGCGTGGGATTGGGCCGGAGCTCACGTTCGTGGGCTTGGTTATAGTAGTTTAGTATTCCTGAGTTATTTAGTTATTGAATTATTTTTGTAATTGGGTCGAGCGTTTTATAAGCTCCTTTACGGGTTTTCTTTGTTGGTTCTTTCCCGTATCGCATAAGAGAGTCGAATCAACCCTAGGGTATTAGTTTAAATAGGACAGACTTCATTAATAAAAGGAGAGGAGATTTATTCTTAAGCCTGGAGGCTGGGGCGGCTGGGGCCGATCTGTGTTCTTAATCTTCTTTAATTCTGTTCACAAATTCTACTTCCAACAATTGGTCCGACCTGCCGGATCCCAATCTCACGCAATGACGATTCGCGATGTTTCCGAACGAATGGACGGACTGGAAAAAGACAACGCCCTAATCCGTGGGGAACTCAAGGCCATGCAGGAGAGTTTGGTGGCGATTTCAACATCCCTCGCTACCGTGGTGAAGGAATTGGAGACGAAGAAGGTTTCGTCGAGTGGGACGCATGAATCAAACAACGACAGGGGGGGAGAGAATCGCGAAGGAGGAGGCGACGCAGAGAGAAGGGATACCGGCGACTCCAAACGCGCGGTACAATTGCCAATGTTCGATGGGACAGATCCTTTAGGCTGGCTCGCACGAGCAAACCAGCAGTTCGAGATTCAGGATATGCCGGGGGATTCGAGGGTGGCTGCAGCCGTCGTCGCCATGGAGAGCCACGCGTTGTACTGGTTGACGTGGCTCCGAGCTCACAAACCTAGACTAACATGGGCGCAGTTTTCAGAGGCTTTGGTTACGAGATTTGATAACAGAGGTCAAGGAGGCGTGTTTGAACGACTCGCAGATATCCAACAAACTGGTACTGTGGATAACTATATATCTCTTTTCGTTCAGCTATCAAGCCAAGTGCCGGGCTTGTCGGACAACCATTATTTGGGATATTTTATGAAGGGTTTGAAAGAGCAGATCAAGGGTTTTCTTCGCATACTGCGCCCTACGGAGCTAGAGACGGCGATGGATTTGGCTCGGGATGTGGAAGCAAATTTGATATGTTTAGGCGGGGGTCGACCGACCCAGTCCTCATGGATCCAGGCTTCCAAAGTTAGCGGCTATCAGCGGGGGGGCACCACGGGTTGGTCGGTAAATTCGGGCGGCTCACAACGAGATTCTACAGGCAGCAACCAACAGCGTGGGGGAGAGAAGTCAGGTTCAGCGACGCGAAGCAGTTCAGTCGGGCAACAAAACCCTCCGACGCAGCGACCGCGCTTCACGAGACTGGCACCACACGAGTTAGCGGAGTTGAAGGCCAAGGGGTTGTGCTTTCGTTGTAGGAAACCGTATTCACCGGGACATGAATGTCCGCTCAAGCAATTAAGGGTGATGGTAGCGGAAGAGGGGGAGGATATAGCAGTTCAGCAGCACGACTTCTACCAACCCACGGGGCTTGAAGAGATGGGCGAAGAGTTGGAGGTGAATGACGAGACAGAGGTGGGGCTGCCCTTGTGTTCGATGGTTGGCATCGATTCTCCACGTACGATGAGGTTGCATGGGAAGCTAGGAGAGGAAAATATCATTGTACTGATAGATAATGGGGAGAGTCACAACTTTATCTCGCGCAATTTGGTTCACACGATAGGGCTGCAGATCGACAGAGATGAGAGATTTGGAGTCGTACTGGGAGATGGTCACAGAACTGAGTCTGAGGGGGCGTGTCACGCGGTGGGAGTGTTATTGGCTGGGTGCGATTTTAGGGTGGATTGTTTCGTATTTCCGCTCGGAGGGGTGGATTTAATCTTGGGGCATACGTGGCTAGCTACATTGGGAGAAGTTCGGCATTACTACGATAAAATGTTGATGCAATTCGTGTGGGAAGGCAGAAAGGTGGAATTGAAGGGCGACCCCCAGCTGTGCCGGGGGCCGATCGGGGTGAAGACCTTGGTTCACGAGACGGAGGAAGCCCAGCTGTGGGCACTGGTGGAGGAAGCTGCAGGCACCCGACTCACGACCGCCGTTTCTGAGTTGCTGGAAGGAGTTTTGAGTAAATTCAGTGGAGTATTTGGCGAACCACATGCGTTACCACCAAAGCGCAATACCGATCACAAAATCACTCTCGAACCGGGGGCCAAACCGGTTTCGGTACGCCCATACCGCTATGGTTATCATCAGAAAGATGAAATTGAGCGGTTGGTGCGCGATATGCTGTTGGCCGGGATCATCCGTCCGAGCTCGAGCGCCTTCTCTAGCCCGGTACTACTTGTTAAGAAGGACGGAAGTTGGCAATTTTGTGTGGATTATAGAGAGTTGAACAAAGTAACCGTCCCAGATAAATATCCGATCCCTGTGATACAGGAAATGCTCGACGAGCTGGCCGGGGCGGTGATTTTTTCGAAAATTGATCTAAGGTCCGGATATCATCAGATTCGCGTGGCAGCCGAGGACATTCCGAAGACGGCATTCCGGACGCACGGCGGGCATTATGAGTTCTTAGTCATGCCTTTTGGCCTGACCAACGCCCCGGCAACATTCCAGTCTACGATGAATGAGGTGTTCAGACCAATTTTGAGGAAATTCGTGCTGGTATTTTTCGATGACATCCTGATTTATAGTCGCGCGTGGGACGACCACCGTAAGCACGTGGAGGTGGTACTCACAATACTGCAACAACATCAGTTCTTGGCCAATAGAAAAAAATGCTCGTTTGGATACAAGAAGGTAGAATATTTGGGCCACATCATATCCGAGGACGGGGTGGCAATGGACCCCGAAAAAGTGAGTGCAGTTGTCGACTGGCCGCGGCCCAGCACGCAGCGCGAGGTACGAGGATTTTTGGGGCTGACGGGCTATTACCGGCGATTCGTAAAGGCGTACGGGCTGATTGCGTCACCCTTGACTGCACTATTAAAGAAAGAGACGCCCAAGACCTTTGAGTGGACAGCCGCAGCAGAGGCAGCATTTTGCAATCTCAAGAAGGTGCTGACCGAAGCTCCAGTTTTAGCCTTACCGCAGTTCGACAAGCCGTTTGTTGTGGAATGTGATGCTTCGGGGAAAGGCGTAGGGGCGGTGCTGATGCAAGATAGGAGACCGATAGCATACTTCAGTAAAGCCTTGTCGGATCGAACTTTATCAAAGTCCACTTATGAGAGAGAAATGATGGGATTGGTGCTAGCAGTCCAACATTGGCGGCCGTATTTGTTGGGTCGGAAATTTGTGGTTCGTACGGATCATCGGAGCTTAAAGCATTTATTATACCAAAGGATTGTGATGCCGGCTCAACAAGTCTGGGTGGCCAAACTACTGGGTTACGATTTTGAGATTGAGTATAAAACGGGGGCGACGAATGCGGCGGCGGATTCCTTGTCGAGGCAGGGAAGTGGGGCCGAGTTACACGCAGTGAGTCGTGTGGAGTGGATTGGTGGTCGGGAGATCGAACAGGAACAGCAGCAGGATGAATATGTGAGCTCGATACGACACGCCACTCTTGTGCAGCCTGGTAGCCGGCCTGGGTTTAGGATGATCGGGGCGCGGCTGTTTTATCGCGACAGATTGGTACTGCCAGCTACATCCACTTGGATTCCTAAGCTCTTATAGGAATTCCACGACTCCCCTTCGGGTGGTCACGCGGGAGTATATCGCACCTATCGGCGGATCGCGAGTAACGTCTATTGGAAGGGTATGTTTCAACGGGTTAAGGAGTATGTAGCAAGATGTTTGACTTGTCAGAAGATGAAATATGAAGCGATGTCACCGGCAGGCCTCTTACAGCCGCTGCCGATTCCGGAACGAATTTGGGAGGATATTTCCATGGACTTTATTACTTGCTTGCCCAAGTCGAAAGGGTTTTCGGTGATTCTTGTGGTGGTGGACAGGTTATCGAAATATGCCCACTTCATGGCTTTGAAGCATCCAATCTCGGCGCGTTCGGTGGCTGAGATTTTTGTTCGAGAGGTGGTCTGTCTTCATGGCATTCCCAAATCGATAGTGAGTGACAGGGACTCCATGTTTGTTAGTTCCTTTTGGAAGGAATTATTCTCGCAGTCGGGCACTCAATTGAAGTATAGCACGGCGTATCATCCCGAGACGGATGGTCAAACGGAGGTGATCAATCGGGTTTTGGAGACATATTTACGTTGCTTCACTAGTGAGCAACCTCGTCAATGGGTTCGTTGGATGGCATGGGCAGAATTTTGGTACAATACGTCGTATCAAACTTCGGCGAAAATGACGCCATTCGAGGTGGTATATGGACGTCCACCACCGTCCTTGCAGCGCTTCTTGCCGGGTGAGTGCACTGTAGCCGCGGTGGTTGATACACTGTGCAGCCGAGATGAAGTTTTGCGCCAGCTGCGTGAAAATTTGCACCGGGCACAGCAGGACATGTCACGGCAGGCTAATAAACGGCGGCGGGAGGTGGAGTTTGCTATAGGGGATCGTGTTTTTCTAAAGGTAAGGCCATTCCGCCGCACAACGAGTAGAACGGGGCCCCAACACAAGTTATCGACGAAGTTTTTCGGGCCATTTGAAGTAGTGCAGCGCATTGGAAAGGTGGCGTATAGGCTGAAGTTACCGGAGTCTAGTCGGATACATCCGGTGTTTCATGTCTCGCAGTTACGACGTGTGGTGGGGGATCATCCGGTGGCGGATGAATTGCCGGACTCGTTGGAGCTCCCTATTCCGCCGGTGCTGGAACCGGATACTATTCTTGCTTGGCGGAAGGTGACGAGAGGACAGAGTGAGGAGGACCAGGTGTTAGTTAAATGGATTGGGCAACAAGATGATGATGCCACGTGGATTGATGTACCAACCTTTTGTGGACAATTTCCGGACTTCAACCTTGGGGACAAGGTTGTTTCGAAGGGCGACGGAGTTGATATGGAGCGAGATAGTGAAGAAGGGGACCGAGAAGAGGAGCTTGAGGATAGCTTGTATGGGGTGCGTGGGCCTAAGCCCTTGATCATGTATCGGAGGAGACGGGAGATGTGAAGGCGTGGGATTGGGCCGGAGCTCACGTTCGTGGGCTTGGTTATAGTAGTTTAGTATTCCTGAGTTATTTAGTTATTGAATTATTTTTGTAATTGGGTCGAGCGTTTTATAAGCTCCTTTACGGGTTTTCTTTGTTGGTTCTTTCCCGTATCGCATAAGAGAGTCGAATCAACCCTAGGGTATTAGTTTAAATAGGACAGACTTCATTAATAAAAGGAGAGGAGATTTATTCTTAAGCCTGGAGGCTGGGGCCGATCTGTGTTCTTAATCTTCTTTAATTCTGTTCACAAATTCTACTTCCAACATCAACCCAATGGATACTCATAAACTCAAAAAAGGTCAATAATAATATGCTACATTAACCTAATTGGTCTAAACTCCCTTATTTTGTAAAGGAAAGAAGATCCACATAATTCATGTATTTGAAAACATGAAACCTTTGATAATGTCGATTGTAATGGAAACTTAGAGCTGGATGTCCTACATTGATCCTTCGCCACTCTTCTTCAGTCTATGCACGATTGGAATATATTTGGTAACAAAAGTGTACCTATATTAGAGACACTAATGGAATCAAATGAAGAGGTCCTCCATATAATCAAAAATAAAATATAGATACGAAAATATTAAAAAATCACAAATCAATCGCAATTAACTTGATGAGAACCCAAACCCCTAGACCACTCCTTTAGTGGTGATAGAGATTCTTGTTCTTGAAAAATATGTGGTCTATAATGTTTCAACTTCTATTAAAATGTAACCTTATCATTAAATGTTACTAAATCACCTATGAGCACATTTCCATAATGTCCGAGAAATATGCCATAATTCTCATTCGCTCAGCCAAACCTTTCAAAGGCATACAACAACCATATAATACTCCTTCGGGTTGGAGCGAACAATTTCTCTTACCAGACAATAACATGGAGTGATGTTCTGATAATTGAACTTGTCATACCTACAAGTAAAGCAAAGCAATCTAAATTACTGATAAACATTTACACACATCACTCCAGCTTGAATACAATGAATATCAAATATGAAGCCACAAGGAAGCAATTGTCGACCTAGTATTCAAAGCAAGGCCTTTTGACGAACATAGAAAACACATGAAAGACACTTATGAAGTGAATTTCTTCTGCAGTGAAACTCTTTGGCTATTTCCATCCAATTCTTAACATTAGTTTTAGTAAAAGGGAGGGGGGGGGGCACCTGTTGACAACTCTATGTACAACACATGGTATGCCCGTTGTGGCACTACAGTAGAAAGTAAAAATTAGAACTTATCAGCACCAAGGGAAACAAACACAAAGAAGAAAATTTGTTCGTTGAGGGCCATTACTGATAAAATCAAATATTCCCACTTAGCAAGTCGATAAATCCAAGAGACAAACTCCACTATACCAATTTGCTAACATGAATCTTATTGGTGAAAGATAAGAAGGTATAAAATATGAAGAATATATGGCTGCTTGAAACACTTACCAAGATGAACATTTTGAGCGGGAACACTATACTGGCTCCATTGATTCAATGGTGTGAATCAATTCAAGAATAGTTGGAAAATAGGAGCAGAACGAAGTTCAAATTCTATAATCAACCAAATTAACAGAAAACTACTTTCCTTTTGTTTAAGAAGTTGAAAACTAATCATAAATTTCCCTAATCATATCATATGCACTACCAATATACTACCTCTGTCTCATTTAAATAGACTTGTATTCCGTTTTGATCCGTCTCAGCTAATAGACTTGTTTCCTTAAATGGCAAAGAATACTTGGCTACAATTAACTCTCTCTCCTCAGAATTAATTATGGCCACACAATCTCCACTCTCTTGATTCTTGTATCTACAGGAACCGTCCCTACTTAAATGAGACGGAGGTAGTACATAAATAATTTTAAAATAAAATTCTCTCACTAAGCAAGTCAGAGGTTCCAAAACACAAAACTCCATCAGTATTCAATTTTAGGCATGCTCACTCAAAAGAGGTCTATTACAATATGCTAAATTAACCTTATTGGCCAGGAACTGTTAAAAATTTCTCTTTTAATTTGTAAAAATGAAAGAAGAAAGAGATAGAAAGAAATTTTGAAATAAAAGTTACGAACATGAAACCTTTGATGACATCAGGTTGGAGCTGGCTGTCCTTCCAATGTTGTCAATGGCAAATGGCACGTTATGGCAGTTAGCCAAAAAACCACCACAACCGCCATGGCGGATGCCATGGCAAGTTATGGCGGATGATTGAAAAATTAAATAAAATTATTAAATATGTGATGAAATAGAAAAACCTAAACCATAATATTAGAAAAACCTAATCATAGCACAAAGTCTTAAGTTTTACAACAATAATTAAACGTATAGTCTTAAACCATAGCATAAAAATAGTAAATTATCTCTAAATGGATGTCTAATCCTCATCACCAACTCCAACAAAATCACCATCTTCGTTATCGTCTTGATTGGATGAGATTGACATGGCTCAAATCTGTTCATTTTCAATCAAGAATGACATGATGGATATCGGTCAGTAATCTCTTGATTCTTGAACATGAACAACACCATTCTATCCTAAACTTCTAGTATAATGTAGTATAGTATATTGGTATATTCTACATCGTTGCTACTTATTGCTGTCCTACAGCAAAAAAAAAAAAAAAAAGAAAGAAAGAAAAAGAAAAAAGGGAATGAAGAAACTGGCGGCAAGCTGTGGCAGCAATTAATAAAAAAAAAGACCTGTAGAGGTCGCCGGAGTTCACCGGAAGTTGGGGGAGGTCGCCGGAGCAAAGGGAGAGTCTTGTTCACGCAAAAGTCAAAAAGGGAGAATGTTTAGTCAAAAATGGTTGTTGTTCTAAAGTCTAACCCCTAGTTTTGTTTAACATTTAGTTGTCAGCGGGTCGGGTCAACGGGTCATGGGCGGGTCAGCGGGTCGGGTTAATGGGTCATGGGCGGGTCAGCGGGTCAAAAGGGTCAAAAATGACTAAATGGCAGCAAAATAACGTCATACTATGCCATGTCAGCCATAAACGCCATGGGTATGGCGGCCGCCACAAAAGGCCATGACAATTTGCCATGCCATACCATGGCAGAATCCTAAAAAACTGCCACCGCCATAACACCGCCATGGCGGCCATTTGACAACATTGTGTCCTTCATGGTCCTTTGCTGCTCTTCTTGAGTCTATGCTCCTCCATGATGCACTCAAATATGTAACTAAAAATATGTGTTAACAAAAGCACGTGTCCACAAACACAAACAGAATCAAATCAAAAGGTCATTCACAAAAAGAAAAATAAAAATAGGATCCACAAAATTGAGAAACCACAAATTAAATATAATAGTTTGATGAGAATCTAAAAAACCCTGAAGACTCAACTCCTTCTCCAATGAATGAGATTCTTGTTATTTAATAAAATCTGTTGGTATGATAAATAATGCTTTAGTATGTTTTAAAATAAGTATTTGGAATTCGGGACCAGTTTTTAAAAAATCTAAATTCAACTCAAATATATAGTTTGAGACAAAAAAATTGGGATTATCTATATTCAGAGATTGCGTCAGTTTCAACAAAAAACATCATATTTCCTACTACCTTATTATCATGCAGTGCTAAATTAACCAACAATATTATCCGTATATAGAACTTATCTCAAAATAGTTCGCTATCTAAGAAAATACAGAAAACTGTAGCAGACAAAATTAAATGGAATGGATAAGCGAAAACCCTGTTGCCACTCACTCGTATATGCAAATCCGTGAATTATATACCGAAAAATGGAGAACTAAAACCCTCCTCTCGGCTCCTTCATTAGAATAGAGAAGTATCAAATCTTGTTGTTACAGAAAATTTGTTGATATTTAAAATTAAAATTCTAAAGAAAGCTACCATACCCAAAGCGTGCTGAAAATTGGTATGAAAACCCAAACTTTCTGGATCGCTCCTTCACTGGTAGAGAAGAGTACGAATCCTGTTTTTGAAATTTCTTTTTCTTCTACACTTCTATTTTGAAATTTTGAAGAAATTGATATTTTGAAGAAAGACACCGCATCGGTGAATGAAACGGCCCTCCAAAATGTTGAAAAGAAGAGATACGTACTACTTTCTCACTTGACAGTCTGACACAGCACTACAAATTGTTGAAAAAGTAGTTTTTTATTTAATTGTTACTGTACATTTTGGCGGGAATACTGTAGCAGGACTACTCTCTTTTCTTATAGTAAGATTTGGGCGATGAAATGCATTTTGAGAAATTTTGAAGCCTTTTCATGTTTGAAGGTGAACTTCCGTAAATGTGAACTTCCATAAATGTTCCGTCATTGGTGTCAGCGTAGACTGTATGAGACTTGATGCGATGGCCGAGGTATTCGGTTGTTGACGAGCTCAAAATTGTACTCTCTTTTCGAGTCGTTTTTTATGTCTTGTACTAAGTATTTCAATTTTTTTTAATTTAATATATTAATAGAAAGCATTTCTTTAGATGCAAAAAGTCTTATTATATTTGGAGCGGTTTTTGGGTTTTATAGAAGCGTTAATTTTGACTCAACGAAAAATATTTTTCCTATATAAACAGATTAAACAAATGCATAACAACTAATATAAATGTGTACTATAGTTTTGATTTTCCTATTAGATTGTTTTGAGACTTCCTTTGATCTCTTTAAACTATTAATTAATTTTGTAATAATAAAAATATTTAATTATTTAATTGTAATATTTTTATCCGTGTTGCAACGGGTGCAAATGCAAGTTACAAATTCAGACGAGTAGTTTCAATCAGTAACACAAACATATATTTTATTAATTATATGAGTACATATATATACAAGACTTAATTTCAACATAAGATATATAATAAGTAACTCTAAACACATTTCACAATAAATAGGAATCCCATAATATAAGCTCTTTCTAACAATCAGGATCACAACCATTCGGTGTTGGGCCTAATTGAGGAGGTACTGCCAGTGCCAGCCCCATTGGATTCGCATACTCATATTGAGGTGGCAGCGCGATTCCATTCGCGTACCCATATTGAGGTGGCAGCGCAATTGCATTTTTAAAATCTGTTTGAAGTAGTAGTGAAGAGGATTTCTTTTCCGGAGGCGGAGCCGTTGGCGACGGTAGCCCGTAAAGAGCTCGCCTCTCCATTTTGGGAGGCGGGGACGTCGAAGGAGGCGATGCTTCCTTCTTCTCTAGTAGCCGTACGTGTACATGATGCAACAAAGAAAAATCATGACTAGGTCTAGGAATAGGAGAGATATTATTGTCTCTATCATGCAGAATACTCGCGTAACTTGCCATTGCAAACGAGGTGCTCTTCATACATTCCTGCACTAAAATTGCATATAATAACAAATAATACATCGATTCTCTTGCAAAAGAATAGTTAGTCATGCTAAACCTGTTATTATGTATTCTATTATTTCTATACACACTTTTTTTATTTATATATATAGGTGTATGTGTGTACATATGTATTAATAAGTATACATAGCCGTGGCCTTGGGGTTTGGGCAAAAGACTTTAATTTGCCTTGAATGTCAAAGTCTTTTATGTCAAAGTATGATTAATTACAAACGCTTAATATAGAGATAGGACTATTAGTTTACACATTTTTCCAGTCGTACATTATATTGTTTCCGCAACTTTTTTCTCTTTTGTTTCTTCCGCCATCGTATAGTTGGCTCAGGCTGCATAAAGTCTAGAGGTTTATGCATGAAAAGAATTACGGAATTTTTTTTGTGTGCGCATGCACTAAATTTACATTCATACGGAATATTATGTTAAGCATATATACGTCACATTACGATTGTGGTAGCTTATGATAATTTTATTAAGGATCAAGTTTGTTACGTATTAGTCCTCAAACAAGTGAATACGTATAGAGGGGGGAATACATGTTTGTTGCACCTCTGCAATTTTTTCAATTTCTTAGCCCGAAGTTAGTAGTGTCATGACTAATCAAGACAACATTAAGTAATTAGCAGCACTAACAGAGTGATAGCTAACTGATCGATCTAATTTTCGTAAGGTAATTAACGAGCACATATCAAGGAATTAATGAACACGAAAATAAAAGAACACGAGGGATTTACGTGGTTCGATCTATTGTGATAGATCTACGTCCACGGGCGGAAAGAATATGGATCTTTATTGCTTGTATGAGTAGTGATTACAAGATTGTTCCCCCTCTCTCAATCTATTCTAAACCCCTATTTATAGGTAATTACATGGAGTTTGACTATAATACAAAGTCTTCTCCTATTTGGGCTCTAGCTTGATCCTCTTATTAGAGATAGACACCGAGCTTCTATATCTCTCTTGGAGCTTGAGTTGTAGTCGATGTAGGAGTTGCCTTGATGAAGAAATCTCTTTGAAGTGGGCCGAGCTGTGTGGGCCGAGCTGAACTGTCGGAGCCCAATTATATTGGGCTTGATGCTTGGGCCTAGGAGCTGGGCCATATCCTATCACAACCCCCCCCCCCCAAAAAAGATGTAGAAGCGAGGGTGTGATTTAGGGTAGATAGTTGAGGTAGGAGTTGATAAAGTGCATTTCCTCATCGAAACTTAGTTTTGACGAAGTCAATTGCGTACCGCCTCATGAAGGCGAGGGAAAGGAAAGTACGGCCTCGTTAAGACAATGGAAAAGTGAGTACCGCCTCGTTAAGACGAGGGAAAAGTGAGTACTGCCTTGTTAAGACGAGGGAAAAGAGAATACCGCCTCACTAAGACGAGGGAAAAGAGAGTACCGCCTCGCTAAGACGAGGAAAAAGAGAGTACCGCCTCATTAAGACGAGGGAAAAGAGAGTACCGCCTCGTTAAGACGAGGGAAAGTGAATATCGCCTCGTTAAGATGAGGTCGAGCTTAAATTCGCATTGTCCCTTTGGAAATTAGATTTCGACGAAGTCGGAATGCTTGCCACCTCGTTAAGACGAGGTGTAACGAGGTTGGTAAGAATTTTGCATTGCCCCTTCGGAAATTGGATTTCGACGAAGTCGGAATGCTTGCCACCTCGTTATTTTGACGAAGTCGGAATGCTTGTCACCTCGTTAAGACGAGGTGGGTAAGAATTTTGCATTGCCCCTTTGGAAATTGGATTTCAACAAAGTTGGAATGCTTGCCACCTCGTTAAGACGAGGTGGGTAAGAAATTTGCATTGCCCCTTCGGAAATTGGATTTCGACGAAGTTGGAATGCTTGCCACCTCGTTAAGACGAGGTGGGAAAGAAATTTGCATTGCCCCTTCGGAAATTGGATGTCGACGAAGTTGGAATGCTTGCCACCTCGTTAAGACGAGGTGGGTAAGAAATTTGCATTGCCCCTTCGGAAATTGAATTTCGACGAAGTCGGAATGCTTTAAATAGCTCACTTCGTCTTTTGATGAAGTTTTGGCTTTAATTAGCACAACTTCATCTTCAGACGAGGTTTAGGCTTCTTCTCCGTTTTAAACAAAGGCCGTATCTTTGTTTTTAACCGAGGTGGTGCCTCCTTGTTTTAAACAAAAGTAGTTCGTCCTCGCTTTTAACAAAGGTAGTGCCTTTGTTTTAAGCAGAGTCAGTTCGTACTTTGTTTTTAACAAAGGTAGGTCAGTACGCGCGTTTGGATTTTACTCCATATATGGAGTTTATTAAGTTACCCTCATCAGGGCTTTAATAGCTCACTTCGTCTTTTGACAAAGTTTGGCTTTATTAGCTCACTTCAGAAATTGAGTTTCAACGAAGTTTGGCTTTATTAGCTCACTTCGGAAATTAGATTTCGACGAAGTTTGGCTTTAAATAGCTCACTTCGGAAATTAGATTTCGACGAAGTTTGGCTTTTGATAGCTTTACCTCGTCATTAGATGAGGTTTTGGCTTTAGATTAATTATAAGGGCGAGATAAAATGCATAAGTAGAAAAGAGATGTTCAAGATGAAGCATGCAAGACCAAAATGACGACCTGACTCAACACAAAAAGACGACCTAAATAACCTATGTGAACTTTGAACATCTCTCGGTCACTTATGCAAAGTATCTCTTTAAATAAGTAATGTGCCATGCACGGGGTATTGGCTTACCGGATAAGTGGGCGAGCTTGTACGACCCTTTGCCGATGACTTCTTCGACTCGATAGGGTCCTTCCCATGTGGCTTCGAGCTTGCCGATCCTTTCCGCTTTACTGACCTCGTTATTTCGAAGTACGAGGTCGCCCACTCGGAATCGTTAGTACTTGATTCTTTGGTTGTAGTACCGAGCTACTTGTTGTTTGTACTTGGCTTCCTTGATGTAGGCGAGCTCCCATTTTTCTTCTCACAGATCTAATTCGGTTTGGAGGTCTTCGTCGTTGACTCCAGCCGTGATGTTGAGAGTGCGCGGGCTCGGCAGGCCGATCTCTCCCGGGATCACTGCTTCGGTTCCATACACCAAACTATAAGGTGTTTCGCTGTTCGAGGTCCGATGAGTTGTTCGGTATGACTATAGGACGTGGGGTAAATTTGCTACCCAATCTCATTTGGCTTTATCGAAGTGGGTTTTGAGTCCCTTGGCGATCGTTCTGTTCGTAACTTCGGTCTGGCCATTCACTTGAGGATGAGCTACCAAAGTGAACTTTTGTTGGATATAAAGCCCTTCACACCATTCTCTGAATGTCCGATCGGTGAACTGCGTTTCGTTGTCCGAGAAGAGGATGTGAGGTACACCGAAACGACAAACCACGTTCTTCCATATGAAGTTTAGGGCGTTCTTGCTTGTGATCTTTGCCAAGGGTTCGGCTTCGACCCACTTAGTAAAGTAGTCGATGGCTACGATGAGTAATTGGAATTGGCCAAGAGCTTTGCCTAATGGACTGACGATGTATATCCCCATTGTATGAAGGCTCGTCGTTGAGAGGTCGGCGCCATGCTTCGACGTAGAAGCTTCATACCAATGTCAGCTCGGGGCTCTGTGGTGCTGCGACGACGTCGGCATGGCAGGGGTTCGGGGGCAGCGCCCCCGATAGCGGGGTCCAAGGGGCCGCAGCCCCTGGCGGGGTCCAAGGGGCAGAGCCCCTGGCTGGGGTCCAAGGGGCAGAGCCCCAGGTCAGCTTGGGAAATTTTTATTTCCTATTGAATTGCAGTGTAGAAAATTCATCGGAAATTTAATTTCTGGAATTTCGAAAGGTTGCAAATCGCAGATCGGCGAAGCTTCGGCGACGTCGGCTTGCAGCTCGATGGGGAGTTCGGCGGTGCTTCAGCGACGTCGGCTCACAGCTCGTCGTGAGACGAGGCTTGGCTTTTGAGAGCACTTGGCTGCGGCTCGTCGAGTGCAGCTCGGCACTTATACGACGTAGTCGGTCGAAGCACGAGCTCGACATCGGTGCAGCTCGGCTGCCCTTCGTCGCGATAGCTCGGTTCGGAGGTGGTGCAGCTCGGCGGTGCTTGGCTGCGTCAACTCGGCGAGGGGCCCGACAGAGGAGCTCAGCGGTGCAGCTTGTCGGCGACGTCGGCCCACGTAGGTACAGCTTGGCGGTGCTCCACTACGGCGGGGGCGAGGTGGCTACAGCTCGGCACTTATGCGACGGGTGAGCTCGACGGTGCTTCGGCGACGTCGGCTCATAGCTCATCGGAGGAGGTCGGCATGGAGGTGCTGCTTCCCGGCTACAGCCCGGCGCGGCGTAGCGATGTCGGCTCGCAGCCCGGCCTGGAGGTGGCTGCAGCTCGTCGAGTGCAGATCGGTGGTGCTGCTGACGCAGCGTCTCGCAGCTCGACGCTGCAGCTCGGAGGTGCTGCGGCGGTGCTGCTGTGGGTGCGACGTCGGCATGGCGCGGGCGAGCTCAGCCTGTTGCAACGGGTGCCGCGTCGTGCATGGCGCGGGTGAGCTCGGCCTGCTGCTGTGGCTGCCGCGTCAGCATGGCGCGGGTGAATTCGGCCTGTTGCTACGGGTGCCGCGTCGCGCATGGCGCGGGTGAGCTCGGTCTGCTGCTGTGGCTGCTGCGGCGTCGTCGGCTCGACGGAGGGCTGAAGCTCGGCATCTCTTTGACGGAGTCGGCAGGGGCGAGCTTGATGCTGCAGCTCGGAGATGCTTGGCTGCATCAGCTCGGCGAGGGGCCCGACAGAGGAGCTCGGCGGTGCTTGGCTGCTGCGGCGACGTCGGCCCACGTAGGTGCAGCTTGGCGGTGCTCCACTACGGCGGGGGCGAGGTGGCTGCAGCTCGGCACTTATGCGACGGGCGAGCTCGACGGTGCTTCGGCGACATCGGCTCATAGCTCGTCGGAGGAGGTCGGCAAGGAGGTGCTGCTTCCCGGCTACAGCCCGGTGCAGCGTAGCGATGTCGGCTCGCAGCCCGGCCTGGAGGTGGCTGCAGCTCGTCGAGTGCAGATCGGTGGTGCTGCTGACGCGGCGTCTCGCAGCTCGACGCTGCAGCTCGGAGGTGCTGCTGCGGGTGCGACGTCGGCATGGCGCGGGCGAGCTCAGCCTGTTGCAACGGGTGCCGCGTCGCGCATGGCGCGGGTGAGCTCGGCCTGCTGCTGTGGCTGCCGCGTCAGCATGGCGCTGGTGAGTTCGGCCTGTTGCTACGGGTGCCGCGTCGCACATGGCGCGGGTGAGCTCGGCCTGCTGCTGTGGCTGCTGCGGCGTCATCGGCTCGACGGAGGGCTGAAGCTCGGCATCTCTTTGACGGAGTCGGCAGGGGCGAGCTTGATGTTGCAGCTCGGAGATGCTGCGGCGACGAGGTGGAGAGCTTCAGTTCGGCTGGCTGCTGCTGCGGCAACGTCAGCCTATGCAGGTGCAGCTTCGCGGTGCTGCTCTTCGGCTGCTCCTCGTTGGAGTCGGCAGGGACGAGGTGTGAAGGAATAGCAGTGGCTGAGCTATGGAGGCGACCGACAATGCGATGGATTTCGATCGAATCACGCATGCCACTATTCGTCTGCACCACAGCGCTTGCAGTGGTTTCCTCAACGTCGGCTCACCATGGAACAGCAGCAGCAGCAGCACCGGAGAGCTCCTGGGCATACTCCTTGACGATGGTGATGCACCTGGAAAGCTGCAGCTGTGGCGGAGGTTCACCACCTCTGTACAGCAGATGAGCAGCGGCGGGAAAGCTACTAAGGCGTACAACAGCACGTCGAGAATCAAATAGCGACTGTTGCTCGACTTCGGAAGTGTAGCAGATCGCCGTGGCAGGGAGGCGACGGCGGCGGATTTGTACACTTTCAATCGCGCTTCCGGCGGCTACTGGGCGGTCGTCCGACTTCCCTCATGGACGATGGTGATGTCCAAACGACGACAGAGGGGCGGGAGAGGTACAGCTGGTGCAGGAGCAGCGCTGCTGTCGTGAATTACGGTAGTGGCAGGATTGCGCCACCATACGGAAGCGGCGGTGAAGGTTCTTGACGAGTCAGATAGCCGAGTTAACTCAGATCGACGTTGCTGGTGCAACAGGTCGCTGCCTGGTTCAACTCGGAGACGTCCTCGTGCATGGTGTTCATGGAGGAGATGGTGGTGGTGGGGCCGCGAGAAAGGCTGCATCCGGCGGCGGCGGCGGCATCGGAAATTCTATCGTTTTCTCTGATTTCCTGCGCTCAGGACGAAAGAAAAGTACTTGTCGACGATAGTTTGCTTCATCGAATTCTCGAAGGCGAGCTCGAACCATCGCTTCTCTGGCCAGAAACCGCCGCGCTCGCCGTCGGCCTGGATGAGGGCCAATCAAGGAATGGAACAGTCGTTGACGGCTTTGGTCCACCATGCAGAGCGTGATGCTCTTCTGCTTCGGCGACATGTTCACCTTCAGCCGCTCGGCGGCGGGGTTGATCTGCGTGCGGAGGTAACCTCAGCGTCTTCATAAATGTGGTTGCGATCGTGATCTGTATCGGCGACCTCGAGAAGAATCTGTCGAGGATGAGAGAGAGGGTCTGGCGATTTCCAAAATCTAGGGTAAAAGAACGATTTGGTGATTCTCCCACTCTCCTTGCTCTGCGTACAGCTTAGCTGAATCTTTGTAACGCTGCGATGCTGCTTCGATTGTGGCCTCGTTGATCTTCGATTGCGCTTCTTCTTCTCCCCTTATGAAAACTTTGATCGTGCGACGACGTCGGCTCTCAGCTCGTCGGAGGAGCTCGACGGCACAGTTCGGTTGGTGCTGCAGGTGCAGCTCGGAGGTGCTGCAATATGACAACTCGATGGGGGGAGCTCGGCGGTTTAGCTCGTCACCATGCTGTGGTCACGTCGGCTCGACAGAGGGTTGCAGCTCGGCTGCTCTTCGTGGGAGTCGGAGGGGGCGAGCTCGACGCTATAGCTCGGAGGTGCTGTGGCGGCGAGGCGGAGAGCTTCAGTTCGGTCGGCTGCTGCTGCGGCGACGTCTGCCCACGCAGGTGCAGCTCGGCGGTGTTGCGGCGACGACGTTGGCATGATGCAGCTCGGCAAGGGGCCCAACGGAAAAGCTCGACGGGGGCAAGCTCGCAGATCGGCTGCTCTGCTCGACGGGGAGCTCGTCGGTGCTGCTGCGACGTCGGCATGGCACGGGCGAGCTCGGCCTGCTGCTGCGGCTGCTGTGGCAACGTCGGTTCGACGGAGGGCTGCAGCTTTTGTGGAGGCAGGCTATGGCTTCCGCTAATTGGAAGGCGATCCTCGTCCGTTGATTCCACGTGAGCAAGCTGTTCGATGAATGGAGTTTCTCCTGTAGATGCAAATTTGCGATTTCAGTTTCTGCGACAAAGAGATTTCTGGCGGCCTCTTCTCCGTCAGACGACGTTAATGGTTATTGGGGTCGATGGGATTGGCTCCGGTGAACACATTGAAGGTGTTGGTTGCGGCTGATTTGCCCAGTTTTCCGGCGAGAGTAATTGGAAATTTCTTCAATCGCGAGTTACTGTTCACTGTGTGGCCTGCACGTGTTCGACAAAAGTCCACAATGAAAGTTTTGCTGGGCTTGTATCTGCGATTGAAAGAGGACAGTGGAGCTCGATTAAGTGATTGATTTCGCAACCTTGAAGGCCATCATTCTTGACCAGATTGGTGGAATTCTCTTGTGCTGCGATTCTCTTCACGTCGGAAGGAAACTTGCAAGAGTATTGTTGCCGGATGCTATTGCGGCGATGTCGGCCCACGCAGGTGCAGCTTGGCCTGCTGCTCTTCGGCGGGGACGAGCTCAGCGGGGTAGGTGCTGCGGTGCCGAGGCGGAGAGCTACAGATCCGGTGAAATCGAAATTCCAATCCCGTCCAACGAGAGGATCGTAGACGGATTGCGGTGGCGTGAGGTTCCGTGGCTTAGGGCGTCGCGAAAGTAGGTCTCGGCGGCTTGAAGCGCGGAGTAATCCTGGAACATGCGGGGTTGAATTCCCAGGTTTGGTTAACCGACATTGTTCGGAATCTCACTCGCGCGACGAGAGCGTCCCGATCCACGGCGAGGTAGGATGCTTAGTGGCGGAGGTTGATCGTGTTTGGTCTTCCTGTCATGGCTGTAGATTACCTAGAAAACTTTTGATCGAAAATCACAAATTTTCGTTTCCCACAGACGGCGCCAGTGATCGATCTTATTTTCGTAAGGTAATTAACGAGCACAAATCAAGGAATTAATGAACACGAAAATAAAAGAACACGAGGGATTTACGTGGTTCGATCTATTGTGATAGATCTACGTCCACGGGCGGAAAGAGTATGGATCTTTATTGCTTGTATGAGTAGTGATTACAAGATTGTTCCCCCTCTCTCAATCTATTCTAAACCCCTATTTATAGGTAATTACATGGAGTTTGACTATAATACAAAGTCTTATCCTATTTGGACTCTAGCTTGATCCTCTTATTAGGGATAGACACCGAGCTTCTATATCTCTCTTGGAGCTTGAGTTGTAGTCGATGTAGGAGTTGCCTTGATGAAGAAATCTCTTTGAAGTGGGCCGAGCTGAACTGTCGGAGCCCAATTATATTGGGCTTGATACTTGGGCCTAGGAGCTGAGCCATATCCTATCACTAACAGAATTGAATCTTTTTGGCTATACTAAAAAGTTTTTCAAATATAATGGACCGAAACGAGTACACTAGTCTATGTCCCTATTACAGTGTACCAACTATGTACCAAAATCGATTTTTTTCCCTTAATTTCGATGTAATTAATATGATTTAGTTTAACATTATACTACTAATTAACAATGGTTCATTAATTCAATTAGGATATAAAATTATTTTTTTTATTTTTAACTAATAAAATTAAAATTAAATCTAAAAGATAAATAATGAATTTTAATTGGATTGATGAACCCTAATCAATTAGTGTAAATTAAAGTTAGATTAAATCATAATATTAGAAAATGGAAGGAAAAAGAATAAAAATAAAAAATAATAATATTAATACACAATTAATACACTAAAATGGGAATAAATGATCTCATATGAAGTAGTACTATATAAAAGTAGGAAATTAATATTGTATGCAACAAAAACCATGACTTTATCAAACATTTGTGGGTGTATACAATACACTACAAGTCTGCAGCGTAGCATGTACGTTTTTCTTTATTACGTATACTATGCTAGTCAATAAAGTGGGACATCACAATGTAGAAAAAACTTAATTTTCTATTGTTGACTTGACTCGACCCATATATAGTACTTCCTCTGTTTCGTTTTATTAGTTTCGAAATAATATTTTATATTTTATATATATTCAATTTATTAGACTAATAAAATGAGACGGAAGGAGCAGTATTATAAAGCTTTGTTTCCTTTGATGTAAAATGACATAAATGGATCGAGGTATATGAGAGTATAAAAATTTATTTACCAGTTTATAATTTGTTTATTTTGATGTATGAAAAATCCGAGTAGCCTTTTATATTATACTATGATATGATATTATAATTAAGAAAAGTGTGTGATAATTTTATACCACATTTTATCACTTACCTTCACATACCATTTCCCAATGAAAAAAGTAAGGGCAATTTAGATATTTTATATTTTATCCATCAATTTCCTACAAAGTAAACAACAATTGTGTATAACATAAACAATATTTGCATACACATATTATCATTCAAAGTAAACACCGTATAAAAACTGTGGGTCCCTCTATTTATTATAAATTTAAAGAAACGCTCTTCTGCCCATCGTGAGCACACTTAATGTGCTCACTGTTGATGTGGCAGTACCACATAAGTAATTTTTCCATGTATGGTTGGATTTTTTTAATAAAATTTAATATGTCATCCGTGGACACATTAAATATGCTGACCACGGTGGGCATTGAAAACACTCTATAAATTTATACTTCTACAACATTATATTAGTATCTCATTCTATTAAATGCACCCTCTATATATAGTGCGGCCATCAATTATTTATTTCAACATAGAGAGAAAGAAAAATCAAACATTATGGAGAGAGGTTCCCAAATTTGGTTTCTTGCAAAGTTCTTCTTTGTCCCCTGCTTAGCAATTGTAGCAAACAGTAGCAATATCAACAACGATCGTTTTTCGCTTCTTGCATTAAAATCTCATATGAAATTAGATCCTCATCATATATTGACCAAAAATTGGGTCCCTAAGAAGGGTAGTATTTGTAATTGGATTGGAGTTAGTTGCGACGACTCTCTTCACAATCACAATAGGGTAATAGGGTTGAATATTTCTAATATGGGGCTGGTAGGCACCATTCCTCCAGAAATAGGAAATCTTTCTTTTCTTGTTACTTTAGATATGGATAAAAATATGCTTTATGGTGTGATTCCTCCACCCATCTTCAACTTGCCATTTTTAGAAGTCATGACCTTTAAAAACAACAGTTTCTCAGGTAATCTGCCAATCCACATGTGCAAGAACAATAGTCTTCCCAAACTGAGAGAGCTTCGTATATCTTTCAACAATTTGTATGGAGAAATACCATCGAGTTTGGGCCAATGTTCTAAACTTGAATCAATTTCTTTCTACAAAAACCAGTTTGTTGGGAATGTGCCAAGAGAAATCGGGAACTTATCATTGCTTACCGGATTATACCTTGGGCATAACAATTTAAGTGGTATGTCTCTATATATAGTAATTCCGCCTATTATTTATTTTGTTTTTAGCTCATGGTTTCATTCAATTTGATGCTTTTTGACATGCATGTTCATCGGATGTAATTATCAATTATTATGCTTTCATTTTAAGTTCATATTTGGTTCAATATATAGAGACATACCACTTAAATTAGTTTTCACCATTAACGCGCGCGCGCACACACACACACACACATATATATATGTGTGTGTGTGTGTGTGTGTGTGTGTGTGCGCGCGCGCGTTATGGTGAAAACTAATTATTACGTGAAAACTGCAACCCATCATAAAAGTGTTGCATTTATATGCATAAATGTTGTATTCTGATAATGATGCATTATATATATAAAAATAATATAAAATAATATATTTTATTATGCAATATTTTATGCACAAAAATGCAAAAGTTGCAATTTTCACGTAATAATTAGTTTTCACATGATATGTTACATATATATATATATATATATATATATATATATATATATATATTGGAAAGAGAATCAATTAATTGATTCAATTACTTATTTTTTTTGTATTTTTTTTAAGAGGATCAATAATGGTTCCTCATTTCCCCCTTAGGGGGGCTAGCTGGTATGCAATAATGGATTTATGTGGGAAAAGAACGAACTTAGTAATAGAATGGAGATAGGAAATGAATGGATTATCAAATAAAATTCTCATGGCTGGTATGAATAAGGAAAGGAATGCATTAATTTTATTTTATTTTTTTATAATAACCATTTTATCCTTGAAATTATATCACTCTAACATAACATTATATATAATTAAAATTACAAAACCATGCATTATTTTAAGTTATAAATGTAATTTTTTTAAATTTGTTTTTTTAATATTATATAATCGAATTCTAAAATATTATCCAAATAGAGAACGTCGTTAATTTAAACAATTTAATAGACAATTACAAAATAAAAAATAAAAAACAATTTCAAAGAGCATCATAAATTTACACAATAATAAGAGAGAATGGAAGATAAAAAAAATAACAATCTTCATTGTTAATATTAGAAGACGTAAAAAATATATATATATTAGAAGACATAGAAAAAAAAAAGAAAAAAAAATATTTGAAGACGTATAAGACCTACAATATTTTATTAAGTTTAATTGGGATAAATATGGATATTTTCAATAATTTATGAGTAAAAATTATAATTCTCATAATTTGGAATGGCTAATACCATGGGGGTGTGATGGAATGGGTAATCCCATTACCGAGGGATTAGTGATTCCCAATGGAATGGTAATTCCAAATAAAAAAAATACACCAGTCATGGGTTTAGTAATGGACTTGGATTTAATCATTCCATTCATTTCTCATTCCCTCCAACCAGCCACCCCCTTAGTGTGAGTAATTAGTTATTAGTTACTTTTAGTTGACCCTTACAAGTAGTGATTCATTTCTATCACTGAACCAATTACACCAAGTAAAAATAATAGTTATTGTTACAATTCTCTCGCTTAACTTGATTTCATTCTCATTCCATTCTCCTGCTTGAACCAAACACCAAGCCCATATTTGATTTAAGTAGGGAAATGGAAATGAAATGGAATCAAATTAAGGAGGGTGATCGTTACAATAACCATTACTTTTATTTATTGTTTGGTTCAACAGTGAAAATGAATCACTTATAAAATATTCTCTTTCTCCTTATTTCCGGTCTATTTCTAGGGGTAGTAAGTTAGGGGATTGGATTCACTTGAGGTCCTCTGTCCCAAATTCGGTGTCTCAACCGTGTCCGAAATCGTAATTTCTATTAATTTAAGTATTTTTTTCAATAAATTTATTTTATTATGATTTGGTTTAATTTAATGATTATTTTAAGGTTTCACCCATCCAATTAGAGTTTATAATTATTTTTAAGCATTTAATTTTACTTTTATTGGTTATATTAGAGTGATAAATTCAAAATTGGGGAATATAATTTTTAAAAATTCTATTTTTTTACTTATAAATGTCTATTACGGAGTATGATTTACTATATTATGCTATTTTCTTATTTTTATATAAAATAATATAAAACTAATAGAAATTAAATTTTGGGGTATGGTTGAGACACTGTATTTGAAACAGAGGATCTCATCCGGATTGGATTAACCTCCAAGTAATGGTAATGGATAAGCCATTATTCAAACCAAACATCAACTAATGGAGTGTGCGTGTGTTGGTCTAGCGATAAGGAGTTAAAACCTTGGACCAAAGGTCCTGGGTTCGAGTCCTCCGTGATGTGGCCTTAAAATTTGCCTAATAAAAAAAAAGAAAAGAAAAAGAACATCTACTTATGGAAACAGATAATTGTTTAATTTTCCAAGGCTAAAATAAAGCCCAACCAAACATGTGTCAAATATAAAGCAGATGAAAATAATTACTCCGCCATCCTTCCACTATTTACTGACACTAATACTATATTGGGACGTTCATGATTTACTGAACATTTTCATTTTGGGACATAGGCCCCACAATCACTTTAAACACTTTATTACTCTACTTTTAACACTTTAACACTTTAATGAAATTAAAAAATATTAGATGTGCTTACAATTATTTCACTTTAACACTTTAACACTTTAATTTATTAATACATCATCAAAACACATCCAAACTCTATGCCCAGATTTTTAGTCCAGCAAATCATGGACGGAAGGAGTATTAATTGTCAAATAATGTTCTTTGAAAAGAATCAATTGAAAAACAAATACCCGTACATGATTAGTAGAGTAATGCTCCAAAATTCTTACTTAGCCCATGTTTCGTTCAATTTTTTCTAGGCTTGGAAAGGTAATCATTAATTGATTCAATTACTTGTAGTTTGCTTTGCGTAATGAGTTATCCATTACATTTAGTGCTCGTTTGGTTCAAGTTTGGTAACGGAAAGGGAATTGAATCAAATCAAGTAAGAGAATGGTAATAATAGTGGTTACTTTTATTGAGCGTTTGATTCAATGATAGAAAGTGAGTCACTTGTGAGGGGATTCAATTTCTCCTTGTTTCTCCTCCTTCTTGAGGGGTAACAATGTAATGGGTTGAATTACCCCCAAGTAAGGGAAATGGATAACATACTACTCAAATCAAACAAAAAGTAATGAAATCAATTACTTGATTCTCTTTCCATACCAAAAAAAACTTAAACCAAACATAAGCTTAGTATTAAAAATTAAAATAACGATTATTGTTACGATTCCCACCCTTAACTTGATTTAATTCTCTTACTTGAACCAAAATCTGGACTTAAGAGGAAAAATTCGGACCTAGATCTAAAACTAACATTACCATCCCCAATCCTATCCTATTAGGCTATTACAGAAATTGTGGTTACAGTAATTACTGAATAATGATCCACGTACGCAGGAATTATTCCAAAGGAGATTTACCATCTGAATAAGTTGGAAAGGTTATGGATGGAATCAAATAATCTTAGTGGACCACTATCACCAGAGATTGGGGCCTTCACATCCCTCCGACAGTTATACCTTGATGGAAACCGTTTATCTGGTATCTTTTATTTATATCCTTGCTTTAACCACTTCAATTCTTATGGTAAATTTTTCACAAAAATAAACCCAAATTCAAATTTTGCAGGTAATATTCCTAAAGAGATAGGGCATCTCAATAATTTAGAAGAATTGAGCATGTCATTCGCCCGACTTAACGGCTCATTACCCAAAGAAATTGGAAACATGACGGCCATTCGTCTCATCAAGCTTGATAACAATGGTTTAAGTGGTATATATTGCAAGAATATTTATTTATCCATAGTTAATTATTTCTCATATCAACTGATGGAATGGAACTCATAAGCAGCACATTTTGATATACTCCCTCCATTTATGCTAACTATCCACATTTTTTTTTTTGGGGACGTTCCTACAGAATGTTCATATTTTATTTTTTGTACACTACACCCATTGTTTTTGTATGATTTGACACCCCCCATTTTCACATATTTATAAAAATATCTAATTTAACCCACAATTATTATTAAAATGGACCCCTCTCTCTATCTGCATTACACTTATATTAAAACCTATAACTGATGAAATGTGCATACTTGGCAGAAACGGAAATGGAGGGAGTATTTGCTAGAAATCAATTCATTAATTTTTCCTAATGTTACAGGTGGTGTTCCAGCTGAGATTGGGCATCTTAAGAAGTTGCAATCATTGTCAATAGCTTCAAACAAGTTGAAGGGTCCTTTGGTGCCGGCCTTCTTTAACATGTCTTCATTGAGATATATGTCCTTTGTAAATAACGCACTTAATGGGACGCTTCCTACTGAAATTGGGAACTTGAAAACGCTTCAAGAATTATACCTTGTCAACAATTCCTTTACGGGTAAGATTCTTGCCTCTTTTTTAACTTCCATTTTTTTGGTATCGCTGGGGGCATGGAGGTACCTGCATAGGTTTGCTCTGCGAGCACATCTTCGGATATATGCGCAGCGGGAACAAAAAAATACGAAGAGCACAATGGATACGAGAAGATGGTTTTTTTGCACGATATATGAATAATATCTTGCAGTGCCTCAAGGCAAAACGAATTCACTATAAAGGAAAGTGAATTACTCCAAGTCGAGTAATAACTATTAGTTTAAACATTGATTATAACTATTAATTTATTATTTTGAATTATGTATATTTACAAGAATGCCACCATGTAGGTGACCACGTCATGGTCGAATATCATTATTGAATTTAGAATTATCATAACAATATGTAATAACTTTTTTAAGTGCAATAATCATGAAGAAAATTGATCATTCAAATTGCAAGGTAGAGTCTGCCTCAAAGAAGTGGGCATATGTGTTAATTTATGCATAGGCCATGTATGCATAAATTAAGATAACTCATCATGCATGTTCTTATCTTTTGATTCAAAAGAACACATATATATTATATCATTTGATTCAAAAGTACACATATAGCAGCTCATTTGATGTTTAATAATTAAGATAACTCATCATGCATGTTCTTATCTTTTGATAGGTATCATTCCAAAAGAGATCGGTGGGCTTAATAATCTATATTCATTGTTCTTGACATCCAACAAGTTTATGGGACCTCTCCCTCAAACCATTTTCAATATGAAAGCACTTCACTATTTATCTTTAGAGAAAAATGCTTTGACTGGTAAGGTTTTCTTTTTTCTTTTTTTTTTTTGTTATTATTAATTATTTTTTTAGTATAAGTTTCAGCTTCCATTTTCAATTCTTACAACATATTCCATTATCAAAATTAAAATAGATGTGTGTGACTTAGTTAGTGGTAGTGGGTTTAATGTCTGAGAGTTTCGTGGTAAAAGGTTTAAGTTTTCTGTGACGCGGCCTTTAAATTTCAGTTAAACTGTTTAAAAAAAAAAAAGTGGATACATATCTATGTGTAAAGTACAGATGTATAGGCTAATACATGCATTTATATTGTAAATTTAGTTCGTAAGTTTCGTTTTCTTTACACGTTTTATTTGATAATGCACATTGAATTTGAAAAGCTACTAAGAAAGCCATTCTGAGAATAGTGTTGTATATATTTCAGGTAACATTATTGGAGAATTGTTCACCCCTAATATCCATGCCATTGATCTCTCCAATAACCACTTTGAAGGTTCCATACCACTGGACATTCAAAGATCCGAAAACTTGAGTTACCTTAATTTGGCAAAGAATCATTTGTCAGGTTCAATACCTTCTACCATAGGACATTTACCAAGCCTAAAAACACTAATGCTATACTCCAACAATTTCATTGGAAAGATTCCATCATCCATTTGCAAATTGAAGTCCCTCCAATTTCTCCATATTTCAAAGAATAGTTTGGAGGGATCAATTCCCTATTGCTTAGGAGAGTTAAGCAAATCGTTGGAGGCATTGCACTTGAGGGAAAATCGTCTCGAGGGGCAAATCCCACCAACATTTATAAAGGGTTGTGCTCTCAAGTCCCTTAACTTGAATAGCAATCGTTTGAAAGGAACCTTACCAAAATCCCTAGTAAATTGTGGAAATCTGCAAGTTGTTGATGTCGGAAACAATGAAATGCAAGACATGTTCCCCTTTTGGATGGAGACTCTTCTTGAGCTTCGAGTGCTTGTTTTGAAGTCCAACAAATTTAATGGTACCATGCTACTCACTCCAAACCCTAAGGTTCCATTTTCTAAATTACAAGTGTTGGATATATCTCAAAATGAATTTACTGGCTCCCTCCCCAGTAGATACCTAACTACTCTTCCAGCCATGATCAATGCCAAAGAAAATGGTACAGGAAAGAACAATTGGTTCAAGAAGTATGAGGAATCAATTATCTTTGTTTTGAAAGGCTCAGAGCAATCGGTGGAGAGAATATTGACAACCTTCACGGCTATTGATCTGTCAGAGAATAATTTTTCTGGGAGAATTCCAGAATCCATTGGAAAGCTTAATTCATTGAAGTATTTGAATCTTTCTCACAACAGCGTCAAAGGGCATGTACCATCATCTCTTGGAAATGTGAAAGCCCTAGAATCTTTGGACCTGTCTTGGAACCATTTGAGTGGTGAGATTCCTCAGCAACTAACTATGTTGAATTTTCTTTCTACTTTGAATCTTTCGGTGAATGATCTTGTTGGGCAGATACCTCAATCAGGTGGCCAATTTCCAACGTTCGATAATTGGTCTTATGTTGGGAACTCGGGTTTATGTGGATTCCCCTTGACTCGAAAATGTGAGGTACCTTCCACGTGGCCTCAAGAAAGTGATGATAACTCAAGTTTCTTTAATGGATTTAGTTGGGAATCGGTTGCTTTGGGATATGGAGGTGGTTTCGTAATGGGAATTGTTCTGGGTTATTTCATTTTTCAATATGGAAGACCTAAATGGTTGGTGGGATTGTTCTTTTGAGTTCAATACAAGGTGAGGAGAAACACTACTTGAAAACGTTATGCCAAAATCAAGAACTAGATTCAAGGACACATCCAAATAAGATATTTTGTTCTAAAATGATATTATGTTTTACTTAAAAATTACATTTGATCAACTGTGGTGATCAGTTGATGGGCCACATATATGCTTGTATTCTGTTGCCATAAATAAAAGATAGCTTCGAAAACTTGGTGCTCAATTGGCAGGATGCAGGACTGCAGGTTTGGTCATTTAATCCTTTGCATATTCAATAGTCAATCTAATCTGTCATTCGAAAGTAAAATCTCCCTTAGCAATTTCATACTTGCCTCTGTTTATAAGGAAGTAAAAACTCCCTTAAAAACTCGAATAGCTCAATAAGCTACTTGCCCCTGTTTATAAGGAAGTAATTCCTCTTCTCTTTCTCTTCTTATGGCAAAGGTCAATTATTGTGTTACATTGCGTGAAAGTTGATCCACATGAAATCTTCACATAACAAGAATTTAGAAATGCAAAATCATTGGCAATAATGGTGGCATACATTGAATACATAATGTGACCAAGGATTAAGAAGTTGTGCACTACAGTCTACAAAGAAATGAAGAAGTAGACATATCTTTTTTCACGAGTGAAGCCAGAGGCGATCGTGCAGTCGTTCTTCTCCGGCACCAACCAAACATCTCATCAACCCTTTCGCCGTCTCTGTAGAAATGGAAGGTGGGCGTGTAGCGTATGTGCTGAGTCGACTCGGGACATTCATCAATATCAGCATAAACAAAGGATAGCTTCGGAAACTTGGTGCTCAATTGCGAAAATGCAGGAAGAATCTGACTACAAACACGGCACCTGAAAACAAGAAAACATTGAATAAATTTGAACTCATTTGATCATTTAATCTTCCAAATCCGCAAATATATACACCGACAATCTAATCCACCTTCCCGAGTAAACACTTGGATGAAATCGTTTAAAATAGTACTAGTATATAGCTAATAGTTTGAAACCGGATTTAAAATTATGGGCAAAACTCTGCTTTCAGGCATTTCATCGAACACTTAAGTTACGTAATAGAATCTTGACAGAGTACGTTTAGCTTTGAATACAATTCAAGAATCATATATTCGAACACGGAAGCGACAATCATATAATTCGAGGATGTACCATGATGCGCCATAGTTGATAACTGTCTGCAAAGCAGAGTTTTTCCAAAGAAAATCAGTTCAAGAATCACTATTATCCAACAACTACTATACTGAAAAAAAGGGAAGGGAGAATAAGCAGGCTTACAGGGGTTTTGGAAGCTTTGATTTGATGAAAAATTTCATTCAAATTATCGTCACCGGTGGCAGTAACAAGATTAGGTTTATAATGTTTGAGAAAGTTTGAGTCTTGAATCTGTTCCTTCCCCATCTTTTGATTTCTTATCTCAAAACACATTCTTTTTTATATTATTATCGGCATAATTTGGCTAACAATTTGCTGTAATTGAATTAATAATATTAATAAGTATTTATATTTGATTGGGTTAATGCCACGTAAATATACTAATTTTCCACCCAAATTCTGTTTTTTTGCTCAAATTTTCAAAATTTCATGTAAAATGTTGGGATATAATATTAGGAAAATTTGTAAAGAAACTTAATGGGAATTAACGGGGTGTTTATGATTTTGATGAGATTTCAAAATACATTCCAAAACAACAATTCCCTATAATAGGCCACTCAGATCAAGACTCAAAGTAGTTAGTATAAGTCGTGTAAAGCAAGCATGATCATGAAGTTGGAAATGAAAAAGGGTTTTCCTCTTGTTTCTCCTTAAAACCTCGTCACTTGTCCCACATTGGAAAAATAGAGAAGTGAGGAAGAGTATATGTTAAGTATTGAGAGAAATGGGCTTGAATAACTTTATGGGCTTTTGGATAGTGGGCTTGTGTTGCTAAAACACACACGCGCCTGCCTGCCCGGTCTGGTCTAGTCGCGCGCGTGTGCGGTTTGAGCCATCCATCTCGTTTTCTTTTTGCACCCGTCGACTATGTTGACTTTTCTTGTTGACTAAGTTTTGTTACTTGTCCATTAAGCCACAAACTCTAAAACCCTAACTAGGGGTGCTAACCGGTCCGGTTCCGGTTAACTGGAACCGAAAATTCGGGTACCTGGTACCGGTATTTCCCGTATTTTAGGAACCGAAATTGTAACCGGATAAGTTATTTGTTATCCGGTTCCCGGTTTGATACTGGTTTGGTTCCAAGTTTACCGATTACCGCCTGAGGAGCCAGTTTTTATAAAAAAAATTCAAAATGTATTTTTTCTTTTTTTGAAAACCTAATACAAATTAATAGGACAATTCAACATAAAAAATCACTAAAATCTATTTTTTAATACAAACGAACATAAATAACACAAACATAAATAAGTCTAAAATCATAATTTCACAAACAAACAACAATTCATAAGTCCAATCCGAACAAACAATTCTAGCAATTCTAAATAAGTTCACAAACAAACAATTGATCATAAGTTTACAAATAATAAATTCACCACAGATACAATAAAATTAGGGAGGGAGGCGTAGCAGAATCGGGAAATCCAATAGAATTAGGGATTGCAATTTTAATTGTTTAAACTTATAACTTAAATTAATTATATAATTTTTTATACTATAATATAATTTTATATAAAAATATAAAATATTATTATTTTAACCGCTACCCGGGCCGGTTACCCGAACCCGGGTACCGGAATTATACATGTTCGTTGGTACCGGTTATCGAAACAGAACCAGAATATCCGGTACTCGATATCCTAGTTCTCGGTTCGGTACCGGTTCTCTCGGATTACCAGAAACCGATTAGCACCCCTAACCCTAACTGTTGGGATATTATGTTAAGGGGGAACATGAATCAAGTTAATAAACAATTTGTTTTGATTCGATTCCAAAACCCTATTAGAATATTTTTCTTATTATTTTTGATGAATCTAGACAACTCATTTTTAGTAAAGCTTGCATGTTAGGAAGCTTTCATTTTTCTAGAAACGCAGATTATGAAGCAGCAGAAGAACGCAAAGCGTCAAAATGCAAAGCGGCATCATCAATGAAAGCGTTAGCAGACAAGACTTGTAAAGCGTTATAGGAAACACTTTCAAGATAAAGATGCTTAGAGCGTGCTCCCGCCTCAGTGGAAGCAAGTGCTCTCAAGACAACTCATTCAAGGCGTCGCCTATCCGAAGCTAATCTTGAAGCGTCTATATAAGTCAGTGTGATAAGTTGACTCACAGACTCCAAAGTTTGATTTTCAAAATTTCGGAGGTCTGACAATAGCTGCATAACTTGCCTACGTGTCAACACACCATTGCACGACGGATGAGGTAAATGCTGGAAAGTCAAGGTTAGGTGAAGATGGCCATGCACCTATGCTCACCGCCCATACTACTAGGACATGCATCAATCATTTCCTAGTACTGTAGTCTATAAAGCACGTGACTTCAATGCGACTTTTCCGGAAAATGAGGAATATGGAACCTCTTCTCTCCAATGGGAAGTAGGGTTCCTCTAACTATAAATAGAAGGAGTTGCTCACACTAAACGTACGCACGCACAAGTTATCATATCTCAAGCAAGAACTCAAGCATTCGATTATTCAAATTCCTTTAGTTCTTCAAGCCTTTTAATCCTTTAGTGTCCTCAAGAAGCCTTAGTGTTCTTGAGTATTTAGCAACATCTTTCTACTTCTAGGTTTAAACGATTATATCCATAACCTAGCTCTTGAGAATCCTTATCCCTTTACTCTTGATTTTCATTGTAAAGGATTCTCATTCTACGAAAACAAACCCAAAACCAAGTCTATTGTATTTAGATTGAGTTGTAAGGTTGTACGTTTTTGTTAAAAAGGTTGGTTGTTGTAAGGCATCTCGAGAGCCCGTAATATCTGAGGATTTGGAGCAAGTTTGTTACTAGCTCTAAATCACTTCCCCTTGGAAGTATAAAATAAGGGATACCGAGTGAAGGTATTCATCCCATCGAGGATAAGAGTGGACGTAGGAGAGTTGCTCCGAACCACTATAAAAGTATTTGTGTGTTTTTCCTTTATTTACAAGCTTTGATTTATTGCATTCACACACACACGCTCTAAATATTAATCTGGTTTTAATTTGCAAGAAATTTAAGTCTTACCACATTCCGCACAACACTCACACAAACGAGAAGCTTTGAAAGCCTCACAAGCCTTCAAAGCGTCTATTTGTAAAAAGGACGAAAAATGAAAGAGAAGTTAAACACTTCTCTACACATGTATTAACCCCCCCCTCTCTACGTGTGTAAGTCACTTTCGGGACCAACACTAACCCTTTACTCCTATGAATACACCTCTCTTCATTTATTATAGACACACAAAAATTATAGCCTCTGCAGCTATTTCATCTTTTCTCTCTTCGCCTTTCGCATCAAATACGTCTCCAGCCCTTGACTCACTAGTGCTCATGAATCTTGGGTTTCTGCATTAACCTTCAAGAGTATTTTTAGCATTGAGACTAGCACCAAGGGTGTGCCGAAATTCGCTTTTAAGGCAGTGTTGCGTGCGCCACGACACACTGCTAACGTTCAATTTATTTTGTTTATTTGTGCAGATTTCGACGTCGGTTCCAACAATTTAAAAGCGAAACAATGGCCTTGATGAATCGTGTTATTTCCGATCTGTCAAAACTGGAAACCCTGAACGGTCCCAGAAGCTGCTCATCTTATTCAAGCAACTGGAGGTTGATTACGTGTTGTTCCAAGATGCTCTTCAGGCTGTTGCTGCGCATTACTGGATCCTTGCTGTTGCTGATGGAGTCGCTGTGATTCCTCCCCTTTCGCCTCGGCCGGACACTGCTGCTGCCATGTACGAAAAGGATAACAAAATTGTGTGGACATTTACTCAATAATATGTCCAACAGTTTGTTTGATCTTTTCGTCAACCATCGATCTGCGGAAGAGATATGGGAGGCTCTTCTAAAGAAGTATGGAGGAGACGATGCTGGGATGAAAAAGTACGTCATCAAAAACTGGCTGAAGTTTCAAATGGTAGAGGACAAGCCGATCATGGATCAGCTCCATAAGTATGAGTACAAGAATCTGATTGCTGTTGTGCTAAACGAAGGAATAAAGTTATGTGAAGTTTTTCAAGCGAATGTGCTCATCGAAAAGTTTCCACCCTCGTGGAATGAGTACCGGAACTCGCTGAAGCACAAGAAGCGAGAGATGACGTTGTAGGAGCTCATCAGTCACATGCACACTGAGGAAGCTAATCGCCTCAAGGATAAGACATCGAATTCTATCAATTTTTCGAAGGCTAATCTTGCTGAATCTGCTAATGTCTCAGAATTAAAGTCTCAAGATCACAAGAAGAAAAAAAACAATGGAAAGAAGCCGGTTTTCAATGACGACCAGAAAATCACCAAGAACAAAATCACCTGCTTTGCGTGTGGAGCCCCTGGTCACAAATCTTATCAGGGCAACAAACGACACCAAGGCCAAAACCGACAGTTGTTCAAGCCTGCGCCTGAAAATCAAGCAAACCTTGCTGAAGCTGATGACGTCTCTGCAGTGGTTGAAGTCAACTTGGTGGAGAACAAGAGAGATTGGGTGTTAGAAACTAGAGATTCGAGGCATTTTTGTGCTAATAAAAATTTGTTTCAAGAATTTGAAGATGTTGTTGAAGGAGAATGTGTTTACATGGGGAATTAAGTGTTGCTGATGTGCTTGGCAAAGGGAAGGTCGTTCTCAAGCTTATTTCTAAAAAAATTTAAGTTTGAACAATGTTATGTATGTGCCTAGCATGCGTAGAAATCTTGTATCTGGTGCTTTGTTGAGCAAAGCTGGACTAAAAATTATGTTTGAGTCTGATAGAGTCGTGTTGACTAAAGGGTGGTGATTTTTTAGGAAAGGGTTATCTATCTGGTTGTCTGTTTGTTCTAAATGTTGCTTATGATGTGATTAATGGAAATGCTTCTTATTCTGCTTACATGGTTAAGTCTTTAGATGTTTGGCATGGTAGACTTGGACATGTGAATTATGATTTTGTTATATAACACCCTAAACTAATTAAAGTGCTAAACTTAAATTTAATAACATTTGCAACGGAAATCTGAAATAATTTTTCCTTTTTCTAGCTAACATAAAAGGATTCATGAAAATAAGACTTTTAATAAAAGTTACTTTAAAACATAAAACCTAAGAATTTATAAAATATCCATAAATTTTCTAAATAGAAATTCATAAAGCAACCTGATTAGTAGAAACATGTGACAAACTGATTTCATAGTTCTTTTTTATATCTATATATATCTCATAATTTTGTACCAACTTCATCTAATTTGTGTCTTTTTTCTGGAATTTATCAATCTAAGTGTTGGTAAATGTTTTAGGTTATGTAAATATGTAAAATGCTCTAGCTTATGATACATATAGCTAATGAAGATATATGTGCAATTAATCTTCACGCGAGGAGAGGACTCTGAAGATTAAAAGTGAAATATTCACCGCCACCGCCACCGCCACCGCCACTGCCACAAAGTGAAAGAGAAGAACGATAAAAGAAGAAAAAACTCCCTTATAATGTAATCACAGTTACAGTGTAACAAATGTAAAATTTTGTAATAATAGTGATGTTGTTTTTGTTGAATCGTTTCGCCTTCATTTTCTCTATTGTGCAAGTTATCAATTTTCCTCAAGTGTAATATTATGTCAATTAAATGAAGTGTGTCATTTTATATTAGCGATGAAAAAATGGAGAAAAGTATGTATATTATACTATATTCAATGTACGAAATTATTTGTGTAGAGGGTAAATCTACAATTGAGATATGACCAGCTCGACAGGTTTGTCCGGTTCGACGGGTTGGGCACTAGCAACCTGTCAACACAAGTAACACAAGTAAGAACCCTTCAGGAACACCGGTGGGGGTGTTCGGCGAAGGGCCTCCGACGCTCAAGTCAGTAGGGCAATAGAGTATGTGTGTAACGTAAATATATCAAACGGAAATAATAATGAATAACGCTGATGATGCCGGAACGATGGTAGTGAGAGTAACGATGGAGAGAGTAAGGATGACAGAACGACGGTTTCTCCAGGCTAGTTTGGTTGGTCAGGCTAGTCCGGTTGATCCGGCGGCTGTAAACCCGACGGAAGTAGAAGGAAGAGTGCTGAGAGCAGGTGGAGAAAGCGAAAGTGGAGAGTCGTGTGAGTACGTGAGAGTTGGATGATCCGCTTGACCTAATAAGTTATATATATAGGACGGCTTAACCCTTTAGGGTTTTTCGTGTCTCCAACCGCCTCTCTCTAGTGACGGTTCCGCCTTTTTTGGAAACCCTTCCGTTTACCTTATCTTCTCTCTTTTCGAACTGCAACTCCGTTTGACTCATTCAAACGAGTGGCGGACCCCACGTATTGGTCATGGGCCTCATTATTTGCAGCTACAAGAAAACTGGTCTTTTGCGACATATGTGCATGCGACAGTGTCATAATTTTACGACGCTTATGCTCTTAGTGTCGTATATTTGCATCAAACATGCGTCGTAAAATTTTTGTGTCACTATTTTACGACAGTAATGCATCACTTTGTTTTGTGTCTCGTAATTACAACAATTTATTTGCGACATATAAGTTGAATGTCATAATTATACATCATATTTGGAACAGTGTTGCATTTTGTGTCGTATGTTTGCATCATTAAAATATTACTCCGTATATCACTATTTTACGACAGTAATGCGTCATTTAGTTTTGTGTCTCGTAATTACAATAATTTATTTGCGACATATGTGTTGAACGTCATAATTATACATTACATTTGAAATAGTGTTGCGTTTTATGTCGTATATTTGCGTCATTAAACTATTATGTCACTATTTCGTGACAGAAATGCGTCACTTTATTTTGTGTCTCGTAATTACGTCAATTTATTTAAGACATATCAATTGAATGCCATAATCATACAACACATTTGAGATAATGTTGCATTTTGTATCGTATATCTGCATCAAATATATATTATTTGAGTATAATTATGTATGTCTTCTTCCTCGCTTCGCCTTCGGTAACTATTACACCATATGAAAAATAAATTACAAGGGCCTTAAAAATATACTCCTTCTATAATATCCTGAATTTTTAGAATTTAGTTAATTTAAGAAAGTCTTATTAGAAACCAATGATTCTATTAAGATTAACAATAAGATAATATATTTTTCGTTTAAATATATGTATACTAATATGTGATTTCCAATAAATATGTATGTGTGTAAACATAGTTGAAACAGTACTAGATATATATATATATGTGTGTGTGAATACATATATTTATGTAAAGTATATATATTGTTACATCATAACAGTAGATGAAGTGTATGTACTACATGAATATATTAACATGTATATAGGTTATTACATTTATAGTATTAATAATATAAGAAGTAGCGTGTCTATATATGCATATGTATATTAATATATATACCAATATTAATATACTTAAGAGAAAGTTTAAATAATTGGAGGTAATAGTGATAGTGATAGTACAGGTCGTCACTTTTTCCTACCAACTTATTCTTAAATTGATCAAATAGATTTTAATCTTCTAGTAGAAACTATGGATCAAGATAAAGGTATCTTATTATAGATATAGATATATATATATATATATATACATGTGTAAGTACGTATACCACAAAATAAAATGCATGCATGAAACAATGAATATGGGTATTCAAATAATTAATTTGTCATGCTGATACGTATAATCTTACTGAACAAACTTATCTATAGATATGTTATTAAAATAACAAGTCGTCATTTGCTTGCCACTTGCTATTTATTGATTTAACTAGGCAGTGAATAGTTGAAGCTATATGCTATGACTGAGCAAGCTATGTCTCATGACTCACCAGCTTCATACTCCTATAAATAGCAATGTGGGTTGTTCTTTAATTTTTACCTCCAAGCCTCGATCACAAGTACTTAGCCCAAAATTCTTTCAAATGTTTTCAGGTCTGGAAGCAGGTGATGCGCAGCAAGGCTGAGGCAGGGGTTGTTGCAGGGCTTATAAAGTTCCCGCTATGTTATTTTGCTCATAACTCTGATAATAAGACTACTAGTTTGGTAATAATAAATAAGTCAAGGGCGTCATCTTCCAACCCTCTAGTTATATAATATGGTTTCTTTGTTTCTAAACTTATTTCTCTCTTCCCATGTTATTATTGTTGGATGGAGAGTGTCGTGTATCAGTTCCTTTAGGAAGATCGAATTCCCACTCAATTATGGTTATTCCATTTTTCGAAGTGAATGTCGACTCCTCTAGTTTACTGAAAGCCGGTTTACCCCATCTTTTACTTTATGCAAGGTGGAGAGTGCCATGCAATGGTTCCACTTGGACGCTCGATTTCCCACTCACTCTTGGTGATTCCAATGTGTCGTAGTAGATGGTCGACTCCACTTGGTGACTTGACGTTGGTTTACCCCACCATTTTCTTTATAATCTCATTTTACGTTTTAAGATACTCGTAAAATGGTCATAAATTAATATTATCCCCTTTCTTTCCCGCTTCTTTAATCCAACCCCCGTCACACCCGGGTTCATAGGAATCGGGTCGTGACAAGGTGGTATCAGAGCGGAAGACTCTAAGACCTTAGTCTATGTCTAGTCTAGAATATTAATTCTAGCTATGTTAGTTAAGCAACAATCACCCTCAGCTTGCCATCATCTGCTCCAGCTAAGGTACATTTAATTTTGTATATTATATGAAGCATGTTGCATGAAATTGGTTGTTACTTTCTCAGGCATTCTAAGAAATGATTGTGTTTTACGAAACACCAGATATGATGAAACTCATCGAGTTTCCATGAATTGATTTTTCAAGTACAAGTAATTATGTGGAACTTTGTTCCTAGACGATGAGAAGGAATACAAATAGTCATGTATATTATGCAAATGTTATTTGAATAGTGTGTTTTTATAAAAATAGCACCAGTATTACATATGGGTATGATTCTCTAGTAAAAGTTGAGGATCTATGATATGGTCACTAGGGAATAAGAAACCTATTTGGTCTAGTGAAGAATAACCCCTAAAGAAGATTATAGTTTAAGTATACTTGCTTAAACCTTAAAATAGTGCTTTTAAGTTCAACATTTACTTAAAGGCGTTATTATATTCATATAGAATATTCTTGCAGTATGAGGCCACCACTTAGATCTAATGTTACGAGGGGGAGGGAGAGAGGGAACATTGAGGAAACTCATATAGATTCCCTTGCACCTAGGACTCCACCAATGATAGCACCAGCGCCGATACGGCCAGTAGAAGTGCCAATGGTAATAAACATATCATCCGATGAGGATGAACCCGAGGTGATAAACCTCGATGAAGAATGGGAACGATGGATGAGGGTTCTAGATGAGCAAATCCGAGAGAGTAAAATACTATTAGGTCGAACGGCTCAACCCCGTTCCCGAAAGAGAGGGATCATACTAGGAAGTGATCTAGGATGGCGTATGGGCCGATGGTCACAGAGGTTAGGATTCGCTGAAGAAGGAGATATGGATATTCATGATGGAGAAGAATATAATGAGCCAGAAACACCACCAGTTGATTCAGAGGGAGAGGCCTGAAACAATGACTAATGATGATGTGATATGTACATATATGGTTGGTAAGGATAATCTTTGTATAGGACCCTCCCAACCTTTCTAGATAGATAATCAAGCTATCTTTCTTTGCCACAACGAGCCAATTTTGATTGTATGTATATGTGCTCTCAACAGTATATATCCAAAAGTCCTCTAAGCAAGACATTTTGTGTATCCAATGTTATACTTTTTTTTGTGTTATTTGGATTTCTTTTCCTTAACACCGTCCGTATAACATTATTACCATTTTTCATCAACTAATATCAACCTAATTTCATAGATGGCTAGGATGTTGAGAGGTCATAGAGCTCCCGAACCCGAAGATGATCCGATAAATTTAAGAAGCATAAATGATAAATTTAGGAAAGAGAAACCACCTACCTTTGATGGGTTGGGCGATCCATCTGACGCAGAAAGATGGGTCCGAAGTATTGAGCGAATTTTTAGATACATCAAGTGCCCAGAAAATGAAAAGGTTGCATGTGCCACTTACCAATTGGTAGATGAGGCCGACTTCTGGTGGGAGGCTGTTAGACATACAATTTCTGATGAAGAATGGGAAGATTTTACATGGGAAGATTTTAAGAATAAACTATATGAAAAATACATTCCTGATTGCTATCAACAGAGGAAAGTTAATGAGTTTTGGAATCTAAAACAGAGAAAGGGATCCGTTACAGAATATGATCGTTCTTTCAATCAGCTTTCTCGTTATGCCCCACATTTAGTAAGTACTGATGCTGAACGAGCTCAGAAGTTTAGGGCAGGACTTCGCCCAGAGATTGCTATAGCTTTGGCTAGTGTAGGGCCACTCGCGTATGCACAAACTTTGAGTAGAGCTCTTACTGTTGAATCCCTACTCCCTATCGAGAAAGAAAGAGGACCCACACATGTGCCGTCTCAAGAAAAGCGCAAGTGGGAAGATCATAGTGGGAACAATAATAACAATGGCAATGGAAAGAAACCTTGGAAAGGTAATGAACCACAACAACCATCACAGTATCTGAGCAAGGGCAGACATTTATGCCCACAGTGCCAAAAGCCCCATTCTGGAGAATGTAGGCAGGGCATGGATACATGCTACAAGTGTGACTGACCTGGACATTTTGCTAAGAATTGTCCAACACAAAGAGACGTGAGGGGAGCATGGAATCCCTTCCCTCAACCTCCTAGGCAAGTACCACCTAGAAATTCACCACTAAACCAAAGACCACCCCAGCAGGCAAGAGCCTATGCCCTAGATCAACAGCAGGCTGCACGCGCTCCAGGAAACCTACCAGGTATAATCTACTCAGATGGTCTATCTGTTCTGGCATTGCTCGATATAGGAGTTTTGTACATATTTATTACTAAGTTTGCTTGCTTAAGTTTACACATTAAGATGAAATTTTCCGATTACGATCTTAATATTAGAGTTGCACCAGGAGATTCGATGATCTCTAGAACTTAGAATTTTAAGATTTTGGGATCGTGTTTATCTTAAAAGTTTCTCTTACCAAATGAGTGATATGCCTCGGTAAGTAGGCAAATTTCATCCTAGGTATGTAGGATCGACCCTTCGCGATCTGAGATGAATAGGCCATGTGGCCTATGAGTTGGCTTTACCACCCAGTATTAGAGATGTGCATAATATATTCCATATATCATAAATTAGAGTGCACAGCATGTAATTAATTATGATAAAGTAGTTTTAACCCAAAACCTGATATTATGAAAAACTAGTCCAAATTCTTGACCAAAAGATCCAAGTGTTAAGGATTAAGCAAATACCTCTAGTAAAGGTTCTATGAAATCACCATAGGCAAGAACAAGCAACATGAGAACTAGAAGATAAGATAAAAAAAATCAGTTTCTTGAGCTATAGTTTCCATGTACGTAAATTTCGAGGACGAAATTTTTATAAGGAGGGAGGGATGTAATATCCTGAATTTTTAGAATTTAGTTAATTTAAGAAAGTCTTATTAGAAACCATGATTCTATTAAGATTAACAATAGGATAATATATTTTTCGTTTAAATATATATATACTAATATGTGATTTCCAATAAATATGTATGTGTGTAAACATAGTTGAAACAGTACTAGATATATGTATATATGTATATATATATATGTGTGTGAATACATATATTTATGTAAAGTATATATATTGTTACATCACAACAGTAGATGAAGTGTATGTACTACATGAATATATTAACATGTATATAGGTTATTACATTTATAGTATTAATAATATAAGAAGTAGCGTGTCTATATATGCATATGGATATTAATATATATACCAATATTAATATACTTAAGAGAAAGTTTAAATAATTGGAGGTAATAGTGAGAGTGATAGTACAGGTCGTCACTTTTTCCTACCAACTTATTCTTAAATTGATCAAATAGATTTTAATCTTCTAGTAGAAACTATGGATCAAGATAAAGGTATCTTATTATAGATATAGATATATATATATATATATATACATGTGTAAGTACGTATACCACAAAATAAAATGCATGCATGAAACAATGAATATGGGTATTCAAATAATTAATTTGTCATGCTGATACGTATAATCTTACTGAACAAACTTATCTATAGATATGTTATTAAAATAACAAGTCGTCATTTGCTTGCCACTTGCTATTTATTGATTTAACTAGGCAGTGAGTAGTCGAAGCTATATGCTATGACTGAGCAAGCTATGTCCCATGACTCACCAGCTTCATACTCCTATAAATAGCAATGTGGGTTGTTCTTTAATTTTTACCTCCAAGCCTCGATCACAATTACCCTATCTCGTCTAAATTCTAGTTTTTCCATCGAGACCGTTATAGCTTATTCTTTCTCTTTAGGGCATGTTTGCTAGGTTTTATAGGATAAAGGAGGATAAGATAAAACAATTCAAAAATTATCAAGCCTTATAAGATAGTGGTAAGATTATAATTTTAACATGTTGTTTGGTACATGACATAAAAGAGTTGACTCACCTGTTTGGTAGGAAATATTACACCATTGATAAAAACATAAAATTACACATTTATCCCTAGCAGTTTAAAAAAAATTCTTGTATGCCCTCTTTTAAGATTTTAATGTATGAATTATTTTCTACTCTTTTCTCTCCAGTAACATCTAAACTCAACGTGTTTTACATAATAGAAAACGTAGATTCCAATAAGTTCAAAAAATATAAACAAACTCTTCCAAAAATAAATGGATAAACCTAAAAAACATAGCATTCAAAAAGTAACAAAATAACAAACGAAAATTAAACACCATTGATCATAGTAGTAGGAGAATTTCATAAACACACCAGATGTTCAAAATTACATTGCATGAAATGAGAGTAAAATTCGAAGCATTACTTCTAAACAGCCAAAAACACGGATCAACATTACATAAATTCGTTAAACTTCTGGAACATAATAACTACAGAGGTCCCATGGAAGTGAATTGCGAGTCAGCTCTTGTTCCACCATTTCATGTTGCTACTTGAGGAAGTTGAGTTGTTTCCTTTCAATGGTGAATCCTTCAGATCAATAGGCTTTCGAGGGAAAAAGTTTGGAGGTGGAACACTTGAAGAGACGCCAGCAGTGCGTGAATCAACTGAATCCTCATCGAATAAGCGGCGACGGGATGCAGAGTAAGAAGCGCACATCGGGGATGTGATTTCTTCATCATCTGAAACCACCTCAGGCTCGGACATTCTATTTGCAACCGGACTGATGGTGTCGGAAATGTTAACCACAGTGTGTGAGATCTCTTGCTTGATATCGTCACCACAGAACAATATTGATAGTTTCTCAATCTCAGGCTCCCACTGATGGTAATAAGCCTTCGCAAGCTTATTTTTCTACACGTACACAACCATTACGTAGTAAGCTTCAAGAACTAATACAAAATTACCATCATTTCTAGAACTAAAAGAAAAATTACCTTGAATATCTTGGCCCAAGTTAGTATGCATGTTGTAGCCACTTCTTCGAAAGTTTTGCAATTTTTGAATGTCTCGTAGCGATATCTCATGAATAGGTATCGCTCGTACACCTCCTCCCAATCAAATTGCCGCTGAAATTTCTGAGAGAGGATACCCCTGGCCATTAGCAAACCTTGTGCAGGAATATAGTCCTCCCCAACTGGAAACTTTGGCTTCTCATTGATGAGGCTGCACAGCAAGATATCATTCATTTCTGCATTCCAAATTCCATTGTAGAGGAACTCATCTTGGGGAGGAACTTCATGTGCCATTATTTCGAGAAAACCTGCAAACGAATGAGAGATATTGCAAGGGAGAAAAGGAACCAAATATATAAAGCAAAGGAAATTTGATTCCTTCACTATTCTAGCAGTCACACACATTTCTTTGTTTCCTTTCACACCTAAAAAGAATCAAAGGCATTGGTAGCAAGCATGAATAAAGTAGAAGGTGAAAGACTAATGCATGCATAAACACTATGCATTCATAAAGTGAAGATTCCCACCACATAAATCCAAACAACAAAATACAAATTGGAGATGATCTCATTTTAGCCACAACTACGTAGAAAACTAGAATTTACAAAGTCTTACGAAGTAAACCATACAATACAATCACACTATAGATTTGATAAACAATCAGCTAAATCCATAAAAAAATGTAGCTAACAGCAAACATAATAATATAGTTTCAGTTCCTATAGCTAGAATTAAAGCATAACATCCAATATATATAAGAGTCTAATCCACTGAAATACTAATAGAAGGTTGAATTACAAGTCCCCATTCCACATGGCATATGCTATTGCATCTCTCTTATGATTCCATTCTGAGCTTGACTCCCGGAGTATCCATATCTAAAAAAATATGCAGGGAAGGTGATATGATTTCAAAATATTAAGCAATGCTCAGTTATTCATATCTTGCCTTACTATTTAGGAATTTAATCACCATATTCATTAATAAATCAAATGAACAGCAGAACAAATAATTCCAAAAGGATTATCCCAACATATATTTGGTTCCCAAAAGAATTCCTCATTTATGAGAAAAAATATAAAGATAAAAAGTACCAAGGCATTCTGCCGCTACCTACAAGCATACAAATGAGTAGCACAAAATATGAATCATACCAAATATATATATGAATGAAGCCAGACTACACACAAGACGTATTGTTAAAAACAAAAACAAAAAACATCCTTTTTGCTCAATCTCAAATTCGATTATGATTTCATCAGAATTTCGATGTAGGTTCCTTCGCATACTACAAACAGTTCAGATGGAAACCAAGACCAGAAATTAAAAGTTCATACTAACCCTAAAATCGAATGGCTCTTTTCGATTCGCAGCAAAAATATTTAGAACTAAGTTGCATTCATTTCTCAGACCACGATTTTGTGAAAATTACATGAAACTTCAGTTGAAGGTATGCGTGTCCAGAAATTGTGTCGAACAAGGAAGCGAGAATTTGGGAGGATATGAACTTCTCAAATTCAGATATGTTTTGATGAAAATGAAACTACAGTAGACGAAAGGGTAATATTGGAGATTTGTTTTTCAATTTGAGTTACTGTTCAATGCCGTCTGCTTAATCGGAGGAGAGAGAGACCCGATTACTTATATATAAAAGGCAACAATGTTTTTTATCCCGGGTCGGAAGATAAGCCCGGGTCTTCAAGATTAAGCATCTCGGGTACCAAACAGACATGTTATCCATGTTAATTTTTTTAAGCTCATGATAACTGGACAACCAAACATGCCCTTACTAAAGCCCAACAAGAGAAGGTTATATTATAAGTTTGAGCTAGTATTCAAGTTGCTCCAAATTACAGGTGGGTAAAATGTTTTGGCATTGTTTTTAATGTTGTTTAAAGTTTATGTTATAAAATACAATTATCCATAAAAATGTTTTGTGTGTATGTTCCAAGAAATGACTCTATGGATCGATCGAGATTCATTGTTAGTATCAGATATACTAACTTTGAATTGTGCGCACCCCGGTTACATACGATGCCTTGATCACGTCGTATGCTAACTAATGGCGAATTCTTTGAGTTTCGACTCGGGTTTTCTGCAAGTACTGGGATTATTTAAGGTTACGGCCCTGAACCCGGTCTAGATGAACCAAAGGTGATTTGTAGCCTTGGTCGAGTCCAAGAATGAACATCACACCCCAAAATGATATTTGTATTTTCAAGAGTTGTTTTCTGCAAGCCTCTTGATATACCATGTATGGATAAATTGCCAGTTTTCAAAATGCTTGCCAAAGGGGCATGACCACTGAGTACATCAAGTACTTAGCCCAAAATTCTTTCAAATGTTTTCAGGTCTGGAAGCAGGTGATGCGCAGCAAGGCTGAGGTAGGGGTTGTTGCAGGGCTTATAAAGTTTCCGCTATGTTATTTTGCTCATAACTCTGATAATAAGACTACTAGTTTGGTAATAATAAATAAGTCAAGGGCGTCATCTTCCAACCCTCTAGTTATATAATAGGGTTTCTTTGTTTTCTAACTTATTTCTCTCTTCCCATTTTATTATTGTTGGATGGAGAGTGCCGTGTATCAGTTCCTTTAGGAAGCTCGAATTCCCACTCAATTATGGTTATTCCATTTTTCGAAGTGGATGTCGACTCCTATAGTTTACTGAAAGCCGGTTTACCCCATCTTTTACTTTATGCAAGGTGGAGAGTGCCATGCAATGGTTCCACTTGGACGCTCGATTTCCCACTCACTCTTGGTGATTCCAATGTGTCGTAGTAGATGGTCGACTCCACTTGGTGACTTGACGTTGGTTTACCCCACCATTTTCTTTATAATCTCATTTTACGTTTTAAGATACTCGTAAAATGGTCATAAATTAATATTATCCCCTTTGTTTCCCGCTTCTTTAATCCAACCCCCGTCACACCCGGGTTCATAGGAATCGGGTCGTGATACCTTCCGTCATAATCTTTGGACCCAAAAATTTTAGGACGGAGTTTAATGTGTTTTGATGATGTATTAATAAGTTAAGATGTTAAAGTGTTAAAATAAAATAATTGTGGATCCATCTAATATTTTAAATTATATTAAAATGTTAAAGTGTAAAGTATTTTTATTGTGGGATCTACCACCAAAAAAGGAAAGATTCTAAATATGGTGGACGTCCCGATATAGTAATCAGGTCTAAAGATTATGGATGGTGGGAGTAAAATAATAAATACTCCATCCGTCTCGCTATTATCGACTCCTTTCTTTTCAGCACGAGATTTAAGACGGAAGTGATTAGTGTGTAAAATATATTGTGTGTAGGGATATAGTGTTGTTTATGTATTTAGGCAATATTTAAATATGCTACTTAATATTATTGATTATTATTACTCCATCAGTCCCACTTCAGTAGTCCTGTTGTTTTTCAACGCAAGATTTTAGGATAATATGTTTAAAGTTTAAGTGTAGTGTTTATTATTTTAATGCAAATTTTATTATTTTAAAAGTAAAGCATTATAGATGCATAAATATATATTGATGTCTGGTGTTAAATGAAAGATCATATCAAGACCTTTATTTTGGTATAAAAATTATAAAAATCGAAGAACAAACGAGCAAGTTATGATAGTTTAAACTTTTACAATTTAAATTATATTGGGATACGTACTGAACTATGATGCACAGATTCTTCTAAAAATACCATATTGCAGTATCGCACCCGCACCGGATACACGTGAGGGTGCGATTCTCGTGGGATACGCACCGGATACGCCACATGACGAATCCTAAAAATAAAAAATAAAAAATAAATAGGATACGCGTATCAGGTGCGTTTGTCTCACGAATCCTATGCGTTTGGGGTTTATTTTTAAATAATTATATATTTTGTATTTTTTTATATATATTGTTATAAAATTTAAATTCACTACAAAATCAATATAGTATTTTATTTATGTGTATTGGTTGAAAATATTATTTTTAATTAACATTTATAATGTAATATTTAATTTATGAATTTTATTTTTAGAAAATCTGTCATATATTTAATAAAATATATAAATATATAGATGTATCCTTGACGAATCGCACCCTAAAATTTTTGAAAATCCGTATCCCCGTATCCGAATCGTATCGCCCCCGCACCCGCACCCTCGCACCCATGCAACATAGGTGCTGAAAGATGAGTGGATGATGGGATGATTAGTGGTGGCTAATTCTTTCCATTTTATGAAACAAGACTATTGAAGTGGGACAACCCAATATAGTATACATGACTACTAAAGTGGGGCAGAGGGAGTACTATATAATAATAATAATAATAATAATAATAATAATAATACTCAATGTATTATTCTAAAAATACTTAGAAGTATTGATAATATCAATTTAATCACAAACTGTTAGTATACAATTTATCTCGGGTGCATTCTGCAACAACAACGTGGCACTTAAGAAATCACTTTGAATTTATAATAAATTCGAGTATTACGGAGTATTTACTATATATGTATATGTATGGGGAGAAAACTTTAGTAAAAACCTTAAATTTGTAATATTTGAATCAATCTCCACCTCAAATATCTCTAAAATATATATATATATATTTTTTTAAAATGTCGCTTAAATATACTAAAGCAATGAAAATATAATAAGCTAAAATCTATTTATTAACGGGATAATTTCACCAAATATCACTAAACTATACTTATTGGTGCAAAATTATCACTAAACTTTTATTTGTTACAAAATTATCACCAAACTTTTATTTTGTTCCTTCCACAATTTTCCGGTTATATTTTATCTTACGTGGCAATCGGAATGCCACGTAGACAACCCACAAATTTTCTTATTTTTCAAAATTAAAACAAAAAACTAATTGTTTAACCTAATTAATTACTACTCATTTAATTCAACACATAAAACAACACACAAGAACAGCGCCGACTTTGATTTCACATATGATCTTTGAAGGAGCGCTGACTTTGATTTCGAAGAGTTGGTGGTAAGATTGGTTTGAGCTCTCGGATTCTCGTTTCTTTTTTTTTTCTTGTTTTACATGTCTACTTCTTTGTGTTTTTCTTTTTCCAATTTGAGTTTTATTGTCAATATTATATATTAATTTGAACTTCTGTGAAAAATCATGCACGTAAAGTATTGATACCTTCTTTAATTACCTAACTTATGTGTGTTTGTTTTCATTTCTCCAAAGCAACTAATACATTGTAATTCATTTATCTAGTTTGTCGACATGATGGGAGGTAATTGAATGTGTACTTTTTATTTAATTTTATACAGAATTATGACGATGGATTGGAAATTAAGGGCTCGAGGAGGAAGCATGCCTGAATACGGTAATATCATTTTTAAACTAATACTTAGTCGTTAAATGTAGCTTGTTAATTTTATGAGATCCATATATATATTTCAGGGACTGACTATGAGTACTTCAGTATATATATGCACCAAATCAAGAAAACTGCTTCAAATGAGTTTGAACAAAGTGCAACTGGCTATATTGATTATTGTAGTAGTGACAAGATATCATTCCTAGATATCAAAAGCATGGCCGCAGAAGTGGAAATTGAAGCAGTGGATGTGAAGTTTTTTTGGTTGCGACCAGGAAAGATGTTAAGTGATGGGTTAACATCCTTGGAAAGTGATAGTGATGCCTTTGAAATGTCTCTATCAGTTGATGATTCTAGGATTATGCATGTCTTTATTAGAGACAGTATTGAAGAATATGAAGGGGTTGAAGTTCAAAATAGGGCAGACTTTGAAGTACTGACATATGGTACTAAAAAAAACAATGATGAAGACGATGATGATGGAGAAGATGATTTTATTGACTCAGACTATGATTTACATGATAATGAGCATGATGGGTTTGATAGTTTTTCTGCGGATGAGATAGAAAAGGCTATGCACAAAGGGAACACATATGCTGATGGAGATGTAGTATTTGATGACACTAGAGATGATAATTCAGATGTCTTGTTATCTTGTTCTGAGACTGATGAAGATGATATAGTAGCATCTAGAAGGCATAAGCCGAGATATGCTGAATTTACTGAACATACAAATACGATGATTCCTCGCTTGGAAATTGGGATGAAGTTTCAAAATTTCGAGCAGTTTAAGAGAGCTGCAAAAGAAAATGCAATTCGAGAGAGAGTGGAGATTAAATTTTTTCCCAATGACAAAGAGAGATGCAAGGCTTATTGCAAGAGAACAGGATGCCCATTTTATATATGGGCTTCTCTCATGTCTAGTGATAAGAAGACTGTGCAAATCAAATCAGGAATTTTAGAGCATGATTGTTCAAAAACTCATCAGAGTAGACATGTAAATGCAGATTGGATAGCAAATAATTACCTTGATAATCTATGGGCTGATCCACTATGGTCAATAAATGGGATTGTTCAAGCTGTCAAGAAAAACGAAAAAGTTGATATCTCTAGATCTGTTGCATGGAGGGCTATGAACATTGCCATGAAGATAATAGATGGTGATGAAATGCAACAAATAGCTTCATTACATAATTATAGGCTAGAGATATTAAGGAGCAATCCTGGGTCAACGGTGAAATTTAAACTAGATAATGGAGTTTATCAAGGAATTTATATTTGTTTGGCTGCATTGAAAGCTGGATTTAGAGAAGGGTGTAGGCGTCTAATTTCTGTGGATGGATGTTTCCTTAAAGGTAGATATGGGGTTCAGTTGTTAACTGCAGTTGGAATAGATGCAAATGATTATATTTATCCAATAGCCTATGCTGCTGTTCAAAGGGAGAATAAAGAAAATTGGATGTGGTTCTTAGAAATATTGGCAGAAGATCTTGATATAGACGAGAGGAATCCTTGTACTTTCATGAGTAAGAGACAGAAGGTTAATATATTTTGATTTTTTATCAATTATTTTTCATTAAATAATATCTTCTATCTATTTGTTTGATGCTATTTCACTATTATCTTATAACTGAACAAAAAAATTTCTGTTTCAATATAGGGTTTGTTACCGGCTGTCGAGCAGCTATTTCCTTATAGTGAGCATCAATTTTGTGTATGACATATTTTGACCAACTTTAGGAAGCGGTTTCCAGGAAAACACCTGAAAGACCTCCTATGGAGTTCAACAAGAGCCCGTCATGTTGACGCTTTCATGAAAGAAATGGATAAGCTAGCCAAGACAAATAAGGAGGCATACCAATATTTGAAGAACATACCTCCTCATCACTGGACCAGGTCACATTTTTTGACTCAGATTAGATGTGATATGCTATTAAATAATTTGTGTGAATCATTTAATAGTTCGATTTTGGAGGCTAGAACTAAGGGATTGATTACTATGTGTGAGATGATTAGGACAAAGCTTATGAAAAGAATTCCCACAAATAGGGATGCAATGAAGAAATGTCAAGCTATGTATTGTCCTAAGATTTTGAAGAAGTTAGAGAAGAATAAACAGCTAAGTTGGTCTTACCGAACTGAATGGTCAGGAGGAGAAAAATATCAAGTGTCTCGATATGATGGTCAATTTGTCGTTGATAGACAATGTAAGACATGTAGCTGCCGCAGGTGGGATTTGACAGGAATACCATGTTGTCATGCAATTGCATCTTTGTATTACAACAATGATAATCCTATTGACTATATTGATGATTGCTATAAGGTATCCACTTACTTAAAGACTTATAGTCATTTGATAAATCCAACCAATGGAAAAGATATGTGGCCTGTAAGCAAGATGCCTCCTATCATACCAAATGAGCCCCTAAAATCCAAAAAAGGCAGAAGACAAACAATGCGAAGGAAGGAACTTGATGAGGATCCTAGTGGAACTAAGAGTGGAATCTTTAATGGAAAAGTCTCCAAGAAAGGTATTGTTATGCATTGTACAGTTTGTGGGTCAACGGAGCATAATAAAAGATTTCATGGGAAACAATGAAATAATGCTACTCATTCGGCACAAAAAATATTGACAGTAAGCTTGTTCTACACCTTTTCTATTATTTAAAAATTAGATTTCTAGCATCTTAGTATTTATATCGTGTTTGTGTGTGTGTGTGTTAGGTGAGGAGGAACAAAAACCATGGACAAGGTGGTGCATCACACTCTGTTTTCACTCCACATACAGTAGAAGGAAATAATGCTCATCACTTACAAAAAAGAATGTCAGTGAGCTTGTTCTGTACCTTTTTTGTTATTTAAAAATTAGATATCAACATCTAAGTATTTATAGTCTACTGGTTTAATGTGTTAGGTGAAGAAAAATAAAAATCATGGACAAAGTGATGGATCACACTCTATTTCCATGCCACATACAGTCCAATGGATGCCTGACGTAAGTCTAAATTTGAAAACTTATGTGCCAACTTTTATATTATTGCATAATCAAGATCTTTGTTTAACATATCTTAATTTCATTCTTAGGGAACAACTAAGTACCCTAACACTTCTAGTGCAAACGCAAGCATGTCATCAAGCCGATCTCGGCTCATTAATAATGCACAAGAAGAGCAAGTACAAAATGTGAATGTAGGAATCATAAACTTGCAGAATTCTAGAGTTAAAAAGAGAAAGATATGGGTGCCACCTGGTGCTAACTATACAAGCTTTGGAGAAGGGAATTGGTAGTACAAGTTGTTGACTGCCCCTTTAGATTTAATTGATTAGTACTATGCTTGAATATTTATGTTTTTGTTTTATAAAACTCGTACCAGCTAGCTAGTTTAGTTTCAAAGCTCTATGCAGCTATTTTCACGCATAATATTTTCACGACTTTAGCTAATTGAGTCTATTGAGTTACACGAATTACGAATTATTTGTCGGCATATTGTATTACGTGAGCGCGATAGATTTCATTCATTTCATGCTGGTTTTATTCATTTAATGATTATTGTTGATGAGGTTGAGAAAATTTTATCATTCTTAAGCCTCTAAATCAGACTTTTTATATGGTTGCACATATAATGTGTAGGTAGTTGTATGGCCTTATTTTCTTTGTATAATGTTTTCAGTTATGACAATGCCACATAGTTTATTTAAACAGGAGCAGCATTTTCTTTATTACAAATTCAATTGAAGAAACCTCACATCTTAATACTTAAATTGATCCGGAACTACCCTATGTCAAGCACAGTACTTGGAAAAGAGCTATTTATTTGTTCATCTATACAAATTTTTGAAAGTCTCATCTCTTTTGAATTTTCCTCATGTTTATGTATTATCAACGACTTTGAAATTTGGTTCTTTGCTTTACTAACATAAATTGAGAGAGAAGGCTTAAAAGTGAGATTTAGAAAACAAAAAGAAATACTTCACATATAGAAGTGCAAGAACTAATAGAAAAGCAGAAAAGCAGATTTTAATTTATACAGTAGATGTTAATGTTCATGTCACACAGAGGCTTAAAACAAAAGTTTGTGATAATCACAACCAAAAATTCTATAAAAACTTGATAATAGAGAACAAAAATTAAGCATACATATTCACATCTCTCCCAATGCCACTATATATAAAAAGAGGTATTGCTACTTCACAAAATGGATAGACTATCGCTGCAAGATGTTTTAGCAGCTGCTCATAGGTGAGATTTCAAGTCCTGAAAAGTGAAACATAAGAGCTTGCTATACTGAAAAGTTGAAAGAATTTCGGTCAGACATTTCATCGAACATCTCATGGGCTTTTTGAGACTCGCTCACTGCTATCATCAGCTTCAACGCGATGCCTTCGTTCTTGTGCGATAGCTTCTCCGGGATGATATGCCTACATAATCAATGGCTTCAATCGAAACCGAGACTCCAAAAGGGATGCAAAAATCTGGGGATCATTGAATTATATGCTATGCGTAGTGTAGCCATGGATTCTAACTCGTTTGTAACTCTTTTTTTTCCACAAATTCTTTGAAATCACTCGACGCGTCGGAAGAAAATCAAAGAGAAAGTACTGTAATTATTGCTTCAAAGGACACCCAAGAAATTCATGTGTTTTTTTTCTTCCCGTAAGAATTGCGTTTCAATAGGCTTTTTTTGTTATTTTAAAGGTAAAGTTAATTAATATATTGTTATCTACGTGGCATTCCGGTAACATACGTGGCATTCCGATTGCCACGTAATATAAAATTTGACCGGAAAATTGTAGATGAAACAAAATAAGAGTTTAGTGATAATTATGTAACAAATAAAAGTTTAGTGATAATTTTGCAACGAATAGTATAGTTGAGTGATATTTGATAAAATTATCCCATTTATTAACTGTCTTCTCACCCCAAATATTATTCAAGTAAATATAATTAAATATACTCCATTTCCCCCGACTTTAAATTCCGAACCCGCCTCCACACCAAAATTTTCGTCAAAAAAATCCCTCCAAAAAATCCTCCAATATCTAATTCAAAAAAGGAGTGCGGCAGTTTTCAATCTCCCATTAATTTTACTTTGTGGGATCCGCACAAATTATCCGCTACCTTGTTTCCGAGATTCGTCGAACACAACAATTCCGAACACTACGACTTGCTTGCAGGTTGTTTGTGAAATTACCTGTGAGAGACTTCCATCGTTGGTTCTGGATTGCGGGAGGTGTAGGTGAGTTATGGATTCTCGGAGCTGTATTGCTTTTGGAAAATGTGATCTTGTTTTCTATGGATTGTTCATATTTGGGTTGTGATAACTGCATAAAATTGCATTTTTTTTGAAGGATTGATTCAGGACGGAGCCAGGAATTTGAAAATGGCCGGGCGAGATTAAGAAAAAATATTCAATAATTTTTTTTTAAAAAAATAAATTGAATTTGGGGACTAAAATATTAAATAGATTGTGATTTGGGGACCAAAATATTATAATTAGGGGGGCAAAAATCTAGAAAAATATAAATTAATACTATTTATTAAAAAAAAAAAAAATTTACCCGGACGATTGCCGGGTCGTGCCCGGGAGGTGGCTCCGTCTCTGGATTGATTGTTCTGTTGAGAATTTCATTTCGTAATGATTTGTAGTTTGGGAATGTAGGAAAATATAGTTTTGTCAATATTGGCTTATTTTGGAATTTGAGGAATTGGTCACTCGGGAAAAGAATTATCATGGGCCATTTTTTCATTCTTTCAAATTTAATGTTTTCCCTCTTTTAATTTGTCGGTTTTGTCTCTTATTTTGGTTGCTTCTTTTCAAGATTGGGATTCTGGCTGTCCACACAGTAGTTCATATATAAAACAGGATAAAGCATTAGTATTTGTTTATTTTCAGTTGTTTTCAATTTCCTTTCTTTTATCTGGAGCCCATTCCAAAAGCCTCTCTGACAGACAAGTTTCATCTTTAAGTATTATTTTCAGGAACAATGCGCTTGATGTTCTTAGTAGTTCTGCTAACTATTTGCTATCCTTAAAGAATGCTAAAAAGATAAACGTTAGTTTCTATTTTGATTTTCAATATTAAAAGCAATTGCTCTTGATCTTGCTGTATTGGAATTTTAGCTACTATATTAGTTACTCCTTCATGGAGACAGTGAGGGCAACTACCTCAATGCCATTTCCTCGAGAGCTAGCTAATTATAATAGGTTTCTTTGCAGCAGAGTCTCTTCTCTGATAGTTTAAAGGTACATATTTGCTGTTTCTTCAAGCATTTTTTTAATTCATTGACTGCTCATTTAAATCATGACTTGCACAATTTCTGTTAAAAACTTTCTCGTTGTTTGATTAGCTATTTCTGTTTCAATCGTTTGTGGTTTATTATCTGATAAAAACATGAGTTTTCTTCTAACTTTCAATTAGTTTACACTAAGTTGATCCAGTAATCACATTATGCAATTCCCTCATTTATTATGCCCATATGCTATATAGGAGTTGTTGAAGAAGAGGAAAGACAGAGTTCAAGCAGCATACGACAGAAAGAAGCAGTTGGCGAAATTGAGGCTTAAAGCTGAGAAGATTGCAGATGAGAAAGAGATAAATAATCACGATCAAAACAATACAAACATTCACCTTGATGGTATACAACTTCAAGTTTTGTCATTAGTTAATTATATTATGCCAATTCTTTTACGCATTATATATCTAATTTATAATATATTTTGTTTTAATTATATAGGAACAAGGAAACACTACAATGAGCAAGAAGACAAAGCATCCATGAGTATCACATTCTCCCTCACGAATACTGTTCAAGATACTCAAAACTAGATCAAAATTGAAATAATTATTGTACAATATTCGTGAGGGAGAATGTGATACTCATGGGTGCTTTGTCTTCTTGCTCATTGTAGTGTTTCCTCGACGTTAGATTGGATCAATGGATGAGACCATTGTTCAAGATACTCCAAAATCAAGGTAACGATGATGCAAGTTTAGGATTTTGATTTGAAATTATGTTGTTGTGGTTGTAGCGGGATTAATAAGTACTAGCAAATTAGTAAATTGAATCAAATTTATAGAAATTTGGAATTATGTAATTAGATCATTTCAGAATCAATGCACAGGTGCAAGCTTTTATATTGGAATATATAATAAACTAATTTGCAAATTTTCACTTAAATCTTTTAAACATTTGATCATGTGCAAAAAATAATTAACTTTTTTTTAAATGTGCAGGGACAAGGGAAAAATGTAACAAAGACGAAGAAAAGGAAGTCAAAGTGACTTTGAATGTTATTTAGAGGATTTGCAGTTTTTAGTTGGATATTTAGATATTTGATTTCTCTAGTTTGCTTTATGAATAATTCGGCACACATATGACTTTAAACTATCATATCATCAATTTCATTTGAATAATTGTTTGTTTTATGATTCATATGTCGATTGATTGTTAGTTTTTTTCATTCATATATTTTGCAATTTAATATCGAATTATGTCACAACAATATATGACACTTCATGTGTGACATCGCATGTGTCATGAAAAACTACGTCACATGAATTTTGTGTTGTAGAAGTGAAAGAATGTTTATGACACAACAACAAAATGATGCAAAATATGTTGTATATTTTACAACATAAAAATACTTTTTGCGACAAAATGTATATGTCGTAGTATTATGAGGCATTTTAATTATGCCGTTGCATATGTTACAAAAAACTACATCACTTTATTCGAAATGTCACAAGTTAATATCGCAAATTATATGTCATTTTTGATAATGTTGCATTTTGTGTTGCAAATAAATATGCGACACTAAAGCAAATGACGTGTTAAGTGTCGAGAATTTTATGCGACAAATAATCAAGTGAAGCAAAATGTGTCATTCTTATTGCGACACAATTCAAAAAACTGTCTCAAAAATACTACATTACCTTTTGCGACACAATTTGTAATGACGCACAAAGTGACACAAATCGGCTTTTGCAACACTAAAACACACCTTTGCGACACAAAATTTATGTCGCAAATGCCCTGTTTTCTTGTAGAGCTTATTTATTTATTTTCGGACTAGACTGTCTGGTCCATCTAGTCTCTTTAGTCCGTTGGGCCGTTAAGCAGATTTTGCCCACTACAATTTGCAATAAATTACTTATCCAAATCAAATTTCTTTTTCGTTTATCATCATTGTCGATCAGTCATTAAATTTTAAAACAAAAATAAGTATTTTTAATAAGTAATGCATGTAGAAAATATGAGCAATGCATAAACAACAACCCAATATTTTATAAACAACGCATAAAGAAAAAAAAAAAAAATTCAGATTTTCATATGAAGATATGTCACATGAGATAGAATAATAATAAATTATCAAACAATCTCGCCTAATAATGAAATAAAAGCAATAAAACGTTACAAAAAGAAAATTGTAACTACATGTATTATAAAACTAATTAAGACTACATAAATGGCAAAAACTCATAATTGAATAATTTTTTTGTTTGAACTAATTAATAGGAAATTTAAAAGTCGCGTCACGTAAGACTCGAACCCATGACCTTTTGTCCAAGGCATTAACCCCCTACCATTAGTTCAACACCCGCACACTCAAAACTGAACAATTTTGGTTTTCGGTGTTGTTGCAATTGTACTACAATTTCCCAAAGTAACTTTTTTGCATAATAAAAGGAATAAAGAAATGACGGAGTAAATTGGTATTTTTTATTTATATATATATTTAAAAGTAGTAGTAGTGAATTGGTTCTTAATTTAGCACATAGGAGAATAGTATATCTTATAGGTATTTTTTTTTTTAGAATTACATATCAAATCTATAACACATTCTACTCATATACAATGAGAAATCTACTCCACACATAAGTGGGAATTCTACACCAAACAAAGGTGAGAAAATTACTCCACATGCCACATGTCGGCGGTGGGAATTGAATCCGAGACCTCTCACTACAAAAATATAATAGTTCTCATGAATAATTGTTTTCTTGATCACTACTGATCGAACTTATTTTCGTAAGGTAATTAATGCACGTAGACAAGGAATTAATGAACACGAAAGCAAACGGAACACAAAGGGATTTACGTGGTTCGATCTATTGGAATAGATCTACGTCCACGGGCGGAAAGAGTATAGATCTTTATTGCTTGTATGAGTAGTGATTACAAGATTGTTCCCCCCTCTCAATCTATTCTAAACCCCTATTTATAGGTAATTACATGGAGTTTGACTATAATACAAAGTCTTCTCCTATTTGGACTCTAGCTTGATCCTCTTATTAGGGATAGACACCGAGCTTCTATATCTCTCTTAGAGCTTGAGTTGTAGTCGATGTAGGAGTCTCGATTGCCTTGGTGAAGAAGTCTTTTATCTTCAATTGGGCTGAGCTGTCTGGGCCGAGCTTAACTGTCGGGGCCCAATTATATTGGGCTCGATGCTTGGGCCTAGTAGCTAGGCCATAACCTATCACATCCCCACCCAAAAAGATATGGAAGTGAGGGTGCGGTTTGGGGTAGAAAGTTGAAGTAGGAGTAGTGAAAGTGCATTGCCCCGTCGAAATTAGAAATTTTGACGAAGTCGAAATGTGTACCACCTCGTTAGGATGAGGTCGAGCTTAATTTCGCATTGCCCCCTCGGAAATTAGATTTCGACGAAGTCGGAATGCGTACCGCCTCGTTAGGATGAGGTGAAGCTTAATTTTGCATTGCCCCTTCAGAAATTAGATTTCGACGAAGTCGGAATGCGTACCGCCTCGTTAGGACGAGGTGAAGCTTAATTTTGCATTGCCCCCTCGGAAATTAGATTTCGACGAAGTCAGAATGCGTACCGCGTCGTTAGGATGAGGTTAAGCTTAATTTTGCATTGCCCCTTCGGAAATTAGATTCCGACGAAGTCAGAATGCTTGCCACCTCGTTAAGACGAGGTGGGTATAAAATTTGCATTGCCCCCTCGGAAATTGGATTTTGACGAAGTGGGAATGCTTTGAATAGCACGACTTCGTCAAAGACAAAGTTTAGGCTTTAATTAGCATGACCTCGTCTTCAGACGAGGTTTAGGCTTTGAATAGCACGACTTCGTCAAAGATGAAGTTTAGGCTCTTCTCCGTTTTAAACAAAGGCCGTATCTTTGTTTTTAACCGAGGTGGTGCCTCCTCGTTTTAAACAAAAGTAGTTCTTCCTCACTTTTAACAAAGGTGGTGCCTTCGTTTTAAGCAGAGGCAGTTTGTACTTCTATTTTTAACAAGGTTAGGTTGGTACGCGCGTTTGGAATATACCCCAAATATGGAGTTTATTAAGTTACCCTTGCCAGGGTTTAATAGCTCTACCTCGTCATAGGACGAGGTTTTAGCTTTAAATAGCTCTACCTCGTCATAGGACGAGGTTTTGGCTTTAGATAGCTCTACCTCGTCGTAGGATGAGGTTTTGGCTTTAGATAGCTCTACCTCGCCGTAGGACGAGGTTTTGGCTTTAGGGTCGTAGGACGAGGTTTTGGCTTTAGATTCCTTATTTGTCGAGATAATATGCATAAGTGGAGTAGAGAGAGATGTGCAAGATGTATACAAATGCAAGATGTATGCAAGACCCTAAAAAGACGACCTAAATGACCTAAATGAACTATATGAACTTGGACATTACTCTCGGCCACTTATGCAAGGTATCTCTTTAAATGAGTAATGTGTTGTACACGGGGTATTGGCTTACCGGATAAATGGGCGAGCTTGTATGACCCTTTGCCGAGGACTTCTTCAACTCGGTACGGTCCTTCCCATGTGGCTTCAAGCTTGCCGAGCCTTTCCGCTTTACTGACCTCGTTGTTCCAAAGTACAAGGTCGCCTGCTTGGAATTGTTGGTACTTCACTTTTTGGTTGTAATACCGAGCTACTTGTTGCTTGTACTTGGCTTCTCTTATGTAGGCGAGCTCTCATTTCTCTTCTAACAGATCCAGTTCGGTTCGGAGGTCTTCCTCGTTGACTTCGGCTGTGAAGTTGAGAGTACGCGGGCTCGGCAGGCTGATCTCTACCGGGATCACTGCTTCGGTTCCATACACCAAACTATAAGGTGTTTCGCCGTTCGAGGTCCGGGGAGTTGTTCGGTACGACCATAAGACTTGAGGTAAATTTGCTGCCTAATCTCCTTTAGCTTTGTCGAGGCGGGTCTTGAGTCCCTTGACGATCATTCTGTTCATAACTTCGGTTTGGCCGTTCGTTTGAGGATGAGCTACCGAAGTGAACTTTTGGTGAATGTGAAGCCCTTCACACCATTCTCTGAATGTCTGATCGGCGAACTGCGTTCCGTTATCCGAGACGAGGGTGTGAGGTATGCCGAAGCGGCATACTATGTTTTTTCAGACGAAGTTGAGGGCGTTCTTGCTTATGATTTTTTCCAAGGGTTCGGCCTCCATCCGTTTGGTGAAGTTGATGGCTACGATGAGAAACTGGAATTGGCCGAGAGCTTTGTCTAGTGGACCGACGATGTCTATCCCCCGTTGCATGAACGGTTACGGGCTTTGCATGCTGGTGAGGTCGGAGACTTGCTTGAGATTTTCCTAGCTTCGAGCTTATCACTGGGAAGTTCACCCTTTTCCAAGTAATTTTGAAGGGGTCATCCAGTTAGGCTCGTTGTCAGTTACTAGGTTGACATCGGCTTCGTCTATACTTCGGTGTTTGACTTCTTCCACGGGAGGGCTTGTGGATGACAAGGTTAATTTGCTTAGTGCATCTGCTCCGCTATTTTGCCCCCTTGGGATGTGAACCAACTCAAAATACGAGAAGTATTGTTGTAGGTTCTTGGCTTTGTGGAGGTATCCTGTCGCCTTTAGCTTTGTAACCTCCTAGCATGTGGCTCACTATGACTTGAGAGTCGCTGTAAACTTGTACAGCTCGTACTGGAGACCTTGAGCTAGGCAAAGTCTGGCGATTAAAGCTTCGTACTCCACTTCGTTGTTTATTGTAGGGAAGTCAAACCGAAGTGTATAGGTTGTCTCCTGTCCGTCTGGGCTGAGGAGTATGATGCTTGCCCCGCTTCCTGATTTCCTCGAAGCCACGTCCATGTATACTTTCCAACAATCTTTAGGTGGTTCTTTTGCGGGTTCGGCTTCGGTGCTTTTCGAGAAGGGCTCAGATGGCTTCGGTGTTTCCGTGAATTTGGATTCTACTAGGAAGTATGCTAGGTCTTGGCCTTTGATAGCGTGCTCACTTTGTCGTAAAAGGTGATGGCCATGTCCTTTTTGGGCCTCTTATGTGAGGGCTCATCCTTTTTAGGACTTCAGGCCTCAGCTTTGAGAGTGGACCTGTTTCCTCGGCTTCGTCAGTACTTAGGAGTTTGACTTTGAGGGACTTCGGTCGGCCTCGGCCTTGAGAGGACGTCACCTAGGCCTTAAGAGGACTTCATCGCGTCGGCCTTGAGAGGACTTCGTCGTCTTCATTGCGCTTTGCCTTGAGTGTGTGCTTCGTACTGGTCAGAACGTCGGCCGCGACTTTGGTACCTCTTGAGGGTGCTATCGCGCACTAATTGCTCTATGACCGCAGCAAGCTTTCTGCATTCCTTGATATCGCACCCGTAATCCTCATGGAAGCGACATTACTCCTGGGATCGGCGCTTCGCCCTTCCACTTGACATGGGCCGAGGCTTCTCGAACATATCAGTGTGAGTTGGCTTCGGCCTCGTCAATGGAGTAAGTTGGCTTCGTTCCTGGTTTTGCCGAGGTACGAGTCTAGATTCCAGGGGTGCACGCTGGAGCCTGTCGAAGGCACTTTGCCGACTTTGGCCTCAGTCGTTCTGATCCTCCTTCCGATCCGATAGTTCAGCCTTGTCGGCTTCGCGCTTGCACCTATCAGCTTTGTCGGCTCTTGCGAACCGATCTGCTATGATCCATAATGGCTTCGTAGTGCGAGGTAATTGTCCTCATCGCGCTGAGGTGAGATGGTGTCGCGCCGAGGTGAGATGACGTTGCGGCGAGGTGAGATGCGATGGTGGCCCCGTTGGCGGATCCCGACATCCCGTGCGTCTACGATCCTGACGCTAGGGGACTTTTGCCGATGCCGCGATCCGGAGGTAAGCTTCGTGCTCTCCCCCATCTTTTCGTGAGGGTTGTCCTTCTTCACGGCTGAGCGTTGTGTTGTTTTTGGCGAGCTGGAGAAAATTTTGCTATGCTTATCCAACATGCTCAACGTGTCCGTCCGGAGTCTGGCCTCTGGCGTGTTCCTTCCTAGATAGCTGGTATGTTGCCGGGTTTAGATCTTGCGCCTGGCTTGCCTCGTCTTTGTGGATTTTGGCTTCCTGAACCGGTGGATTTGCTGTCGGACCTTGTCCGGTTTGCTGAATATCCTTTTCCTTGTTGGCGGCGGCAGCGGCGGCGGTAGCGGTGGTGATTGATCGTGTTGGAATCCTCTCGACGAGTAGAGCATGTTTCCAGGTGGTTTCGTCCGATTTGGTGGTGATTTCAGCCCGGAATTGGCGAATAACAGAAGCTGCTCCGAACAAATCGCGATTTCGCGTTTGGAGGGATCGCGTTGGTCTTCCTGTCATGGCTGTAGATTACCTAGAAAATTTTTGATCAAAAATCACAAATTTTCATTTCCCACAGACGGCGCCAGTGATCGAACTTATTTTCGTAAGGTAATTAATGCACGTAGACAAGGAATTAATGAACACGAAAGCAAACAGAACACAAAGGGATTTACGTGGTTCGATCTATTGGAATAGATCTACGTCCACGGGCGGAAAGAGTATAGATCTTTATTGTTTGTATGAGTAGTGATTACAAGATTGTTTCCCCCCCTCTCAATCTATTCTAAACCCCTATTTATAGGTAATTACATGGAGTTTGACTATAATACAAAGTCTTCTCCTATTTGGACTCTAGCTTGATCCTCTTATTAGGGATAGACACCGAACTTCTATATCTCTCTTGGAGCTTGAGTTGTAGTCGATGTAGGAGTCTCGATTGCCTTGGTGAAGAAGTCTTTTATCTTCAATTGGGCCGAGCTGTCTGGGCCGAGCTTAACTGTCGGGGCCCAATTATATTGGGCGCGATGCTTGGGCCTAGTAGCTAGGCCATATCCTATCAACTACAAATTAAATTTCTGGTATTATCTATACTACATGTAAAATCAAATTTTAAAAGTTCTCATTTTGCTATTGTTTGATTAGATTTACGGGTTCCCTTTAATAGTAACTCCAACAATCCAAAAACAATAATTTTTATTTTATATTATTTTTAATATTAATTTTTTGATTTTTTTAAGAAATGGTATATCATAATTGTCTTTGAATAATTTGTAATCAACTAATGTTGGGAACCTTTTCTCTCTTTGAACTAAGTTTTGATAATGCTATTAGAAACCACACTTAGACAATAGACTTTAATTGGAACAGGCTGGTCTCCGTGTTTGGATCAGTTAAGCTTAACCCGAACAGGTTGCTATGCAAAGGTCAAGGTTGGTAGTGCAACCTTGTACCTATTTTACTCAAACCTGTCATAATGTTCCTTTATGTAATCTGTCTATGTAATCTGCTCCAACCATACTCGAAGATTTCCTGCGAAGATTACAGAAGACTGAAGACAGTTCGAGGTATAGGAAGCGTGACCTGCAAAGTCCAACCTGAGCTGTGACTGAGGAACCTGTCCTCAACTCAACGTCCATAATTGTGTCGGTGTACGATTCTGCACATACTGACACACACAACGGCTCTATTACAAATGCTTCTCTATAAATACCTCAAGACATTCAAGAAAGAAAGAACGGGAAACTCAAATCACAAGCTGAAACGCTGTAGAAATCTCAAGCTAAATATTCACACAATCAACACTTGAAATCACTAGAGCTTTCCCAAGTGTTGATCCTTGTAGATTTCTATTCTTTCTAGAATCTGTCTTACTAGAACACAATCCACACTCTCACTACCATCACTGTTGATATTCAGTGTAGTTGATAGAGTTGTATTCCAAACGGTGATAGCTTTTCACAGCTTTCCAGTTTGATTAGTAGTGCTAGTTATTTAGCATTAGTAAGATTGTATGTAAGTTTGTATGTAAAGTTAGAAGAGACACGACTCAAGATTCGTACTAGATTCAGTCTAAAGAGAGACTTGAATTTGGACTGGAACCTCCACCAGTGTCAAAAGGAGTGAAAAATCTCAAGTTAAGGGATTACAGATTCGACGGGATCTGGCGTGGACGTAGGAGCAGTTTACTCCGAACCACGATAAAAACTCCTTGTGTTTCTCTATCTTATCTGTTTTCACACAGTTTGCATGCTCACAACCTGCACGATTGTAACCTGTCTTGCATGTGCACTGTCTTTGAAAACTGTCTTTGAAAACTGTTTCTGAAAACTGTTAGCCACTTTCACAGTTTGCATGAACACTTGTTTGAACTAAAGTTTTCTTTGAAAACTGTTTTGAAAACTGTTAGCCAACCTTTCCACCAAACTTCCGCACACAGGTTAGTTTTGCAAGCTCAGCAGTTCACTGTTTGAGCTGGAAAAACTAAACTGCTCTGATAAACTGAAGTGACGACTCAGTAAGATCAAATTGTTTTGAAAAGTCAAAACTGTTGGCTAATTGGTGTATTCCCCCCCCATACACCAATATCTATTTATCGGGACCTACAAGTGGTATCAGAGCGGTGGTTCTTTTGACCACTGCTTCTGTATACTAGAAGTTTTTTGTGCTTTAGTGTCAAATTGAACTAGATCTCTGTGTCTGTAAACTGCACATATATAAACTGTCAATATGGAAGCTTCACTTCTCCGTGTCTGTGAAGACTTTTCTATACAGGGTTATGAAGACTGGAGTTTTCGAATAAAGATGTGCCTCCAAGCTCATCATGTGCTAATGTGGGATGTCATCGAGAATGGTCCCACACCCATCCTTGAACCCTACGAAACTGATGTATCAGGAGATAAAGCTTCTGAAGCAACGTATGTGCCAAAGATTAAAGATCCCAGAAAATACACAACTGAGGAAAGAAAGGAAGCTGGACTTGACAGCTTCGCAAAAGGATTAATCTCGAGCACAGTTAAGGGCGTCCACCTGGCCAAGATAAGAAATCTTGGAACTGCCAAGGAGATGTGGGACACCTTAAAAGCAATAAGCCTTGGATCAACAAAGATGCTGGAAAATAAGCTGTCAGTGGCATGCAGTAAATTCGAAGAATTCAAAATGCAGCCAATGGAGACCATTGACCAGCTCAAGAACAGATTCACAATGATTACCTTGGAGATCGCGGCTCTCAAGAAAGATAAATACAATCAGCGCGAACTCAATCTCAAAGTAATCCAATCTCTTCCAGCAAGCTGGCATGTGTACAGCGCCATGCACCGCGGCAGGTCGGACATCAGCAACCTATCAACTGAGCAACTGTTTGATCTGCTCATCGGAAATGAGTTTGAAATGATCAGATTGCACGGGTCACAACAAACGTCTTCAAGCAAGAAGACTGAGCCTGAAAAGAAAGAAAAAGATGTTGCATTCAAAGCTGCATCAATTACAGAAGAAAGATCAATCCCAAAAGATCTATGCTCTAAAATGGAAAAATTGTTGAAGGACTATGCACTCATGGCTAGAAGGAATGAAAAGCTTGAAAAGCGCTTTAACAAATTCCGCAAATATCACAAAGATTTCAAGAGAAATCAATCCACCTCTTCTTCCGACAAGAAAGGTGAAGGTATAACTAAACCCTCAAAATTCAATTCTTCTAACACTTCAGAGGGTGGTTGTTTTGAATGTGGCAGACCAGGTCACTACAAGTCAGACTGCCCAGATCTTTCAAATGCCGAACGCGAAGAGCTCCGTGCAAAAAGAGACCAAAAGCTAAAGGAGCAGCGCAGTGCCATGATCGCAGCTGAGGAAGAAGCCAAAGCTGTTGCCACATATCAGACTCAACCTCCTCCGACGAAGATGACGATGATGAATTGGATGAGGAGGAATGTCGCTTAGCTGACGAAGATTCTGAAAATGAGGAATGCTACATGGGAAAAGATCTCGATCTTGTTCAATACAAGGTTGATACCAAAATCTCATCTTCATATTCAACTAACACTGAACATACAGGTTTCGAACTACCTGAAATGCCAACATATGAAGAGTTCCAACAACAGCTTGATGACTACAAGAAACTCTCAGAAATGTTCGAGCAAGTAGTCATAGAAGGATCCAAGCTGGAGGGTGAAAACATGAAACTCAAGGCTACTACAAATGGAGACTTCACTCTCCATGATGAAGCAAGACAAAGAGAGATAGAAACTCTGAAAATTCAATTGGGTCAATCAGCTTTAAGGGAAGAAAACCTTAAAGACATGCTCACTAAAAAGGACAGTGAGATCAACAGCTTGAACGGCAAGCTGTCAGATCTCTCAAATGAACATGAGAAGTTGTTGCAGAAAGAGCTCAAGCTTCAACAAGTCCTAATGAGAATGAACAAAAATGGTGAAAAGCTTGAAGCCTTGCAAGCTGCTCAGAGACCTGCTCAGATAAAGTTTGGCGTCGGATTCCATGGTCAAACCAGCGGAGTCAATGAGAAAGATAAGATCCTGTTTGTAAAAGAAAAGGGATTGGCTGAAGGCAAAGCTCACCACTTCCTACCTGACAAGCAACTCAACTTGAAGAATCCAGCTCGACAACCTCAAGCAATCTTGGTAAAAGAGCATAGGAAGCCTGCTGTCAAGAAGCAACAGCTAAAGCCATCAAGTGAACAGAAAAAGGTTGAGCCACCTAGAAAACTGTATATGCAACCTGCATATAAAAAGAAGAGCCAACCTGCACCGAGAAGAGTGCAAGCTGAAAATAAAGGAGAAACACAACACAAAACTGCTCGACCACAACGAAACAACTACTATGAGCAGTGGCCAAACCAACAGAGACCTGACTATGAAGGTTACTGGTACAACCATCATTGGTACCCATATCCTGAGCTGTCAAGTATGCAATGTCGATTTCCACATGGAAGTGGATTTGTAAATGATCAATGCATATGTGGTTACATGGAGCAGTGCTATCAAAATGATCTTTATCAACCTGCTCATTACCAACTGCAAACTGCATACTCAAATGGAACCTACTCAAATGTGCAACGGACCAAGCCACGAGTCAAAAGAAGTTTACAAAAGAGAAAGCTTGGAAACCAAGCTGCCAAATCTCAACCTGCTAACAAAGCACCCAAATTCATATGGGTTGCTAAAACTGTCTAATTGCAGGATGGGAAAACTCAAAGGAGGAAGTGAGCAGCTCACGGGGCAATCTGGATCATCGACAGTGGATGCACAAAGCATATGACCTGCGACAAAAGCTTGCTTACAAACTTCATTGAATGTGATGGACCTCTAGTTGCTTTTGGAGGAGACTTTAAAGGGAAAACAAGAGGCTACAGTAATCTAATTGTTGGTAAAACAACAATATCAAATGTCACCTATGTTGAAGGTTTAAATCATAATCTCTTTTCTGTAAGCCAGTTCTGCTCAAACGGAAAAATAGTAGAGTTTTCCAGCTAACAAGTGTGCTATAAAGAACAAGGAAGGAGAATAAATTATTCTTACCGGTATTTTGCAAGATAACTTGTACATAGTACAATGGTCAGATGAAAAAGAAACTTGTCTGGTCACAAAATCTGCACCTGAAGTAAGCTGGTTATGGCACAAGAGACTGTGTCACTTGAACTTCAAAGCCATCAATAAGCTCTCTCGCAAGAAGCTCGCAGATGATCTTCCAGATCAAGTCTACTACAAAGATCATGTTTGTGAAGCCTGTCAAGCTGGAAAGCAGACCAAATCATCATTTCCAAGCATTGCAGCTCACAACACAAGTAGAATCTTGGAACTACTCCACTTGGATCTATTCGGTCCGGTGACTCCCAGAAGCATTAATGGTAAAAAGTATACTCTCGTTATTGTTGATGATTACTCACGATATACTTGGGTTATTTTCTTACATAAAAAGAAGGAGACACTAGTGGAGTTACCTGCGCTGCTCACCAAACTGTCAAAATTGAAGAACAAAAGTGTGATCTCAATCCGATCCGATCGCGGAACAGAATTTCTTAATCATATGATTGAATCATACTGCACCAAAAGTGGAATTACTCATCAAACTTCAGCAGCTCGCACACCTCAACAGAATGGTGTTGTTGAACGACGCAACAGATCACTAAAGGAAGCAGCTCGCACGATGCTGAATGAAACCAATCTTCCCAAGAAGTTCTGGGCGGAAGCAATCAACACAGCTTGCTACACTCAGAACAGATCAGTCATTCATACAAGACATGGAAAGACTCCATACGAGCTGTGGAAGGATAAGAAACCTCGATTTAAGTATCTTAAATCTTTTGGATGTGTGTGTTACATTCATAATAATGGGAAATCACAGTTGAAAACTTTTGATAGCAAAGCAGATCCAGGAATATTTTTAGGATATTCAGAGATCAGCAAAGCTTTCAGAGTTTTTAACAAGAAAACTCATATTGTGGAAGTAACCCCACATGTTGTTTTTGATGAATCTATTTGTGAGTACAGGGAAACCCAACCTGATGAAAGTACAGGTACAAGTCAAAATCAAACAGGCTCCAACACGCAGTTTCAAGATGAAATACTAATATGGAGTCCAACCGACTTGGAAGAAGAAGAAGCTGAGCCTGTGCAAGATACTAATTCACAAAATCCACCAATGAACCAAGGGGGAACAGAAGCTCCTCCAACCAGCTCCTCTTCAACTGATCCAGAAACTTCAATGGAACCTGCAGTCAATGCAGAACTATCAGTGGATCAACTTGCTGAACAACTTCAACAGCTTAACCCCTTCACTCCTCAATCTCTACCTGAGTTTGAAGATCCCATACCAGACTCTGAACCAAATCTCATAGAAGAAAAAATCTCTCGACGAAGGAGATGGGTCGATGCTCATCCTGAAGATCTCATTGTTGGGAATCGAAGAGCAGGTGTGAAGACAAGGAGACAGATAGGTGAAAGCTGTCTACTAAGCTGTTATCTATCCTTCTCTGAACCCAAAACTGTTGAAGAAGCTCTTGCCGACCACGACTGGGTTACAGCTATGCAAGAGGAACTCAATGAGTTTAAAAGAAATGAAGTATGGTCACTAGTTGATCGTCCTACACATCAAGGAGTGATTGATGTAAAATGGGTGTTCAGAAACAAGAAAGATGAGAATGCTGAAGTAATCAGAAATAAGGCAAGATTAGTTGCCAAAGGTTACTGTCAATAAGAAGGAATAGACTATGATGAGACCTACGCACCAGTAGCAAGATTAGAAGCAATAAGATTGTTTCTAGCATATGCAGCTCATCAGAGATTCAAAGTCTATCAAATGGACGTGAAGAGTGCTTTCCTCAACGGAATCTTAGGAGAAGAAGTTTACGTTGAACAACCTCCAGGTTTCGAGGAAACAGGTCCAGAGAAAGTTTACAAACTGCACAAAGCAGTATATGGTTTGAAACAAGCTCCCAGAGCTTGGTATGAAACGTTGTCTACATTCCTATTGCACTCTGGTTTTAAAAGAGGATCAGTCGACAGAACATTATTTACCTTTAAGTACAAGGATGATATTCTTCTTGTACAAATTTATGTTGATGACATTATTTTTGGATCTAGGCCAAAATTTCTATGTGACAGGTTTGGAGAACTCATGAAGTGTGAGTACAAAATGTCCATGATGGGGGAGATGAACTTCTTCCTCGGCCTGCAAGTCAAGCAATCTACGGATGGTATCTTCATTTGTCAATCCAAATATGCTAACGAGCTGGCAACCAAATTTGGTGTTCAAAATAGCAGACCTCTGAAGATTCCAATGATTGCAAATGGCAAGATGGATCCAGATTCTGAAGGAAAACCTGCCAGCATAACTTTGTACAGGGGAATTATTGGTTCTTTACTTTATATTACTGCAAGTCGACCTGACATTTCTTTTGCAGTTGGAATATGTGCTCGGTATCAAGCTAATCCAAAGGAATCGCATCTAGAAGCAGCCAAGAAAATCCTTAGATATGTCAAGGGAACTGCAAACTTCGGTTTATGGTACCCTTGTGATGATAATTTTGAACTAACTGGCTATGCAGATGCAGATTATGGAGGATGCAAACTGGATAGAAAGTCCACATCAGGGACCTGTCAGTTTCTTGGAAGCAAGTTAATCTCTTGGTTCTCAAAGAAGCAAACTTCAGTTGCTACTTCAACAACGGAAGTTGAGTACATGGCAACAACAAGCTATTGCGCACAAATTCTTTGGTTGAAACAACAACTCAAAGATTATGATGTCACTGTTCAAAAAGTTCCTATCTTTTATGACAACACAAGCGCCATAGCTCTCACTGTGAATCCTGTCTACCACACCAGATGCAAGCATATTGATATAAGGCATCACTTCATAAGAGATCACGTGGAAAAACAAGATATAACAGTTGAGAAAATCCATACTGACATCCAAAGAGCCGATATTCTAACAAAACCTCTCATGGAAGAGAGATTCAAAATGCTGTGTGGAAAGCTTGGAATGCTCAGAATGGATACACAGCCTAAGTCTGAGAATGGCAGCAGTTCACTAGCACAAGTCAGCCAAGAGCAGACTGACTTGGAAACTGCAGACTAACAAAGAGGCAGTTCACTAGCACAGAACAGCCAAAGACAGACAGACCTGGAAACTGCAGCTTACGAGAAGCAGTGAGGTGACACGCAGCTTGAAACCATAAACTGCGTTGAAAGTCAACAATCACCGGTCAACCTTTAAGGGGAAACTGGAGATATCGTATCAATCTCCATTTAAATCGTAGCTGAAAATTATTTCCTCCACCCATATATGTTTTCTTTCTGTTAAGAATTTGAAAAGTTTTTCACGAAAAACAAGGAATGCATATCCGTTTATCATATCCTGACCGTTGGAGGTCTATAAATAGAAAGAATATTCTTGATTTCTTTACGCGTTTCTTGAAATCCTTTGAAATCAAATTTCAAAAAAATTACCTTCACTCTCTCTAAGAAATTTCTTTCATTCTTTCATCTTCATAAACTCAGAATTTCAAAATCATTACTCTCTCTCCACAAAAATGTCTACAGATTCATTGAATGCTCAAGTGAAGAAAGCAACCCCTCTCATCTTCTTTGAGAAAGTAGCTGTGCTAGACTCGTATGGATACAGAGGTTCGGATCAGATGATTGAGACTATCACCCAATGTGATGGTTTCTTCAACATCATCACTCAACATCCACGAATGATGCTACCGGAAAGTGTTGCTTATTTGCTGTGTTCTCTGGAATCAATAGCCGGAGACCCCGCAACGGCAACTTTTCTCGTCAACAGCGAAGAAGAGCGGCGTTATCTTCTTCCTCTTGTTCTTCAAACCTACAGGTTATCAGATATAGGGGCTATCACAACGGTTGATGATGTGCCCTTAGAATCCGTCAACGATGTATATCAACAAGCTCTGTTCGAGCCCAAAAAGATCTATAATCAGAGAACTTTCAACCGCCACGACCTGAAGTCCGAGTACAGATTTTTGTTCGAATTCATTCACAACGTGTTCTTCTCTTACCTAGGCTCTAACGAATCTGTCACTCTATCGAAGTTTAAACTGCTAACTGCGGTGGTGAAGCAGTTACATGTTAACTGGGCCAGATTACTAGTCAATCTGTTCATCAAGGAAGCTGTAGAGCTACCTGCTAGGATCAAGGCCAACATGCAACTTCGTCATGGCACCAAGCTCTCTATCATTCTGCAGAGAACGCTTACAAATCGCGTATGGCGTGTCTGCACTGGATTTCCTGATGACAAGCTGGTTTCTCACACCTGCAACCAGTTGATCATGATTCTTGGCATCTTGCCTCACAAGATCAAAAAGGCCAAAGGTGCAGCCAAGCTTCTGCTCACAGAAATCAGTGACTCAAAGGTAGATGTAGCTGAAGAAGAAGATGATAGCAGTGAGAATGATGAAGAAGACAGCGTCCAGGTTGAGTCAGTTAGAAAAGGAAAGAGGAAGCTGGAAGATCTGCAAACTGCGCCCTCTCGGAAGCGCACCACTCGATCTACAGCAGCAACCTTTGTGGAGGCAGATCTCACACCACCTGCGACCACACAGCAACCTGCCTCTCCACAGGTTGGAGTGAAACCTGCTGTCGAACAGTCCCCTCCAGGCACCCCTCCAGGTTCCCCGTCCAAAGCTCAGTCCCAAGCTCCTGTCACTGAAGACCCTACATCCTCTCTCAACAGCTCCATAGCAGTGGACCAGATGTTAGCATTCTACAAAGCAGAGTTTCTTAAGATGTCACGAAGGCTCAACATGCTGGAATTAGAGAGCAAGCTGTATATTGATGAAAAGGTTGCAGCCTTGCAAACTGAGAACGCCAAGCTGTGGGAATTCATCAAAGCTCACATTGGTGAAAAGGATGCACAAGAGCAGTTCTCAAAGGACAGAGGACAGTCCAGCTAGATAAAAGCTATGAACTCATAAATAGTGGAACCTGTTTGATCAGAAACTGTGAATAAGACAGTTTGCATAGGGAAGTGTCATGGAAGACCTGTATCAGTCTCCATGTTATTGAAATTACATTTTAAATATGTCAATGATATGCCTTAATTTTTCAAATATTCAAATTTCAATAACATATCTCTTGCTTCACTTGATCATATATATACCTTATCAATCATTTTCATTTATTGAAGAATGTGTTTTGTTATTTATTAAAATCTTTGTTAAGGATATTCTGACACATTACTTAACATTCTTGCTTCACTTTCCATGTATGTCAAAAAGCGCATGCAAAGTCTCAAGTCAGCATTTAATGCGAGGCGACGGTGGAGTGATAGGGTAATGCGAGTGGGATAAACAACCAATCCCACGCGCCCACTATCTCACGGATTTCCAGGAATTCAATCCTATCCGTTGAACGGTTGATTTACTTCAATCTCAACCGCCCGCTTTACCTTTTAAATAAGAACGTAACTGTGCATCGTCGTTCCCAAATTCAATTTCTGCATTCTTCCGCCATTTTTCTCTGCAACTCTCTTTCAAAATTTCCCAAATTCTAGTTCTCATTTAGACATTCTTGAAATGGCAGGAGAATCTATATCTCAATCTCTTCCACAAATAACCGAGCAAAAGATCCAGTACCTACAGCAGTACATTCTCACAGAGCCTGCGGCAAATCTTTCAACCTATGATTACGCCGGCTTGAATGAGATGTACTCCGCCATCCAGGAAGCGGACGGATTTTACAAGATTATTACTCATGAGCCAAAATTCTGGCTTCCGCAGCAAGTCGCAATGTTCTTTCTATCATACTTTTGCCCGGAAGATGTCGACTCTGCCCAATTTCATCTTCCTGTACCTGGTGTACGCGACGAGCCAATTCCAATTCTCTCGCTCATCTCTCGAACCTACGGCATCGCGAATTCAGGAACTGTGGAGATCCTGTATCACAAGCCAATAGGTTTAATTTTGGACGTTCCGGATGCAGATCTGGAAGCAGTTTACCAGAAAGCTCTCATGCAACCTGCAACCCAGTATGATGGAAAGGGGTTCTCGCGCCCTCTGTTGAGACCTGCGTATAGAGCCCTCTTTGACTTTGTTCACAAAGTTTTCCTTGGTTACTATGGTAACCACGACGCTGTCACTCCAGCGAAGTTTAGAGTAATGACTGCAATCGTGCAGCGTCTAAACGTGAACTGGGCCCGATTTCTCCTCGAGCTCCTAAATGAAGAAGTCAAGCAGCTTTTGATCGCCTATGAAGGCGAAGTGGAGACCGATTTCCGCATTGCCAGGAATCTGCAACTAGGCACCAAAATATGCTCTCTCATTCACTGCCTCCACCCCAACCTCAACTGGAGTGGAATGACTTATTTCAACAAGGAGAAGGTCCCCAAGGACCAGAAACAGCTCGAACTAATAATTGGTGTCGACATGACCGTCTTTGCCAAGAATGATGATGTGGTGAAGCCGTTCCTGTATGACATGGGTCGATCTAACCCAGCTTGGGTACCACCAGAGCAGCGTGACGTTCGGAGAAAAAGACAGCTTGCCCCTAGCAAGCAGCTGGACAGACCTTCCAAGTCTGTGCGCATCAAATCTCCAACTCCCATATCACGCAGGTTGCATACGGAGTTTGCCTCCATAGAAGTTCAGCACCAACCTGCTCGTCAAATCCTTGAAGACATCCCAGAACAGACAGTTCTCGATGCACAGGTTTCAATACCTGTACCCTATGTTCATGATATCTTCCAGTCAAAAGCTTCGGAGCAAGCTGGTCAAAGTCACAGCGACTCTCAACTGGAGGATGACACAGATTTCGAGGAAGAAAATCCTGATACCTCCATCGTCATCCACCAGCAGTCCGGTGAAGCTTCTCATCATCATAGCTCGCCTCCAGAGCTTGACCTCCATCTTATCCTTTCATCTGATGATGATGTAGAAGAGGATCCGATCAAGACTGCAGCTGCCATGTTAGTCAACTCCATCGAGATCGAAGCTGAGAAGACTGTCATGGAGTCCTTTCCCGGCATTGATCTAACTCCGGAGACCAGGCAGCTGGCAATTCGGCTACGTGCTCTGCTCGATGGGAAGGATAGATCGTACTGTGATTTGAAGTCCATCTTCCTTATCCACCCCATTGAACAACTAGAGATTGAAGAGCACAACCTTGGGAAGTATTTTGGCTATGCTTCCATTCCTGAAGCTCGCGACTGCTTCAAGAAGTTCATCCTCTCTAGGATGAAGAGAGAGGCCAAGGTACTCAGTGTCGACTTGAAACCTTTCTACTCTCACGATCGCAACTCTTACAATGACAGGTTTCTGGAGGATGAAGAATTCAGTCCAATTCCTTCTCCATCCCAGAACAGCGGAGACGCAGTGTCCGATCATGATCGTGCACCAGTCTATTCTGTCACAACCGCAGGAACTCCTCTCACTGATGTACAAGCAGACTTGAAGAAATTCATCATTGAGGAAGTTTCCAAGGTGAAGGCCACCGAGGTTGCTGAACACCAGAAGATTGCGGACAAAATTGACGCAATGGACACAGCAGCATCTGCCATGCTGTCAAACATCAAGGCTGAAATGCCACAGATTATCAAGGATGAAGTGGCAGGCCAGCTCGATTCCTTCATCTCCATGCGCCTGAAAGCTGAATTGGACAAGCTGCTCCCCAACCAGCTATCTGAACTAAAGGTCGCCTACGCATCTTCAGTTGACAACTTGCGATATGAGTTTGAACAGCTCAACCAGCTTGTCAACAGCTTCTCTTCAAAGCTCGCACAAGCTTCATCCAGCTCTCTGAAGAAAGAAGAAGAACTGTAAGGAAATATCAACTCTCTCCTCCAATTTAAAGAGAAAATCAGCACTGACCTGTCCTTAATCTCCAATGAGCAAGCCTCTCTCAATACCACTGTTCAGCAATTAATTGATAATGCCGAAAAGGGGGAAGGGAAAGGCAAACGCACTACTGCTAAAGCAAAAGGCAAGGAGAAAAAGGTCACCCAACCTCCTCTGACTCAATCAGAAGCTGCTCCGCCTATAACAGCTGTTTCTCAACCTGCTGCCCAGAAGCTGTCTGAACAAGAAAGGGCACAGGGTGAGGCCTCTCTTATTCGTCTAATGGCAGAAGCTGGCTACACCGTAGATGAATGCGAGAATGAAGGCAAGCAGAAGCTGTTTCTTGAAGATCTGAGGAAACAGAGAGCAAAGGACAAAGCTCGCGTCAGAAGCTTCCAAGGTCTTGAAAGCTGCAAGGATCAAGCTGACAAGAGAGAGCCAACTGATTTGGCTACCAGTGGAAGATCAGCCCTTGTGGGATGAGTTCCTGAACCAGTTCATCTTACACCACTACTGGTTGCAGGTTGATGCTCGCTACACTGGTGACTCCAAAACTGCCTTTTACAATTGGATGCAAGCTTTTCCCGACCGCGAATTCATTAAAAGAGTCCGCGCGAAAGCTGCAGAGGCGAAGGTCACGATCAATCCGCCTAAAATAGAGACCTTCCAACCTCCCACTGTCTGCGGCACTGATACTCCAGATATCGACCGGATCAATACTTTCATAAGGAATATCGCAGCTCAGTACGGTTGCAAGACCACAAGCTGTGATGAGTACAGGTCGATCCGTGACAGTATCTACGCAGCTATGGGATCTGTAAGCAAGGAGAAGATCGCTGAAGAGAGATTCAAGACTGTGAGAAAGTGACTTGATCGTTTTCTCTCATTTGTTATATCAACTCTGTAATCTATGTACATCAATTCAGTTGATATTATAAATGAAAAATGATCATAATTTGTTCCTGATGACAAAATCTCATTGTCCAGGCCTCTGCATGTTATGTTTTAAATTTCCTAACACTTTTTCTCATGCAGCTGGCTGAACTTCAAACCTTGGTTATGGTTTGGTAAAGTTCAAATCTTCTAAGTCAAGATGTAAAGTGTGGGTTTCGGCATTATCAAAAAGGGGGAAATTGTTGGGAACCTTTTCTCTCTTTGAACTAAGTTTTGATAATGCTATTAGAAACCACACTTAGACAATAGACTTTAATTGGAACAGGCTGGTCTCCGTGTTTGGATCAGTTAAGCTTAACCCGAACAGGTTGCTATGCAAAGGTCAAGGTTGGTAGTGCAACCTTGTACCTATTTTACTCAAACCTGTCATAATGTTCCTTTATGTAATCTGTCTATGTAATCTGCTCCAACCATACTCGAAGATTTCTTGCGAAGATTACAGAAGACTGAAGACAGTTCGAGGTATAGGAAGCGTGACCTGCAAAGTCCAACCTGAGCTGTGACTGAGGAACCTGTCCTCAACTCAACGTCCATACTTGTGTCGGTGTACGATTCTGCACATACTGACACACACAACGGCTCTATTACAAATGCTTCTCTATAAATACCTCAAGACATTCAAGAAAGAAAGAATGGGAAACTCAAATTACAAGCTGAAACGCTGCAGAAATCTCAAGCTAAATATTCACACAATCAACACTCGAAATCACTAGAGCTTTCCCAAGTGTTGATCCTTGTAGATTTCTATTCTTTCTAGAATCTGTCTTACTAGAACACAATCCACACTCTCACTACCATCACTGTTGATATTCAGTGTAGTTGATAGAGTTGTATTCCAAATGGTGATAGCTTTTCACAGCTTTCCAGTTTGATTAGTAGTGCTAGTTATTTAGCATTAGTAAGATTGTATGTAAGTTTGTATGTAAAGTTAGAAGATTCGTGCTAGATTCAGTCTAAAGAGAGACTTGAATTTGGACTGGAACCTCCACCAGTGTCAAAAGGAGCGAAAAATCTCAAGTTAAGGGATTACAGATTCGACGGGATCTGGCGTGGACGTAGGAGCAGTTTACTCCGAACCACGATAAAAACTCCTCGTGTTTCTCTATCTTATCTGTTTTCACACAGTTTGCATGCTTACAACCTGCACGATTGTAACCTGTCTTGCATGTGCACTGTCTTTGAAAACTGTCTTTGAAAACTGTTTCTGAAAACTGTTAGCCACTTTCACAGTTTGCATGAACACTTGTTTGAACTAAAGTTTTCTTTGAAAACTGTTAGCCAACCTTTCCACCAAACTTCCGCACGCAGGTTAGTTTTGCAAGCTCAGCAGTTCACTGTTTGAGCTGGAAAAACTAAACTGCTCTGATAAACTGAAGTGATGACTCAGTAAGGTCAAATTATTTTGAAAAGTCAAAACTGTTGGCTAATTGGTGTATTCCCCCCCCCCCCCATGCACCAATATCTATTTATCGGGACCTACAACTAATTAATTGCAGACGTTACAAATGCGAAATTTATGGCAAAAATTATTTTTATTAACTTCTTTCCTAATTTGTATCTTTTTTTCCCTTATGATTGAATATTTTCAACAAAAAAACACACACGTCACATGCAATACATCATATATTTTATTTTCTTTCATTTCATCTTTGCTAACAATGAGAGTATGTTGATATGAAGATATATGCATCAATGTGTAGTTCATGATCGAAAGAAATTAATTGCATGTAGATGTTACTATTCTAATTTTTCTCTTTAAGATCAATTATGATGAAGATGCTAACATTCTCCACTAGGCGAAAAACACTTTAAGAAGAATAAAAAACTGAAACGTTTATAATTTATTTTGTGATTTAAGGTTCTGTATGCTCATTTTTTAAGGCATGACATGAGGATAAGATCAAGAAGATTCAAAAAATAAAAAATTTATAATTTATTTTGCGTACCTTTTTTATGCTTTAGGAAATATAGATTGTAGATTGCAGAATAGAAGGACCATATCAGCTAGCTAAAAATAGATAGTGTTTCTAATTTACGATATGACATCATCAATGTAGAGATTCAATTCTTTGTCAGATATGCGTTTTTTTGTTTAGTGAACTATCTTCTTTTTAATACATACTAAAATCCTAAAACGTAATCCTTAGTAATCTCATAATACGGAATGAAGTGTTGATATTAATGCATAGATACTATTTTGGTACTCTTGAAAAAATTATAAGATATTTAATGTGGTTTAAAAATTATTCGTATTTCAATTTCAATTTACCTTTGGGAAGTAAAGTAACTATTTTTGGAGGTGATACTAGAAAAATGTTGTTTGTTATGCGAATTAAGAGGAATTAAACAAGATGTAGTCAATACAAGTATAAACTCCTTTTAAATATGGAGGAATATCCAAGTCTTAAGGCTAACAAAAAAAAAAAGACAACTGTATAAAATGAACTCCAGACTTAAGCAATTAAACTACAAGAGTTCTTGGAATAGGTTGAAGCAATAGTATTCTTAGTGGTGCAAACTACAAATGATGGTCATCCAAAAATTATCATATCGAATGACATTCACTTAAACTTTTCTAATAGATCATCTTACCTTCATGATAAAGCAACACTCGCTCCAACACTTAATGTGGTTGAGTCGGTTATTAATTGATAGTTTACATCAATGAGTTTGACTGCGGAGAATAATTTAGCTCAAACAGAACATGAAGCTCAAAAGAAAATTTTGATAATCTAAATAATATACACATACAAGTGAATATTGTAATGGTTTGAAGTGTTTAAAATCGTCTAACCACAAACTGATTTTGAAGATCGGATCTTCAATATATTGGTAAGAAATATTGGTCATATTCTTGGATTGTGCAATGACACATGGTTGATTTTTACGACCATATTCTGGAGGTTAATAGTCAAAGTATGTTCATTCCTACACTGTCACTAACTCTGTCAAATCCACATCTTACTTTCAAGTTTAAATGAAGACTATTTTCTGCTATATATTACTTCGTAAGCCATGGCGATCTACAAGAGTCAAAGTTGGTCTTTATATCACATGTGAGACTTTTTCGAAAGAAACCAAATTTACCCATGATTAACTTTATGTTATTGTTCAGAAGTGTAGAGCCAAAGTATTTCGTAGATCTTCATGTGCGCCAAATATAGTAACAACAATAGACGTACCATGAATGCCATGTATATACAAGTCTTTCATAATTTATGAATTTAAAAATTTGTAATGGAATTTCAATCTTTAGCATATTTTTTTCTTTTATTATTATCATTGTTCGATTGTTGATTATTATTCTTTATAAGTATATCATAAATTGAAGAAAAAAAGACAATATATCATATTTGTTTGATTTATGTGTTATGAAAGTAATTGTAAAAATTGTGTAAAAGAAACTTCTAAGAATTTACAGGTTATATACATTTACTAAACAAAAATAATACTCCTTCTGTCCCCCATACATGAGTAAAGATTTTCTTTTTGGGACATCCATCAAATACATATTACAGAGTACTCCCTCCGTCCCGTTCGAGACGTTACAGTTTTTGAATAGATGTGAGATATAAAATAATAAAGTTTAACGTCTTGAACGGGACAACTTGAGTAGTGTTTAATATGAAAATTATTTACTCACACACTCTTATTCTTAAACCTTGAAATTACAGTTATTTATAAATGAAAAAACATGTCCACATCACTTTATCACTTTTCCTGACAACTTTACCATCAACTATTAACTACTTTAACAATTCTTCTTTAATACGCGTGATAGTTGAAAATTCACATATATATGCGGGAAGGAGGGAATACTATTCTCCTAGGCACATATTTAGTGATAAAATCATATTCCTTCCATCCCGTTAGTATAGAATCATTTTTATTCAAATTGAGTTTATTAAAATAATAAGAGAGTATTGAGATAGTATTATAAAGATTTAAAATGCATATAAAAGTCTACCCCGTGTGTCGCACCGGTATGTTACTAGTTTATAAAATATCCAAAACATTTTCTCAAAAGGAATCCATAAAGCAACCTGATTAGTAGAAATATGTGACAAACTAAGTTCAACAGAAAAAGAACCAAATCGTTTCACTAGAGGAATCATGAAACAAACTAGAGAATCTTTCACAAACTAAGTTCAACATAAACCAACATCAATTAGAAATCAGAGTCTCAAAATCATAAAGTACTTTATAAATATAAAATGCAAAAATGGAAAATCCTAAGATAACTTGACACGACTCGCCATTCGACCTTCCACGCGTCTCCAAACTTAATCACCTAAAACTGTTAAATGATTGGATGAGCATACTTGAATATACTTAGTGTGGACAATATGCGAGCTTGTCCAGTTTAATAAAATAGAGCGCACACGTATGAATATTAAAGTCAACATGATATGCGCCAATGAGTGTGAACAAAGTCAAATGGACAACAAATGAACAACTTGAAATTAACAGTCTTGCTCAATACGTAATGTCAAATAAACATACGGCAGTCACATGATATTAAAAGGGACAAACTCAAATCAATGCATAAAGTTAAATAAGAATCCCACACTTAAAATTTTGGACGTGAAAATGACAGAAGCAACTCAAAATAAATTCATCGTTTTAATCACAGTCGTGCCACACCTAGATATTTATAAATTATAGTTCTATATATACAAGTACCTAAAAGAAATAAAATACAGTTTGAATAAACTACTATGAATGATATGCATATCCCGGCTAAATAAACGACACACAACTCCATTTAATAACTAATTTATCACAAACTACATTAAAGTTTTACTCAAAACTCTAATCACCTCATTCTTCTTTTAAAAAACACAATCTCTTTCCCCTTACTTCCTTCGAAAATGTAGAAAATAATTTGATAGAAGTCACTTTAATGATCCATCAATAAATCAACTAATAAAAATCATTTTGCTCAGAACCTTTTCCAACTCTTGTACATCACAGCAAACAAATTATTAAGTCTCATTTTTTCTTTTTCTTTTTTCGAGAAAATTTCCCAAACATTTCTCTCCAAAGAGTGTCTCTTTACAAAGATCTCAGCAGCCAAATTACAAAACAAAATCATCCTAATTTCGAAAAATACAGCAAACCAAAATAATTGCAAGTCCCCAACTTTAGAAACTAAATTTCCCAAATTAAAACCTTCTTCCAAATCTTGAAAATTTCCCAAAATATTTCGGAGCAAGAGAGTATATAATACCACTAAGCTAAAGGAATTTGAATGCTTCCTACACTACAATTTTCGTATTATACAAAATGGATGGATGCATAATTGTACTACTAATCAACAATCTATTTTAAAATTACCTTGAATCAAAAACAAACTTCAAGTGCTTAGCCGCTAAACAAACAGGTTTTAAAACAAAATTAAGATTTAAAAATCCTTTGAAAAAATCGAAAGCTGGAGAAAAGTTTGAAAATAATCAATACCTGAAGCAGTAGTTTTCAAAGCGTAGAAATTTTGATTTAGAAAAACTGATTTTATCTTAAAAGATAAACATGGGTTATTGAAAATCAATTTTTTTTTTTTCTAAACAAAACAAACCCTTTTATTTTAAAAACTAAAATAAAGTAAATAAAAAAAATTACCATAAAAATAACTCACGTATACAACCTAATTAGTACTTGCTTAAAAATGAAATCCTTACTCCATATATGAATGCAGGTATGATTTCTTTTTATTTAAATAATATATGCATAGCATATTTTCCTAATTAATCAATATATAAAATAAAATTAGTCAAAAATAATAATTTATATATCTAGGGCGCGACTTCGATTAAACAAAATAAAAGTAAATTTAAATCTCAACAGTTACAAGTCAAGAAACACATTTGCATATAACTTTGCAAGTAACTTTGCAGAAAGGAAGAATAGAGAACCCTTAAGAACATGATTAATGCTATGCTGCTTAGTTCGGATTTGCCTAACAACATGTGGGGGGAAACTGCATTGTCTGCTTGTTATGTTCTCAGTCGTGTTCCTCATAAGAAGCTAAATAAAACTCCGTATGAATTGTGGAAATATTTTTTTGCCGTCTCTGAAATACTTGAGAGTGTGGGGTGTCTAGCTAAGGTGAGATTGAATGATCCGAAACAAATGAATGTAGGTTCTAAGACCTTTGATAGTGTTTTTATTGGGTATGCTCATAATTCTGCTGCTTATCGATTTCTGTCTTTGAGTGATAATACTATATGTGAATCTCGTGATGATGAGTTCTTTGAGCATGTTTTTCCTATGAAGACTAATGTATCTATTGAGAGTGTGCCTAGTACATCTGAAAATGTGGTAGCAAAACTGTCTCGTCGATCAATTCGAGAAGTTGAGGTAGCAAAACCGTCTCGTCGATCTGTTGAGAGTGTGCCTAGTACATCTTTTGGTACTGATTTTATTACTGCATTTGTAGTTGAGCATCCTGATGTGTAACGCCCTGACCCCCAGGGCATGTAAAAATGTGCCTCGGAAACCGGTGCGCTACGGGTGGAATGCTACTTGAACTCACGAATAAATACTTAACATACATTTTACTACCTCTTATTAAAAGAATTCAGTTGATCGAAGAAGGAACCAAATGGAAGTATGGTTTAAACGCAATGAATGGAAGAAGTTCAAGGGATTGGAAATACAACATGATATTTGCCAAAACACATCTAGGGACTTGGTGCATTCGATGAAGGAAAAGTTAAGCATAAATCTAGAACACAACATGTCTCTTGCTTTAAATCCTACATCTTAGCTTATTCATTTACATTATTAACTCTTATGATCTTTACCTGTCTCATCATTTTTAATTAACAACCTATAACTTACATTATTACCTTGACCATTAACATTCTTGCTAATCACCTTAACTTATGAACTTATCGTCTTAAATCTGTTGCGAAAGCATAGCTGTGACACATGTATGGAGACACGTGTCACGGGGCTACAACCATAATATCCCAATCCTCGGCTCGCCTCCCTTGCATCCCATCGCTTCCAGTTAACCTGCACGTTTAGAAATACGCACAGGAGGTAAGTACATTAGTTGTACTTAGTGAGCTCTTCCCCAAAATCAATGCCACTTAGGGCTATAAATAGACTTGCCAATTATAAGCTAACTCAGGGGTTTTGGAAAGAACCTGAGTAGCATTTTGAAAATCATTTCCTTTGCATGCTCTTATATTTCTATATGCTCAATCATAAAGAAGTGTGGCCACAAGCAATCATGACATACCCAAGTCTACGAGTTTGAGTTGTGCCGAGAGGTTGGCCACCCTCTCGAGCACCTTACCATTCTTCGTGCGCACACCCGCTGATACCTTCATCAGTGGGCCGATATTGTTCATTTGCAAGGAGTAGACTGGTAGATGCATAAAACAAGGCAAGTCTAACATTTCATAGTATCTTATGCATTTCATGCAATTTAAAACATATGAGCTTTGAAAACTTATAGGAAAATAAAGCTCACTCTTTAAGTGCTCAATCAAGCAAGCAAGTAAGCACGTAGCAAGCAACTCTGACTCCTTTGTCGCCTTGTCCTCGTAGCTAATCACCTATTCACATATAGTACATCAATACTAGTTCATAATCATGTATCCTCTTGTGCTTACTTAACCTTTGGATACTTAGTCTCCATCTTATCTTAATTTATTATCATCATGTACTTATACTTTTCACTTATACTTAACATTTCTTATATACTTCATCTTTATCTTATAACTTCTTAACTTATCTCACACTTAGTTTCTCAACCTTCATTACTTAGAGTGCGTGTGAGAATGAATGCATGAAATCAAGCAACCTTGTGGATCAGTAGCAAGGTTGTAGTACAATGAAATAGCTCAAGGGGTGATTGTAACTTGGATACTTGAATGAACTTAGGCAGAATTGCCATACTTGGAAGAATTGCTTATATCTTGAGTGTTTGAACACCAATGAAGGTGTAAGACACATGAATAGAATGCTAAGAGGATAAAATTTCATGTGACATTAATTTCAGGTTCTGGAAATTAACTCACTAGGAGCTATGCATCAATCTTTGCCACTGTTTCAGCAATGAAGGAGTTTCAGTGACACTTTGGGAGAATGATTGATTCTCAAAATTGGCTAGGTGAAACAGGGCATAACTTGGTGATATAATAGGCAAGACATTGTGCTATAACATCTCCAAAATTCAGAGGAGTTGCATGTAGGGATTTCGAGATATCCCTTCATCATTGAAGGACTTAGACTCTGGAAATAGGACTCAGGCAGATTTGGGACCCCATCTTTGAGCTAAGATAACTCACTCGATACTTAATGGTTTGGGGTGCACTTTATATCATTAGAAAGGTCAGACAATGAAGAACAACTTTCATGTTTCATAGTTCTCGAGATAAATATGGGATCATGTTCAAAATTGAGCATCAAAACAGTTGGTCAATTCGCATTTATAAAATCGGCAGAATTGACACATAATTTTCTAAGTGATCTTGTGAACTCATGTGAGCACGTATAGGGGAGTGCGACCTACCATTAGAAACCTGAGAACATAAAATTCATCATGGAGAAAGAATTCAGCTCAAAAGATTGACCATTCTTATAGAATCATGTTCACAAGTACAAGGGTAAAATCTGGTAAATTCGAACATTGGTCATGCTTGAATTCTATCAACATTCTACGAGCTTTATAAACATGGAATGAAGATGCAATCATCAAGAAACATTCAAGGACATTCAAATCTCGAAGTTACAGAGGTCGGACATGAAGAGATTGATGATTCTTTCGATTGATTTTCATGAATCTTACATGAACATGCTTAGAATTTACTATAGAGCAAGAATATGAAGAAAGTTTCAACATGCATGATCATTCCTCCTAGGACTGAATTCAAATCATGTATTATTAAGTTTATATCAACATCTACTACTTAGATTCGAGCTTATATCATCAAGAAGAAGAAGATTACCAATTGATTTTGAAGAAAAATCGAAGATTCAAGCTTGATCAAACTTCAGCCCCTTGCATGAGCCACTTGCAGCCTCTTGATCGAAATTCTAGTGTCATATTCGTGTTTAGGAGGTCGGATTATGATAGAGTGCAAAATTTGGTGAGGATTGGTGGTGGTTGGGAGTTTTCCGGTCGCCGGAAAACTCAAAGAAGTGGCGGCGGACAGCGGCTGAAGGTGGAGAAGCTCGCCGGAATTCTAGAGAGAGGTGGTAGCTTCTCTCTCTAAGGGGGGAGATGGTTTGTGCAAAATGAAGACTTTCTTGACCAAAAGTCTATTTATACTCATGTTATTTCCTCTCATTATGTGACACTTGTCACCTATTGTGATGGTATTTTCTTCCCACTTGTTCTATTACTTGGTGATCACTCATACACTAATATTTCATTCTATGTATTTCATTTTAATCCTATTAATGTATATAAATACATATGGTGTCCAATTAATGGATCACCATTCATATATAAGTGATTCTCGATCACTTTGTCACATAGATCAAATTTCACATTTAGTCACGTAGCATTCAATCGTGTAACCACATAATCATACCATTGAGCATATAAACATATAATTCATCGTATCATCATACTATGCTCGATACTTGTGCTCTTCGAATAGTACATTCGCCTATTCCATAATTCACTAGACTACATCCGTAGTCGAAGATAATTCTTAGTTACTTATTAGCTCGTTCGAGCTTACTTAATCTCATTGCTAGAGCTCCAATTCTTGCTCCGGATCGCATCATAAGGTTGCTAGATACTTCTCGTGTCCGGGCAATACTATTTAATAACGTCTAGAGCTCTTATTGAATAATTAGCTAATTAAATAGTATCATATCATTAATTAGCTCGAAATTTTATAAGCCAAAATCGAGAGCCTTGATTTTTCTAGAATGGATTTTTGGCTAGTCACATGATGATTGATGAATGTGGTGTCTGCATACATGATCTTATTTCCTATAGTGCAACGATGACTAGTATAGATGCTCCTTTTTGGAAAGATGCTATTCAGAGTGAGTTAGAGTCTATAACTAGTAATCATACATGGGAACTAGTTTATTTGCCTGCTAATTGTAAACCTATTAAATTGAAGTGGATCTTTAAGAAGAAGTTGAAACCTGATGAGTCGATTGATAGGTATAAGGCAAGGTTGGTTGTTGTTGGTTATTCCTCACCCTATTTTACTCCCATAAATATACCTCTCTTCATTCATTATAGACACACAAAAATTATAGCCTCTGCAGCCCTTTTTTCTCTTCTCTCTTTACCTTTCGCATCAAATACGTCTCTGGCGCTCGACTCACTAGTGCTCATGAATCTTGAGTTTCTGTATTAACCTTCGAGAGTGTGTTTAGCATTGAGACTAACACCGAAGGTCTGCCAAAATTTGCTTTTAAGGCAGTGGTGCGTGTGCCACAACACAGTGCTAACGTTCAATTTATTTTGTTTATTTATGCAGATTTCGACATTGGTTCCAACAGTGAAAATTAAAGCCGCAACAGAAGAAGAAACTGCTGACCAAAGAGTATTCGAAGGACTTGCTGATCACTCATCAGCATCAAGCATGAGGATGAACGCTGACACTCAAGTAACAAGACTCGAAGTGAAAATGAATCATCATCATCAACAGAGTATCCAACGGACATAAAAGTTCAGCATGAAGAAAGTACAAGTCAGAACCTGCACGACAAAGAGAGGATGCCTCAAGAAATATAGCCGCAGTTTGGCAAGGTGTCTACCCACTAGAAGCTACTCTTGATTGGGTTTTGTGAGTGCATGTAACAACTCACAGTTTGTGTTGGGAACCCTACTCAGTTAAAGTTTTGATGATATTTATCGAAACAACACTCAGATAAATTTCTACTATTTTAAGAGTTAAGGTTGATAGATCTAATATAAATTGAACGTGTATAGCCAGTTTAGCATGTTCAATTTCATAGTTGGAATAAGTTTATTGTTCCATAGTTTATGTCCACTAGTTTGATGGATCTCAGCTCTCCTGATTTGAAGAGTTCAAGTCTACTCGAAGATAAAGGAAGATTATTGAAGACTCCAGTTTGAAGAGGTTACTTCAACCTGCCTACATGGGTTGAACTAGTCTGGTCCCTGCCTCTCCAAAAGTAAACTAGACTGCCTCAACGGGAAGAAAGTACATGTGTCAGTGTACGGATTTAACACTATTCAACGATTCTATTTCGAATTTAGGCCTATAAATACTTCATTTCCCACCAGAATCAAGCACGAGAAATTCGATATTCAAGCCTAAACTTTGCAGAAATTCTCTCACATTCAAAACAATAGTTAAAAACTCAAAACCAAGATAATTTCCCAAGTGTTGAGCTTCAAGAGATTTCTGATTCTAGTACTTGTGTTCTTGAGCGTACACTGTTGTTTAAGAGTGCTTAGAAATTCTTCCTACAAAGCTTAGAAGTCATATTTCTGTGTAGAAGTCTTTTAGTTGTAATTTCATTTTTCAGAGTTAAGTTAAACTCTGTGAGTGGATAGGTTAGCAGTTTAGTTTGTGTAAGTTGTAAGAAAGGTTATAAGGGTCCAAGGCTGGTTCTCGACCAGTATAAAGAAGAGAGAGGAAAGTCCAAGGAAAGGGATTTCAGATCAGGATCAAATCTGATGTGGACGTAGGGAGGTTATTCCTGAACCACGATAAACTCTCGTGTCACACACTCTCTCTCTCAAACTCCTTTCATTCTTGCACTTATTAGCACTATTATTAACTAACCATCATTCTGCTCACTGCATACATTAGTCAAACTGGTTCGTTAAAGGAGTAAAAGAATTTTCTAAAAGTTTACCAACCAATCCACCAACTTTCGCATCTTAGACCAGTTTAGCAAGCTCAACAGTTTACATGTTTCAGCTAGATAAACTGATCTTCTCTAACCTAGTTTACTTAACCATTTACAAAGTCTTAGTTTGTTTTAAAAAAAATCAAAAACGGTTGGACATTGGTGTATTCCCCCTCCCATATACCAATTAACTCTTTTTGAGATCAACAGTTTGGTTGTGTGGGTGCCCATTGAAACCCCCAGTGTAGAGCTCTGAGATGCCAACTGAAATCCTAAAAGAATTTATAAGAATTCACCTCCGACGGGAGACCAGTACATGTAAGCTAGGTTTGGGCCGAACCACTTTAAAAATTACATGTCTATGTGTTTAGGTTAAGCATCGGCTTTTTATTAAACTGTATAGTTTTCATAGTAAAACTAGTAGCTGATCACATTCAGCGACTAGCCATTCTTTCATACATAAACTTGTATTCGCACAGCATTATGGAAAAACTCTTTTAAGCAAACTTAAAACTAAGTAGAATTAGGGCTCACAATTCCACACACACGAGGTTGCTGAACACAACGTGCCGGTCATCTTCAAAGTGTCAGCAAGCCGAGTTAAGAACCTCACACCTCAGTGCATTATTTCTTTAATCTGTTGATAACTCAACGTGCACCGAAAGAGGCTGAGTCAAGAGCACTCAATAGTCGACAAGTTATCACTGACAACACACATGTGTGTTTACCCCTCCCCCCCCTCTGTACACATGTGAAGACTTGCTCTAAACGGAACCAACATAATTACACGAACTTTCAATTTTGTCCGATATTTCCATAAATCTGAGCTCCGACCAATTAAATAGTGATGTGAATCCGACGTGTCTTTTTTTTTTAATTATAAAGGATGATGTGTCAACGAAACAACGTTGTTCTTAACACGAACGTCATTTTTCCATTCTCTTCATGCGATGTCATTTCTCCTCTCCCTCTCTTTCTTTTACCTTCACGCTGACCCCTTCTTCGATTTGCCCTATAATCGAGCCCTATTTTCAAAAATCAATCAATCCCCCTCTCTCTCTCTCTCGATTCGTTTGCCATTTTCTTCTCGACGCTGCCCATGCCGTCGTCTCATTTTATCTTTTGACTCTCGGCCGGTGACCATGCTGTCGACCGCCCTAAGCTGCCAGTGCAGCAGCACCGTCGCGGTCGTTGGAGCTCATGTTGCTAATGTTGTTGCTCTGGTGTCTCTTCCGACCTCCGCCGCCAATCTTTCGTTCGACAGAACTCGACAAGGGAAAGAAAACTCCCTCGTTCCAGTAAACCTTCTTCAACCCCTTTCTCTCGATAAAGAAACCATATATCCCAGGCTGTTAGGCTTGGGTGTTCCCTATTATTGATTTACAGATTATGCATTGCGTTTAGTTCCCCGTTTCACGTTTTTGAAGAGTATGAAAGAGTATATGTATAGTTGCTTCTCCATCTTCTTCTCCAATTTTTGCGTGAAGGTTATAAGAGACGGAGAGGGAGAGTAGAGAAAGAGATGAAACAATGTCGTTTCATAGTCTTGAAACGACGTAGTTTTGGGCGGCCGGGAAATACTAACAGTGACACACTCCCGACATCCACACCTAATTTGGGGTTATTGATTTTGTGGAAATATCGGATAAAATTGAAAATTCATGTGTTTACACAAATTTTTGAGTGAAAGTTCATGTATTTATGCGGCATTAACCCTAATTTGATTTGGTTTGATTTTCATTTTTTTGGGAAAAGCCCTAAGCGACGTCGTTAGGGGTCTTGTGCTTTGTATTATTGAATACGATAGAAAAGAAAGCTTGCTGCTGCTTCCAAATCCACGCATCCACTTTCACTTGTTAGCGAAAGAAAAAAATTAAATTAAATAAAAGTTGCAAAAAATGTCGTCGTCGCCGATGGAGGTGGATACGCAGCTTCCAAACGGGAACTCCATAGCCGCGGCAGCCGCCGCCGCTGCCGCGGCGCCTCCGTCTAAATTTGGGAAGCTAGCGGAGTCTCTGAAACTGGAGCATCAGTTGCTACGCGTGCCCTTCGAACATTACAAAAAGACGATCCGCTCCAACCATCGCACCGCCGAGAAAGAGGTTTCCTCTGTAATTTCCGGAGTATCTGACGCGGCCGACTCGGACCTTTCGCGAGATGAAGCTGTTGATCAACTCAGTTCTCTCGTCTCCCGATTGCAGGGTCTCAAAAGAAAAGTATGTTCATCTGAATTTATGCTCGATTAATATTGCGTGATTCGTGCTTCTTAACTCCCACCCCTTTTTGCCCTTCTATGCGAGGACTGCCGATTTGAAAATTTTGCTTTAATTTTGGTTGCATTTAGAGAAATACTGGATTGATATATATATCAGAAATAATAGTTGGATTTGGTTATTCAAACGAAGAAGAATGATTCCGTTACTTGAACATATTTCTTCAGTTGTAGGGATGTGACAATGGGTATCGCAGAAACAAAATGAATATCATGAGAAATCTGAGTTTTTAATGTTGATTCACTGATGAAATTGGTCAAATCGAACTGCGAGAGAGTAGGTTTGTTTTGATTTCTGTTTGTTCCGTTTCATTGTACTTTCTATTCTTTAGAGAGAAACATATTTCTAAAGTCCGTGGTAGTTTGAAATGCCATTCTTTATACATAAAAGGATACTTGTTGATTACATGGAAGTTGGGGATTCTCTGTGAAACTTGTTAATTGAGTCAATTTGATTCAATTTTGGCAATGCTCCATTTTGACAAGTTACTTGTTAATGAGTCAGTTGGAAGAAGGAAGTCGGACAGAGCACCTACAAGCGCAGAAATGTCGGGCACGGCTCGAACATTTAGAATCTGCAGAACTGGAAAATATGTCAGAGTGGAACAACACTCGACTGAAAAGGATACTTGTTGATTACATGCTACGGATGTCATATTATGACACAGCTGTTAAGCTCGCAGAGAGCAGTAATATTCAGGTGATTTTCATACTCTTGCATTATCCTGGAGATGGTTGACATATGTATTGTTCTCTCCAAATCAAATAAATGGTTTGGTTCCTTTATGTACGTCAACTCATTGTTCGTGACTGAGTTCCATTTCTTGCCTTTCATTATGGTGGAGAGATGAGAGATGATTTGTGCTCTGGTTCTGGCTAAAAAAGCATCCGAATTTAAAGTACTAAAATGGAAATCTCAGTGTGTATAATGAAGATTCAACTTTGATAACTTGTTTAGATAGGCAAAAAAGGGGGATACCGCTTGCAAAGTTTTCCATTTATTTCCTTCACGTTCCTTGTACAGATCCTGCATGTAGTCGCTCTAACTCACATGACAAGATGTCAATTTTTTAATCCTAGCAGGATCTTGTTGATATAGACGTGTTTCTCGAAGCTAAAAAGGTTATTGATGCTCTTCAAAAGAAGGAGGTTGGCCCTGCTCTAGCCTGGTGTGCTGACAACAAGTCTAGGCTTAAGAAGTCAAAGGTAACTTATATTCTACCCTGTCTTTTCTACCTTCTTTCATTTATTATAGCAGAATAAAATATCTTAGTTAGAAGGGATGTAATGTATTATTTCTCTGTATATCTTAAATCACATATGTAAATATCTGGCCAAAAAGCATGCTTTCATTTTGGCATGAATAGAAGTTCTTATACCTATAGTAGGTCAGTTTAGGGGTGTCTTATTCTTTGCACTAGCCCTAACAGGCTGGAAAAGGTTACTGGTGAACTGAATGCTTTTGTATTCTATTCTAAGATGTATCATTTGCCTGTGCAACTGATATGATCTAATCTAAAGTACTTTGTACTTTTGATTCCATGTTACTATGTACAAGTATATGCATACACAAATATATTGTCCAAGTTACAGGGGAAGTGTAAGGTTGTTGGAAGCAATTGAAATTTCAAAGTTAGGAATCTATGTTATTCAAAATCCGAAAGACATGCTCTTGATGGTTGTCCTACTGTGTAACATACCTAATTGTCTTAGAATCAAAATGTGTAAATTGAGTTTTTGAGATCTTTGTGAAGTTTAATTTGTATAAAGCTCATTTATCTTTTTGTCTGCTAATCTTCTTTAATAATTAACATGAACTCGTCTGTCTGGATGCTAAAAAATTCTAGTCAAATCTTAATAACGGAGAATCTAAGTCATGGAAGTCTGCTGAATCAAGTCTTGACTTATAAACTTAAAAAGGCAAACTTCAGGATAAGAAATTACAGAGTTCAGCAGATGTAGCCAACCAAAACCTATTTTAATCACCAGGAATCTTGCAACTTCTATATGTGTTTCCAAATCACCATTATTTGCATTTTTCTTTCGTGTTCTTGTTTTGATTGTTGTACATCATAACAGTTTGCAATTGATAGGCATGTCTGATGAAAACATTTGCACTTAGATCTGCCATATTCATTGACATGTAGTTGAGAACTAGCTGTTAACTTCAATGTAGAAAATCTTATAATAACCCTACCTTCCTGCCAATCGGTATGATACCATGATACCTTGTTTAGTTTTGCTTCCTGGAAAATTTCTTACCATCAATTAAAGTTTGTTATTGTGATTTTCCTTTTGTCCAGTCCCCAGTTTTACTGCTGTGTGAAAAATTGCTACATTTCATGAAATATAGCTATTGAATCAAAATATGGTTCATATACTAATTACCTTTCCCATGATTGACCCGCTGCTACAAGATAATTTCTTGCCTATTCAGTGTCCGATGCTGTTAAACCCCGAACATAGTCCCACAATGATGGTCTATCCTTGTAAACCAAAAAAAAGTGTTGAGCAGGTTCATCTGCAGCTTGGTTTCAAGCACCTCATAGAGCTAAAGGAGTTGGTATTTTAAAGGTTGTGTCACCATTTTGTTTGAAAAATGATTATGTTATAAAATACCTGTGGTTAACTCTTTAAAATACTCTCTCGCGTGCCCTTCGTTGAGTAATTGTCGAAGGATATAATGCAAAAACATATTCGTAAAACATATTTTAAATACTCTCCTGTGTGTCCTATTCTCTACTTGGTATTGCAGTAATGTTTATGCTAAAGGAAACAAGTGAAAGGACATTGAAATCACTTAACGAGTATTCTGCAGTGTCCATTAAGGGATAATAGCATATGGAAGTCCAATTGGTTGTTTTATTCTTTTCATGATTTTGTAGTTTTCTTTCCATCTCGCTCATTCGCTTACTAACATGCATGTCAACTTAATGTGTACAACATAGAATTATAATAAAAGTTAAGCTTTGCTTGAGTTACCGCATGTTATTCGGCCATTTGCCCATGGAATATTCTTTAGATTCACTATCATCTTCTGCAAGGGACTGCTTTAGTGTCTTTTGCACTCTATCATCTGTGACAATTTACTTGGTACTAATTACTAAACCTCGAATGGTTTTTCAGAGCAAATTTGAGTTCCAGTTGAGACTACAAGAATTCATCGAGTTAGTAAGAGCTGATAACAATATGCGAGCTATATCTTATGCTCGAAAGTATCTAGCACCTTGGGGAGCTACGCATATGAAAGAATTACAGCGAGTTATGGCAACCCTTGCTTTCAGAAGTAACACTGATTGCCCATTATACAAGGTCAGACCAACTTTAGTTAAGTGATATTTCCAACTTACTAAATTATATGTAGGTTCTATCATGTATATTTGGATAGGTCAGAGATTCCCACAGATTTTTTTTCTTTCCTTTATTAGCTCAGGTTTAGGATTACTTCGGTAGCAAGTACGTGCAATCTACTTTGTATTAAATTGACATTGTAGATTGACTTTTCATAATGCAGTAAAACAGACAGAAATCTGTTTCTACCTAAAACTACTATGTACATCGACTTTTTCCTTCTTTCTTGCAGGTCTTGTTCGAAGAAAAACAGTGGGATTTTTTGGCTGACCAGTTTAAGCAAGAATTCTGTAAATTATATGGCATGACTCTTGAGCCTTTGTTGAATATATATCTACAAGCTGGCTTATCTGCACTGAAGACGCCGTATCCTTACTTTGCAGTTACCTATATGCTTTCCGTATATTCTAAAATGAGTATGCTAAAATCTCAAATTGATGTTGCTTATGACCGAAACAGATCTTCCCCTCTTAATTCATGTTCTGCTATCTCTTCTTGAATTGCTTTTGACCTTGACTTGGTTTAGCTTTTGTTATGAAGATGATTGTACAAAGGAAGATCCTTTATCTCAAGAGGCATTCCGGAAATTAGCACAGCCACTTCCATACTCGAAGCAGCATCACTCGAAACTCGTTTGTTACATAACTAAAGAGCTAATGGATACAGAGAATCCGCCTCTAGTCTTGCCGAATGGCTACGTTTACAGCACAAAGGTCTGCTCTCGATTTCAGATAATCAGGCTATTGGAAAACTCTGATTTTCCCCGTTGGTTACTTTATGTTGCAAATGCTTAATTTGGAGAATCAATGATAATATGTTTTCCTTCTTCCTTTATATAGAAAAAAAAAAATTCAGTAGAGATTATAATATTTTCTTGTGTTGGACAGGCTCTTGAGGATATGGCGAAGCAAAACAATGGGAAAATCACATGTCCAAGAACAGGTTATGTTTGCGACTACACTAAAGTTGTGAAAGCGTACATCTCGTAGAAATAAGGTCCATAGCTTGTTCTTTATGCTTTCGTCTCTGTATATTGTGCATTTGTTAGTTTTGTTCGTGTTAATGTCAGTTATCTGTTCATGCATTTCTGTTGAATACATGTACATAAGCAGAATCTTGGCAATACATTACTTCTTGTTGCTTGGGAATTTTGGCTATAGAAGAGAAAAGCAAGCATTTGAGATTGTGGGTCTTGATTCTCTAGGAAGTTGATTGTTTTGATATTTAACAGCAAATATAATTCCGTTAAAAGAAAAAACAGCAAATATAACTTTGTAATAATGTTTTGAATAAGTATATTTCTTTCAAAAGTGATGATTTTCTCAAAAAATGCGAAAGTTGGATCTATAATTTTTAGAATCAATGGGCTTTGGTTAAACTTGAAGGGTGTATGATAACAATTTCCAAATAGGCTTGTTGCTTAATTTTGCAAGAATCTCATTTAGCACATAACTTTTAAATCGTCTCCTCATAACACACAAATTTTATATATTTTAGCGTACTTTATGATTTTATATTCTCTTGATAATGCCTGAATTTTTAATTTATGATAATGCATGGACTATTAGTAATTTTTTTTTTCCTAAAACAAATCTCATGTGGAAAATTTAAAAATTTAGTGGCAAAATTAAAATGAAGTGGCAAACAATTTCACATTTTCTCTCTCTAATTGTCCATCTCCCAAATCCTGTGACCATCGCCGCCTTCTTCTTCCTCTATATCAGCCACCATCTTCGCCGGCTATAAAAAAAATTGAACATCATCGACTAATATGACGACGTTGATGATAGGATATTGCCCAGCACTTAGGCCCAAAGCATCAGGCCCACAATATTCCAAGATGCAGTCAACCTCGTGAAGAAGTGCCCGAAATGCCAAATTCATGGAACAGTGCCGAGGCTACCCCAGACCAACCTCACAAGCATGCAAAGCCCCTGGTCGTTCATGCAATGGGGGATAGACATCGTTGGCCCATTAGACAAAGCTCCCAGACAGCTCAAGTTCCTCATTGTAGCCATCGACTATTTCACTAAGTGGGTCGAAGCTGAACCCTTGGCAAAGATCACGAGCAAGAATGCCCTCAACTTCATCTGGAAGAACGTGGTTTGCCGTTTCGGTGTACCTCACATCCTAGTCTCAGATAATGAGATGCAGTTCACAGACATGACATTTAGGAATGGTGTGAAGGACTTCATATTCAATAGAAGTTCACTTTGGTAGCTTATCCTCAAGCAAATGGTCAAACCGAAGTCACCAACCGAACGATCGTCAAGGGACTCAAAACTCGCCTGGATAAAGCCAAAGGATACTGGGCAACGAACTTACCCCAAGTCCTATGGTCATACCGAACAACTCCCCGGACCTCGAATGGTGAAACGCCCTACAGTTTGGTGTACGGAACCGAAGCAGTGATTCCGGTAGAGATAGGCTTGCCGAGCCCCCGCACTATCAACTTTTCAGCCGAAGACAATGAAGAAGGTCTCCGAACCAATCTGGATTTATTAGAAGAGAAGCGAGAGCTCGCCTACATAAGGGAAGCCAAGTCGAGCAGCATGTAGCTCGGTACTACAACCAGAGAGTCAAGTACCAGCAATTCCAAGTAGGAGACCTCGTCCTTCGAAATAACGAAGTCAGCAAGGCTGCAAAGCTCGGCAAACTAGAAGCCACATGGGAAGGACCGTACCGAGTTAAAGAAGTCCTCAGCAAAGGGTCGTATAAGCTCGCCCACTTATCCGGTGAGCCAATACCCCGTACATGGCACATTACTCATTTAAAGAGATACTTTGCATAAGTGGCTGAGAGTAATGTTTAAGTCCATATAGTTTGTCTAGGTTGCGAGTCAGGTCGTTTTATGATTTTTGTTCTATTTCGAACTTCAGTTTTTCTATTAATAAATTCTTTATTTTTCCTTTAATTTGTTTGGTCTTTCATATCTCATTTTGCATTTATGAATATTACTACTCCACTTATGCATATTATCTCAGTCATTTTCATTTAAAACCCTGACTAGGGTAACTTAATATCCTTTAAAGGATAAATAAACTCCATAACCGGAGTAGCATCCAAACGCGCGTAAGGGGACCACCCCTATTGATAAATTCGACAAATAATGAACTTTGAGCCTACCTTCGTTAAAAACAAGGACGAATTACCTTTGTTTAAAACGAGGAGGCACTACCTTCATTAAAAGCAAGGATACCTTTGTTTAAAACGAAGATGAGCGTAACCTCGTCTTATGACGAGGACAAGCTTCCTAAAGCCTAAACTCGTCCTATGACGACTACGAGCTATTTAAAGCCTACGAGTTATCTAAAGCCAAACTTCATCCTGTGACGAAGTAAGCCAAACTTCGTCTTATGACGAAGTGAGCTATCTAAAGCCGAACTTTGTCTCTTGACAAAGTCAAAATACTTAAGGCCAGACTTCGTTTTATGACGAAGAGAGCCACTGAAAGCTGAACCTCGTCTTATGACGAGGTCGAGCCATCTAAAGGCAAAACCTCGTCTTATAATGAGGTCGAGCTATCTAAATCCAAAACCTCGTCTTATGACGAGGTCGAACTACCTAAAGTCTACCTTCGTTTAAACAAGGAAAACTACCTTAGTTAAAAACGAGGACGAAATGCTTGAATACAAGTACATAAATTTCCATTTTATTTCATAAAAAGGAAAAGTACAATTACATCAAGAGGACGAGGAGCCAGGAGGTTGACTAAAGCTAAGCCAGTCTTTGGCAAAATCTCTATTTAAGAGGTCGTCTATACTAATCCTACCTCTACCTCTACCTCGGCCACCTCGAGTCCGACCTTGGGTAACTTGAGCCCCCTTACCTCAGCCCCGTAAACTCGCCACCTGCCGCTCTCAATTTAAGAATTCCCGAGAGTGGCTATCGACGAACCTCGGACTACACCCAGGATTGGACGAACTCGAAAGCTCACCCTTAGCAGCAATGTGTCGAGCTAGCTTTGGTCGGCAAGCTAGGGTTATCTTATAGACCCCGGCTACTCGCTTCAGCTCGTCCACTTGTTCCTGAAGCTCCCAAGAGCCAGCTCCATACTGCTTTTTGTAGTCTTTACATCGAGCCAGGGACTCTTTCACCTTTTCTTCCACTTCGGAAATGGTGAGTCCGCCAGCTCGGCTGATAATCGCTTCGTATTCCGTGTGTTCTTCACGGACCAGCTCGGCTTCTTCCTTTGCGATTACAAGCTTCTCTTCAAGCTCCAGAAAGTAAGCCTGCATCTCATCATACTTCTCCTGTGCCGCGATAAGCTTAACTTCGGCCTCGGTTTGAACATGTTTAGCCCGGCCTTTCCAGTGTAAGACTTCGGCCTCTTTCACCTCAAGAGCCCGAGTCAGTTGGGATATTTGGGCAACCAATGGAGATACATCAAAAAGTTGGGGAGAAGAAGACTACAAAAAGGCAAATGAAAGAAATTTCAGTTAAACTTGGAATTTCATTAAAGCCACTTCGGCAAAAAGAGAACGCCATCCTAGTGATGACGTGATACAAAGCTCTAAAAAAAAAAAGAGTTTTTACGAGAAGGGGATCAACTGACCCCTCCAGCAACATTATCCCCCTGTTGGGGCTCCTCCTGCCTAGCCTCAGAATTCTCCGGCCTGTCATTCACCGGTACCTCCACCTCGGCATCGAGGCTAGCAATCGCAGCCTCGAGTAAATCATCCCTATCCACCGGACAGGTTCGGAGTGCTTCAGCAGAGAGCACCGTCGACACAGAGATGAGCTTCTTGAGCACAGGGAAGGCCGATATCCTATCCCTCAGGGCCTTTGCGTATAAGCGAAGCAAATCCTCGCTCGAGGTCACTTCATACCCGTACTTGGATTTATCCAAGTCCGGATAATCCGCGGCAATCTCGTCGATTTTCTCCGACGCCACAGAGGTGTTCAGAATGGCGGCCAGCTCGTCGCCAGCTCGGAAAACGCCCCTGACCGGAACAGCCTCTCCGCAAAAGCATGGAGAACCTGCCCCTGCGAAGCAGCTGCCTCGGCTTCCCGGTGCCTAGCTGCCTCAACCTTGGCTTTTATTGAGGCAACCTCATTCTTTAGTAAGGCTGCCTCGGCCTTCGCCACTTCCACGGCCGCCAGCGTGGCGGCCTCCTTTTTTTCCGCCTCCCGAGCCTTCACCTCGGCTGCGGCCACCTTGTTGACAAGGTCACCCTTGCCTTTCTCTAACTCCCGGGCAACCCGGGCCAGCTTGTGGTATTGAGCAACCCCATTATTGAGGAAGCTCGTAAGTTTAGCAGCCATATACTCTGCCCCTGCATATGCACAGCGTAGACGAGTAAGAGGCAAAATAATGCACGTGGGCAAACCGTATACCTCGGGAAATGGCAGACGACTAGCCGCTACTTGGTCAGCGGGTCAATCGACAGTACCCTCCACCTCCCCGGAGGGTACGATGATCACGCGAGCCTCCTTGCTCTGAAGTGTGGAGCGGGGCGGTGCACCCAAAAACGGAGAGCCAGCCGATGGAGAACCCAAAACATCCACGGTCCTCTCTGATGAGGCCGCGGAGGTCGTCTTCTCCAGTTCCAAAGTTGGCCTTGGCCTCTTCTTCTTGTTGGCGCCGAAGTTCACTACAACAAAGCAAAGAAGATTAAAATAAACTCAGAGCAATTGAAAGAGAACGAAGCGAAAAACAAAGAGTAGGTCCTCACCCTTCCCTGGATCTTCAATTGTCACAGGATCATAAGGGCTCAGCCCTACCATGGAAAGCTCGACCTCGCTAAACTCCTCGGATACGAGGCCGAGCTCCCCAAGTACCCCCTCCAGGTCACCAAAATTTTCCTTGGTGCCCTGGTCGTCTAAGTTATCCGTCTTCCAAGCAAACTGGGAGACCTCTTCAGATCGGCAGAAGAAGAATTTCTTCTGCCAGTTCGCAAGTTTTGCTTTTGTCTTGACCCTAAAGCCGAGACGAGGGGATAGGTAATACCACCCCAAACTAGATTTAAATTGAAAGAACCTAAGGATCATCCCTAGGGTAAGTGGAAAACCATGACGACCGACTATGACGCCGAGGCCAGTTAATTGTTTAAATGAGTTCAGCATAGTTTGCCCTAGGGCAAGGCCGAACTTCCGTTGTAGTTCGGCGTATACGGAAGGAAGGGGAATACGAAGACCACAACTTAGGCAATCCTCATAAACGGTAAAAAATCCTACCGGAGGCGCACAAGCCCTATCCTCCGGACGCGGAACAGTAAGAAGGGCAGAATTCGGAAATAAAATTTTTTTAGTAATTTTTTGAATTAACGGGGTATCTAAACTTGACGCAAAATCAGAAACCCTACCAGACCTATCTACAACAGGAAATATAAACCTATATGTTTTGGGAATGGAATCATCAACGGTGAAACATTCTATCTCTGTGTACGGCGACCCACTTAATGTTGCCGCCGGCAAACCCGACGGCGACACGGACTCTGCACGACTTTTGTTACCATGGGATTGACTGGAATTAGAAGAAGCCATGGAGAATAACTTACTCGTGCTTAATGGAAGTTCTGAAGGAGCGACGGCGACAGAAGTAACAAAAATGCGGAATGCAGCGGCAAGGGAAATGGCACAAACTTGAGAGGGAATTTTTTTGAAGTTTTGGAAAATGTGATGGAATAGCGTCTCAAGGAAGTTATATCCATGTTCCGCCTTTTTGCCTTCCCCCAACGTCCAATCACGCCTCACTTTATTGGGAGTCCAACCGGTACATTAATTAAAAGCGACTGACACATCCCGTGTTGATCGGCAATATATGCGACTTCGTCAATTCAATTTTTGACGGGCAACGCACTTCAAACCGACCTCGTCTTAACGAGGCGGTACGCGATTGACTTCGTCAATTCTACTTTTGACGGGGCAACGCACTTTAAACTGACTTCGTCTTAACGAGACGGTATGTGATTGACTTCGTCAATTCTACGTTTGACGGGGCAACGCACTTTAAACTGACTTCGTCTTAACGAGGCGGTACGCGATTGACTTCGTCAATTCTATTTTTGACGGGGCAACGCACTTTAAACTGACTTCGTCTTAACGAGGCGGTACGCGATTGACTTCGTCAATTCTATTTTTAACGGGGCAACGCACTTTAAACTGACTTCGTCTTAACGAGGCGGTACGCGATTGACTTCATCAATTCTACTTTTGACGGGGCAACACACTTGACATTACTCCTACCTCAGCTATTTCCCCTAAATCACACCCTCGCTTCTACATCTTTTTAGGGGGGGGGGGATGTGATAGGATATGGCCCAGCACCTAAGCCCAAAGCATCAGGCCCAATATAATTGGGCCCCGACAGTTAAGCTCGGCCCAGACAACTCGGCCCAATTGAAGATAAGAGACTTTATCACCAAGGCAACCAAGACTCCTACATCGACTACAACTCAAGCTCCAAGAGAGAAATAGAAGCTCGGTGTTTATCCATAAAGGAGGAGATCAAGCCAAGAGTCTAAATAGGAATAGACTTTGTATTAAGGTCGAATTCCATGTAATTACCTATAAATAGGGGCTTAAAATAGATTGAGGAGGGAGAACAATCTTTGTAAGCAGTACACGCATACTCTCAATAACATCCATACTCTCTTTTGCTCCGTGGACGTAGATCTATTATGGTAAGATCGATCAGTGACAATCGATCAGTGACAGCCATGCTGCTATGAGATCATGTCCTTTTATTTTCGTGTTCATTAATTCCTCGTCTACGTGCATTAATCACCCTTGGAAAACAAGATCGATCAGTTGACAAGCACCATGGCTGCTATGAAGATCATGCCGTTGAAAGTCTATACATTGTTGTGTTTGTCGAAGTCATCAAATTTATTAATGACGTCGTGTTCTTATATACTATATAGCCAATAAAAATGGCGCACTAATATAGAGAAAGAACTAAGAAGACAACTGTAATGGTCATATGACTTGGGAAAGAGAGAAGGTGTGATTGCTTATCATATCATTTTAATCTTGCCATATCAACTTGATTTAGAAAAAAAAAAACATATGGTAAAACTCAAATAGGGGAAATTCTATTCGTGCACTACCCCAATCCACTTATTCTAGGCCATGTGGTAGTGGGCCCATTTAGTTTTTAAAACCAATTCTTCTTGTTGTAAAATAAATATTGTAGAGAAGAATAAAGAATACAGAAGAGAAAGAGAGAAGGGAGAAGACGGCTATAGAAGTAGGTTTTCTTATTAATCTGTATTCTCCATAAGTTACAAATAAGATACACACGAGATATATATACAAGGGAGAGAAACCCTAATGAATAAATAATGTCCATATATAAAATATATTTACAACACTCCCCCTTGGACATTACGACGTGATGTTCATGCCTCGTTAAAAATCTCTCCGTAAAAACTTTATGGGAAAAATTCGGCAGAGGAAAAGAGTACATGACATACACTTATTCATATGTTGCATTAGTTGCCTCATTAAAAACCTTAACTAAGAAAACCCATTGGGAAAAAACTTAGTAAGGGAAAAGAGTAAAACTATTTGGCCTTCAAGGCATAATCTTCGGGATTATCTTATTTCGGTCTTTAGGACCTAATCTTCAAAATAATTTAAATATGTCGCTCCCCCTCAAAACAACAATCTTTCAATTCAATACATTTCAATATGTACTCATTCATATATTTCTCATACATAGACGTGGGGAGGTTTAGTGAATAAATCTGCAGGATTATCACTAAATATACAATAGTTCTTCTAGAACTCATATGTGCAACACAAGATAATAATTATACATCCTCACATAGGATATTAGGAGTTTTGTCAATCTATCAGTCCGAAATTAAGCATTTTGAGGATCCAGATAAGTAAGCATCCGAATAATACACCAATATCAATGTCAATATCTTTCATAAAATTGATCAAGTTCTTTAGACAAAGGTTTCTTATACCTTGAAGATAACAAAGAATATGATTACCATCATATATCTCCTTCTAGGAGAAATTTTTCATTTTGCTAGCAATTCAAAATTAATGGTATCAGGCCTGATAGAGTAGTACTTCGGGTACTCAAAATAATGAACTTCAGGTTCATAATTTCTTTGTTATCTTATTCACTTCAAGTGATGATATGAGATATTAAATGGATGCGATTTATCGAATATAACAATTTGAAATTCACATCAACCAGATCAACCGGTACAATACTCCTTCAGAGAGATACTCGGACTGTTACAATACTTCTTCAGGGAGATACTCGGACTGCAGGCCGAGACAATACTTTGACTTATTCAAGTCTTCATACTAAAACTCCGTCATTAAGCATGAGTTAACTTTCTTAAATTCTTTGTGTGTAACAATTTATATAACATCAACATAATCATAAATATTATAAAAACATTCAAACACATTTTGATACACACACATAAGCATAAATGATTATGCACATATCCTTACTTCAAGAGGATAAACTTATATATAGATATCGGTGCCCAATGACTTATATAAAAGAGATTGTTACGATCAACCATATGATATCTATATTTACCAATTACTGCCATAAGTTACATAACGGAACATAATGCATAACAGGAGAATTAATCAATTGAGGGTCTCTGCAAAAAACCCTCGAGCTACTCGCTTTATTTTCAACTACCTCATTAAACTTGATTCCTCTTTAGAAACATTTATTTGTGTCCTACTGGGACAACTTTCTTTAAAGAATAAAATATAGAGGAATAATAGACTTTTTGTCTATTTAGCGAGTGAAACTCAACCTCAACTTCTTCTCTTTATTTTACCATGTGCTTCCGGCACAATAACACCATATTCATTCTGGATCCAGATTATCATTTTAAACTTATACCAGTAATGGTTGAGGTAAAGAGTGTCGACAATTATAACATTTCTATTAACGTTTCTCCTGAATTGTCTTCATGACAATATATATAATCAATATTAACTAGATTTATCCATCATTTCCCAATAATATATTTAATCTGGTCGTTCCGTAATCCCAGTGTCCCAATGTTATGAGTATTTAGTGCACTTGTAAATAAACTGGGATTCTCGTCTGCAGGACGATCCTCTTTAGGAGGTTCTATACATGGAGTGATATCATTTGGGATTCTCGTCTGCGGGACGATCATCTTCAAGAGGTTTGCTAGAGTAATATCAATTAATGATTTGATATTACTACTGCGGATTTTATCTTTAGCACCAAAATAGTTTCTACGCTTCAGGCGTTGAGAGCATCAATCAATTTTATTTAGTTCATGAAGAACTTCAGTTCCGTATGGTGCATATAAACAAGTATATAAAATCACTCCATTGGCAGTCAGTAACTGTTTGAACTTTCAGTTCATTTTGTGTAGTGCGTGAATTAATATTTAATCCAACAAGAATTTTGCGGCATTCTTTCATTCATATCTCCCCCTAATGCCGTGAAATGATTTAGTTGGATTATAAGAATAACGTACCAATTAATCAAATGATCCCCAATAATTTGGCTCTATCAAACATTCATTTCTTGACGGAGGGTAAACATATTTTTCTTAGAGCCATATATGTACGTTTTGGTGGTGATAAATAGAATTAGCAGATGGGAAATGATAACTTTTATTATCACGCACTAATTATAAGGGAAATGACCCAAATACTCATGTTTTAATAAATTTTAGAATAATTTGGGTATTTTAAATTCATTGCAACATGATTTTTGGTTTATACTGTTTTTCCAAAATGGAAGACAATCAATATGTAATCGAAGAAGCTCTTTTAGAGCTGACAATAAGGATATTGTCAGTTGAATTATGAAAATTCTCCCCATCTTTTTAGCGAGAGTTAAGACATAAAATTCTATATAATATTCTCCATAATTTTATTTTGATGCTCTAATTATCAAGTTTGCTTCAGGCAAACAAATAGATACAATTCATAATTTTTTTCGTAGTCATGGGCTATAGGAGAATAATATATTCATGGTCTCGATTAGCTTACACTTATTTCACCACATTAAGATCAACAAAAATTTTCTTAGATCTCCCTCGAGTGCTTCTATAAGTAGAAGCTAGCATGTGCTTCAGGCATCATTTGGTAATTACGAATGACTTCGAAGTGAAAAAATACTTAGGATCGATCCTTACCATGCACTACTTCTGGAGTACACAATCTGAAAATATGAGCTCAAAACAATTATACTTAAGGGAGAACTATGACAATTTTATGTTGATCCTTTAGGGTTGCCTTATATTTTCATGTACTACTGCTGGAGTATATAAAATATTTCTTATAATTTATTTTAGCTGTGTACTACTGGTAGAGTACAAAACCAGATGAAGTAATTCAATCATATTGTGTTTGAGAGAGAAGAATAAAGAATACAAAAGAGAAAGAGAGAAGGGAGAAGACGGCTATAGAAGTAGGTTTTCTTATTAATCTGTATTCTCCATAAGTTATAAATAAGATACACACGAGATATATATACAAGGGAGAGAAACCCTAATGAATAAATAATGTCCATATATAAAATATATTTACAACACTTCTTATATTTTAATTCTACTTTTCTTTAATTACACAAAGCAATTAACGGGAGTCTAACGCCGTAAAACTCTACGAAACTACGACTCTCCATCTTCATTCAAATTTCTTCCGCCATTATTCCAGAAGCGCCATATTCGAGAAGCCCCATTATTTGAGCTTTTCACCATTACATTGCTCTCAATCTTTAGAACCTATATTTTGAGAGAATATCTGTATTGCTCTTAATCTGAACCTATTTTTTGTGAGAATATCTTTAGATTTCATGTCTCTTTCTGGTGCTTTTTAGATAAAAAATTAAGGTTGTGTTTGATATTTATCTCAAGATGTGCAAGGATGACTCATCTCAAGATGACTCATATGAATAGTGTCAAGATGAATCATCCATCTCTCCATTTGGTAGTAAAAAATTTAAACTCGGATGATATCATATTGTGTTTGGTATAAATTGCAAAACTCCAGATTAAATTTAGATTGACCAAATTACCCTTATTAAATACCCCTATCGATTTCACTTTTTATCGATGGGATTAAATAGTATCTTTATTATTATTATTATTATTTGAAATCGTATAAATATATAAGGGTAAAATGGTAAGAGAGAGAAAGTGTTGTGTTACTGTTCAAATGAGTTGGAGTCATCCTACCAAAAACGTCGGATGAGTTAACAAGTGAAAACAGTAAAATAACAGCGGGTTTGGGCTTCATTTTGGGCCATCTAGTTTATTTCATTTGTGTACCAAATACTTAGATGAACTAGGATGATTCACCTCATCTTGGTTCATCATTTAGTTTATCAAAAATGGTTATTTTAGGGTCTTGTCTTGTCACTTCCTATAATAAACTAATGATTTTATAAGAAAATTGTTATACTTATTATTCATATTACTTTTTAGATGTAGAAACAGTACTTCTTTGCTTACACAATACACTTCCATTAACATAGATGAAAATTTTAGTGATCCATGTAAAACATATATTATTGCATTTTACACGGTTTATTCTTCTTTGAGTATAAAATAAAACATATGTACAATAACATAATTATAAAAGCAATAAATTAATACAAGTAATTAATAACTCATTTCGGTGATCACACACATACTTACTTTTGGGGTGTCACACTCAAAGAGTCAATCCACTATATAGAACTTGAGTTACAACAAATCTTACTCACTAAGGACTCCACCTTATGTCATTACTCTGCAACACTCTCCTCTAGTGAACTTGAAAAAACACAACCAAGCCTAATGCCCCCAAACATTTAGACTTACTCTCGAAATATATACCCTTTAAGAAAAAATAAAAACATTAAACTATTTGGAATAGAACATGTCATATGTATCAGAAAACTGTGTCAAACTTACAATAACACTGTTGCAACGAACGGGAAACTCCTAATGACTCAATCTAAATATTGACACTACATTGTGCGATGATAACAATATCAACTCTCAAACCATACTCTCCATGAATGTGTGTGGGTTTTCTTGTTGATGTAGAACTCTGACTTGGAAGGATTTCTCTCGTTGTGTAGGTCTTTAATTCAACAATTATCTACACCAATGATGACAACAATCAATAGAGATTCGAACATATATCTTTCATTATACATAGAATTTGTCTTGACAAGAGTTTCACTACAATAAGAAAATTGTCAAATATACTTCGTGTCGGGAACGAGCACACTGGTAAAAATCCGTTACACAGTTAGTTTCAAATTGCAAGCATATTAGTATACCTTGTTGGATACGTACGTACATCCTTTGTCTATATAATTAACAGTCTTCATTGTGCAAAATTTGCACTAACGGTAATATCCATATCCGTCCATGATAATTGCACTTAGAATCTTTCAACACGCATTTCAATATGCCGAAAAAGGAATATTACAATAAAATCTAAATTCCAATTAATATAAAATATTAATCTCTAATTGATGGTTGGAAATACTAATATTGGACACTTAATACAAATCATGTTCTTACACTAGTCAATAGTCAATAGGAAAAAAGTCCCTTCAATATTGTTTTGTTTTAGAAGCTTAATTAATGGAAAAAGTTGTAATGGTCAAATATTAGTGAAATTCAACACGACTATGATTCAATCACTAAAACTAAACAGTCGTCCCCTTTCCGTGAGCCATCGCAACACCCCAGCCCCCCAACCCCAACCCACGGCGGCTTGCTTTTCTTGTAACTTGCAAGCGTTGATTCGCAGATCAATTGACGCCGACATAATCTTGAATTGTTCTACCCTTTCGCTAATCATAACTCGGATTTTGCTGTCTCAATATATATCGAATTATCAAATTTCATTCGCGCCCATATATTTCGTTACATTTCTTTCAAAACAACATTTTGGTTCCCGTTTGATCTATGTGTTTGCTTTCAGCTCGAAGATAAATACGTGTTTTTTCCTTATTGTATCGCGGAGTTGGTTGGAATAGCTATTGGGTTTTGAGGTTTGTGTTTGTGAAGATTGATTTGATTAGGGTTTTGTGTTTTAGCGTTTCATTGTGTCTGATGCTATTCTGTTTTATGGTGTTTAGGGTTTGATGCGGCGACGATGAATCAAGGAGAAAACACAGAAACTGTTGCTTCTGTTGAGGTAATTAATCTTTCATTTAAAGCCTAGTTTGTTGTTGATGTTCAAAGTGGGATCTGTATTTGATTGTGTGGGCGATGGCTTTTAACTATTCCTCGATAGTGTTGGATTTTGTTTCTGTATTTCTGTGCTGCTTCCCTTTTTAGTAATATGATCTATTATGCTTTAAAGGAGTTGATAACTATAAACTGATTCTAGCAAGGTATGGACTTCCACCTCGATAATCACTCTAGGCAGCATAAGCAACTCTATGATCATTACCTTTTATTGCTAGTATAGATGAATCTTAACTATGGATGTGAATGAAATTTATTAGCTTTGTTACCTAATAACAGGTGATTTATAAAGTATTTGATAACTAGAAACCGTCATTCGTATTTTATGCCATTCTTTATGTGATCATGCTATCTTTACTTCTAATTCTCACTGAATGTTAATTTAGTTGATACACTACTGTTTCCTTTCTTTTCCTAGAGCTCTTTTGGGTTCATTTGAATAATTAATTATACTTTTCAATGATCAGACGAATCAAATAGTTGATCAGCCCCAAGTTCATACATCTTATTTTGCTCCTAATGGTGCTGTGGCATCATGGCCTACGCAAGGGGAGAATCATAACACGAGGGAGAATGGAACTGTCTCTAGTTCTGGATACAATCATGACCAGCCCCCGGAGACAAACTTGGGAAATGTTCAAGATGGAGTGAATTTGGCGTCTAATGTATCGACATCAGGTTCAGGGTCTACAAATGCAGCACAAGGTTACAGTGGTTATGCTGCCTATCCTAATACTGATCCCTATGGTTATAACAGCACGAATTATGCGGCTTACTACAATCAGTATCAACAACAGCCCAATCAGTATCAACCACAAACGAATCAGTATCAACAGCAACCCAATCAGTATCAACAACAACCCAATCAGTATCAAGAGCAACCCAATCAGTATCAGCAGCAACCGAATCAGTATCCACCACAGTCCAGTCAGTATCAACCACAAACCAATCAGTATCAACAGCAGCCTAATCAGGCTTATCCCAATCATTTAGGAGCTTACCAAAACACAGGTGCTCCTTATCAGCCTCTTTCCTCATTTCAAAATACAGGGTCCTATGCTGGACCTTCAAGTTACTCAACCACTTATTACAATCCTGGTGATTATCAGACGTCTGGAAGTTATACAAGTGGCACATATGGTACCCAGACCAACTCATGGCAGGGAGGGCAATATGCGCCATATAGTTCTAATCAGTATCCGAACTATAGCCAGGACACAAATTCAGCCTATAGTTCCGCGAATGCAGTTGCGACTGCCCAATATGAACAACAGTATAAACAGTGGCAGGATTATTACAATCAAACTCAAACGGAGGTCAGCTGTGCTCCTGGGACAGAGAATACATCTGCTTCCATTTCATCTAATGTTAGTAGTTCTGCTCCTAGTGGAAACATTGGATATACATCTTCAAACAACCAGATGCCTCCAGCATACACCCCTTCGTGGAGACCAGAAACCTCGTCTGAATTAACTTCTGTTCAGGTTTGGTTGTCTTAATTGCTTGTTATTACCTAGTCTGTTAATTCTTGTTATCTTAGCGACGACAAAATATTATTACCTTCCCAAACTAATTAGACCAAAACATTGATACTTGTATAAACAACTTTAAGATGTCTGATGACTAATTTTATTTTTAAAATGAATTTTTGCTGTAAGATCAGCAAAAAGGTGGGTATATTAATTTCTTTCACTACCTTGTCAAATAGCCTTTGCAAACACATAGGGCCAAAGTGCCGATAGTATTATCTTATTATAAACATTGTGGGGTTGTGTTGGTCCTGTTGGATGATTATTTTAAAAAGAATGGATTTTCCATAAGAGCAGCAGAAGAGTGGGAATATTCACGAGAATGGCACTTGCAAAATATAAAATGGATCATAAATGATCCGTGTCTTTGAGACATTTTGATAAAGGAATTCAGATATTTCTTGTTATTAGGGATTTGTATTTGGCAGGACTGTCCTGATATAGATGCAACACCAATAAGGTAAAGAATATGATGTAGGGTTTCCTCTTACAGTTTGTAATTTAGAAAGATATTAAATTTCTAAGACACCTTGGGGCAGTTTCCACAATCACCGAAACAGATTGAATGGAATTATTTTTGTTATCTTAGTTCAGGATAAAGCTATGCCTTTTTATGATATTTCTTCTGTACTTTATAGAAGAATCATGATGATGTTATCTAGTTAAATTAATATGGTTGGTGAAATAGAACTGACTTCCCTGAGATTCTACCGAAATTTCAATGAAATCAATGTATGCACTGTGAAGGTTGTTGTCTTTGGAACTTAGTGGGGATAATCATGAACTATTCTATTTTTGGCCGGAGAGTTAATTGTCTCAATTCACATAAGTAACTACCTGGGCAATCATTTTAAAACGAACAGGTTCTTGTACTTTGGGTACTGGATGTGAAAGTGACCACTGTTCATTTGTTTTTCTCTCCTCTCCCCTCTCTCTATACGTATATCTACATATCTTTCTGAACTAGTTAAACACTATTTTTTGCCCTAGATGTAGATACTTAGTGTAAGTTGTTCACTTTGACTTATTTCTTGCTTTATAAAATTGGCAAGATTGGACGTTTTTTAGCAGGTCAATGGTTCCTACAATTCCTGTGAGACGCTGCTACTGTTTTGGTGGTGTTTGCTGGTAGTTGTCTCTTGCAAAAGAAAATGAATAAGGGAAAGTGGGGCTGCATATATGCATGCAAATATTTATTTTGTGGATACTAAGGGGGTAAAATGCAAATGTGTCCCATGTTTTCTCCTGAAACTGCATAAAATTAGCCTGAAACCCCCGTATTTAGAAACGTTTGCACGCTCTACCCACTTCTCCCTGTATAAAAGTATTAATTATTTGGATTGTCGTATGTACCCATTGCATGTATGTCTTTTTTAAATAATGATGAAATTTGTGAAGTAATTATTTTCTCAAAGTTAGGCATTATAATATCGTACTATTAATTAACATGGATACATTAGTGAATATTCTTCTTTTATATGATTAAAGGTAATTTGATTCTTGTTGAAAACTTCTATTTTCACAACATCTGCATGCACACAATTCTTGCTTATAATTACATGACTTCTTATGAAAATAAGGGATTTTAGTATATTTCTTTTAGTTGAGAATTTTTTTATGCATTTTCGGAAATATTACTGGAGATACTTGTATTTTGCCCAAAAACGTTTGATATACAGTATGATCTGCGTGATAACCTAAGGCTTGACGGTCTATTGCAGTTGAAGTAGTTTTTTCCTTTTTATAACATATATTGACCAGTACTTTTGAACTGAAAATTTATTCACTAAGTTGTAAATTGTGACGTTCACTATATATTTGCATACATAGAGTATCGATTTTCCTTTTAAAGAAATGGGATTTGTGTTCACATCCGTTCTCTTTTTTTATTTGTACTTTTTTGTTTGTTTATGTAAATCTGTTGTGCATTTAAGTTTATAACTAAAAATGTAATGAAAATTTTACTGTCAATAAGGGTTGGTACTTGATACCTGACTAAGCTGCAGCATTTTCCGTGATGTAGGATGCTCATTTTACACTATTCTATTCCCCTGTTTGATGCATGCATGCTATAATGTTGTGTAGTTATTTATGACCATGGAGAGAATAATGAGTGGGTATTGGCTTATGTTCATGAATATCATATTAATTTAGGTAACAGTTTGGGAGTTGAATGAAGGATTTAGGTGGTCTTTAATCTAGGATATAGCCATATAGGTAAATTGTGAATGAAGTCAGAGGTGTAAGCAATAATCAGTGTACTAATTATTGTGCATAATTGATAGGGCTGATTTCCAATTTCCATGTTTTGCTTAGTAGTTCTTCTTTCATGATTGAGTGTGTAGTATTATGTTGCAAAGCAATTGCAAGTTCTTTATTCATTTCTATGATGGTCCGTTCTTCTACATTAAGGTCACTGTGCTGTTTTTATCCTTGATTAAGTTCATTTATGATATGTTGGTAAGCCGTAAGCCTTGCCAAATACCTTCTGATTAAAGTTGGCATCGAAATTCGAGCTTCTTATTGTGATTTTGTTGTCAGCCTGTGGCAGCTAGTGAAAGCACCCCTGATGGTTACTGGAAACATGGGACTCCTGCTTTCCAGAATGACCCTCAAAACTTTTTACAACCACATGCTCAAAAGCCATCAGAAGTAATCCCTGCATATGAAAATTTTCAAAATCAACAGAACTCTACATATTCCCAAGTGACTACAGCACCATATCCTGCATCATACCAGGTTTCTCAGAGTTATCAGACATCCTTCCAAACTCTTCCTCCACCACCTGAGCCTTTAGATTCACGTAAGACAAGCAAACTGCAAATTCCAACCAACCCAAGAATTGCTCCAATCTTATCCACGAGCGTATTAAAACCCAACAAAGATAACTCTATGAGTACAGCTGTAAAGCCAGCCTATATCAGTGTTGCAACGCAGCAGTCAAATGAAAAGGTTTCGTCTAAAGAGGAAGCTGATTCAATGCTCAAGGTTAGCACAATTTACTATGTGCAATCTCCCAATTTTGTTCAGCCATCTCCCATTTCCGGTGTATAGAGTTTATTGGATGATAAGAGTTGAGTATTAACCAATGTCTTTATGATGTAAGTGGACTAATTAGGAAGAGTGCAAGTATATACATTTGGTTAAAATGAAAGCCATCAAGGAAATTCATGAAATATTTTGACGTTCATAGGTGATATAATTAATTACAGATTTTTATGTGTTAAAGATAACAGGATTGAACGTTGGGTGGAATTAAACTTTACTTAAGAAGGTTTATTGGCCATGTTTACCTTGAGGTTAAAACATATTGTACTAAGCAATATTGTACCTTGAGCTTCAATTGAATGCTTGATTATCATAACCTAATTTGGTTGAAGTAAAATGCTAATAGATGTTGGATGATTAAACATGGAAAATTGTTCTTCCGGGTGCATTTTTGTTAACTGAATCTAATTTGCTTAAGTAATTTATGTTACATGTGCTGACCTTTAATAAATGTACTTCTATTTGCGTCAATTCAAATGCTGTCCTAGGGGGCATGCCTCGTTGCATCTAAATATGTAGCCATGTTTCAAATTGTAAACCAGCAAAGGAAACATGTCATTGTTTCTTCTGAATTGGTTGTGCTCTGATTTATTTTGTAGCCTGTCAAGTATATTCAATATAAGGATAAAAATATGATTGATTTTGGAAGTTAAAAGTTCATTCAATTCTGCATATATAACATGCCATCACATTAGTTATTAATCAATTGATGAATGCAGGCAAATGATTTTGTAGTAAAATTTATTGTGCTTCCTTTTTGCAGCCTGCTGTGTTTCCAAAGTCATTACGAGGTTATGTTGAGAGGGCTTTAGCTCGGTGCAGAAATGATAGGCAAAAGGCAGCTTGCCAAGCTATCATGAAGGAGGTATGCAAATATTGTCTAGATCTGACTTTGCAACAATTGTATGTAGCTAGACCAAAAAAAAATTTGAATGTAGCTAGGATTTGCGTTCCCTTACAAATTATTTATTGTGCAATAAGGTGTGAATGATACATGTTTTCTTTAGAATTGCAGATCATGAAATACTACTGCTACTTTAAAAGTGACACTGACATTATTAACCCCTTGCACTGACATTTCCTGGGTATTGTCTGTAATTTAATTATTCAATGCGAGCAGAGTTTTGCTGTGTAGCATATCTAATGTATCCATGGATACATGGAAAATAAGCATGTCACTAGTCTTTGTTTTGTTCATTTCCTTTTTTGGGTAGTGGCAGGTGGGGATTTAAGTCATTTAACATCAATTGCTAAATCTTTCTTTATCAAAGTGGTAATTAACCAATAACCACTACAATTACCAAGTTTCAAGCCCATCTTTGTGGCCCCCTCCCCCATATTTTTGATAATTTCCTTTTGCTCGTTGAGATCTACTTCATTTGTTTTAGATTTTATAAATTAAAAGTTTACTCTCAGGTTATGAACTTCTCTAAACGAGATTTCATCTGGCAATTCATAAATTACCTTTAGTGTGACTGGATGATTATAATATAGAAACTTCAAACTGATGCCTGACCCTTTTGTTTAATATTGTAGTTTGGTATTTTAATGTGCCTAAATATGGGTGCAGGGTAGATGCATTCAATAATCTTCTGCTATGATATGGAGGTGGTCATGTTGTACCTTGACCGTCCTTTAATGCTAACAGATAGCTACTCGTTTTATCATCCAGGTAATAACAAAAGCAACAGCTGACGGTACACTTTACACAAAAGATTGGGACATGGAGCCTCTTTTCCCCGTTCCGAATATTGATGCAACTGACAAGGAGTATGTTTCTTCCCGTCCCAATTAGAGATCGCTTAATTGCTGCTTGATTGAGTAACATGCCCTCTTAATGTGATTCTGCAGTGATATTGAGTTTCGAGTGCCGGCTTCAGCACCCAAAGTTAAGAGTCCTAGTCGGCGTGTCAAAAGTAGATGGGAGCCTGTTTCAGAAGAGAAGGTGGCTGATAAAACTCCTATATCTCTTGGAACTCCAAAATATGGTTCTTGGAACAAGCAGGTACTCACGAGAATCAATCTAGCCCATATATTGGTTTAGTATGTGTTCTAATGCACAAAATGCAGGTGTAGTCAGAGGCATAATATATTTTCACATTTGGCTAAGATAATTTTCCTACACACCTTTGCGGGGTGCAAATTCTTAGAAATCCTATTTTATTGAGATCGATTTGGTTTATTAGAAAATTTACTTGATTTTGGCACAAGGGTTTAGATGTGCAATGTTTAACTTGCGTGCAATTCTATGGATGAGATTAAGAGATGGAGTTAGATTCCAGCCTTATTTTAATACTCCCATTGTTCTATAGACTAGTATATCCAAAAACTTGAGTGTGGTATCAAAAAATGGTGATTTATTTCGTGTCAATGACCAATGGTGTTCATATACAACTTGCAGTTTTCAGGTGGAAAAATAGAGAATAAGGTGAGTTTGGGCACAAAATTTTCTTTTACAGATCAGAAAAGTTTCAATAGGAATACCACTAGACCTGCAAAGAGGCAGCGTCTTGGTGAAGACCTGAATGCAGCCGATGGCAGTGAAAATTCTAGTGATAGCGACAAGGAACAGAGTCTGACGAAATACTATTCTGCTGCTATTTCACTTGCTGATACACCGGAGGAGAAGAAAAAGCGCGAAAACCGTACGAAACGTTTTGACAAGGGACATGGAACCCGAGCACAAAAAGTCAAGTTTAAAGCAAAAGATGCTGGGGCTGGTAATCTGTACACTAGGCGAGCTAGTGCCTTAATGCTTAGCAAAAATTTTGAGGAAAGTGGGAGCCAGGCTGTTGAAGATATTGATTGGGATGCCCATACTGTTAAGGGAACCAGTCAGGACATAGAGAAACGTTATCTACGCCTTACTTCTGCACCTGACCCGGCAACGGTAAACTTCCCTGCTTCTTTTTGCTGTGATAAGGAATCTATGTGATTGGATATATTGTCATGGAAGTTTATTTTCTGAGATACTAATTGCAGGTGAGACCTGAAGAGGTGTTAGAAAAGGCTTTAGAAATGGTTCAAAATTCCCAAAAGAATTACCTCTACAGATGCGATCAGTTAAAATCAATACGGCAAGATCTTACTGTACAACATATACGTAATGAGCTCACAGTGAAGGTATTTTTTCTCTGATCTGATCTCATCATTCATTGCATTAATTACTTCACAGAGTTATAAACTTACTGTGCTTATGCATTCATATTACTGCGGAGTTGGTTATTGTCATTGTTACCAATGGGAAAACCTTGACTTGATTATGCAGCTAGCTAGTATCATATTTTACCTTTTTATTTTAGGTGTATGAAACTCATGCTCGACTGGCCATAGAAGTTGGGGATTTGCCAGAGTACAATCAGGTTAGCCTTTTCAGCTTTATGATTTCTTGCATACCCAGCTTGTGGTGCTGATTGTTCTTTTACTTTCTGTCAGTAGTATTCCTTAGGCTTCTCATATGTCCGGGGAAGAGACAGTAGAAAAATATTTCTATCTGAAATTTAATTAAAATCCATCAATTTCAGAATCCATCTTTTGTTTTTCATGTATGTTCTGTTTGATATATCAGATTAAGAAACAGTGTGCATGCTTCTCTGTGTTTTTTATATTGCCCTAAGACTAGCTCATAGTTGAAGGCAGGATACTGTATGATGTCAATAAACGAGAATACTATATCGGGCCTTTCTTCATTATTAGTATTGTAGGAATATCAAGTAAAATAATCAGAAGTATTTGACGAAGGTATCATGTTGCTGCAACATTTTGATATTTGCATAGTCTTGTTAGTTGGTATGTGATGGTTGGATATCAGTTTAGTATGGATTTGATATAGGTTTTCACTACTACACATTATTTGATTGTTGTGAATTGATACCAACAAAAAAAATTCATATTAGCACTAGCACTTACACATATGGACATGCACAACAAAATAGTAACTGATGCATTGTGTTTCAGAGACTTGAGTGACAAATGGCTATTAGATAATTTGAATTATTTACTATTGTAATCCATTTTTTAATGTTGTTCAGCTCTGCCTTTTTTGTGTGTGCAGTGCCAGTCACAATTGCAAACTCTCTATGCAGAAGGGATTTCAGGATGCCATATGGAATTTGCAGCATACAATTTACTTTGTGTTATATTGCACTCAAACAATAACAGAGATCTGGTGTCAGCAATGTCCAGGTTTGCTGTCATGTTATTTCTGTCAATCCGTGTACTTATCTCATGATTCTGATCACCATCAGAGTATTTTATCCTTGGATTTGGGGGATATGAATCTCATCCAAACACATGGGAAACATTCTATCATATCCCATCCCATTCCTTTATTCCAAAACAACAAAAACTGATCAATCCTCTAAATAAGTTATCCCAATTAGGATTAGTAAACTCTCCCTATAAATTCCTGGTGCTCAGCTGCCAGTGGCAGAACTCTGAATAATTTAATTTTGTAGTAGATTATCTAGTCTATGCTATCCAAGGCTCACTGAAGGATATCTTATTCCCACAAATGAAACTTTAGGTTTGCTTTTTTAATTCTTTATGCATTTGAAGTTTAGTAGCAGCTGCTTTAATGCTTCTTTGAATTCGAAGGATATAGGCTAGTACTAGCTATAATACATAATATGTGTTTGCTATTTTATGGTAGATTGTGGATTTATGGGTCCCCTTTTTGCAATTGTTTTTGTTCCACAGATTATCTTCTGATGCTAAAAAGGATGTAGCAGTCAAACATGCTCTTTCAGTTCGCAGTGCTGTGACATCAGGGAATTATGTGATGTTTTTCAGATTATATAAGACAGCACCAAATCTTAACACCGTCCTTATGGGTGAGCCATTAATGATATTAAAACTGAGTATTTGAATAATTAAACGACTAGTCCTTCAAATGGCCACCATCAACACTTATATTGAAAATATTTGTCACTGCAGATCTCTATGTTGAAAAAATGCGATATGCTGCTGTAAAATGCATATCTCGTTCATACCGTCCTACGGTCCCTGTGTCGTACATATCTCAGAGTCTAGGCTTCTCAAATGCAATAATGCCTATGAGTGAATCAAGTGACGAAAAAGAAGTGGAAGAAGTGGAGGAGTGCATAGAATGGCTAAAAGCTCATGGAGCCTGCCTTATTTCAGACAGCTCTGGGGAAACATTACTCGACACAAAGGTAATCCTCCTTCCTCCCCTCCTTGTCCTCTACTTGTTCTTTTGATTTTTCTAGCCTGTAAGGATTTACTCTCACCAGAATTTTCATAATGAAAATTGATAGGTTTTGTTAAAGATGAAAATCTCTAGTGTTAATATTTTGGGTTTCTGTTGTACTTGGCGATGCTCCTCTGCTTTTTGGTAGGCTCTAGCCTCCTAGGGCATACATCATAATTCTTTGTTTTGTTTGTACAGGCTTCTGCATCGAGTCTGTACATGCCAGAACCTGAAGATGCTGTCTCCCATGGAGATGCAAATCTTGCAGTTAATGACTTCTTCACTCGGAGTTTAGCAACATAGAAGGAACAAACATCTTCAAATTAGTGATTGATACGAGTATTGGATCCTTTAACAACAGCCTCATGCTTTGATGGAATGTCTATGTCACGAGAGAGAGAAGAGAGACTGCAACCTTTTGACCAGACGCATGTTCTCGATGGAGAAGGATTGGGTGTAGAGGCCGCCATTGACATGGATCGCGTTGTATGAAGTAGTAAATCATCATTCTTTCCAACACTACTTGCGATAAAAGTAGCTAAAGCTATGTTGTTGTATCATTAACTGTATGCTGATGATCTCGAGTATAATTTTTAATACTTGTAATTTTTGGGCTGCATATCATCTATTAATTTTTTTATTTTTTTATTATTTTTTTTGCTAATTAGAAGCCCAACCTAATCTGTTGATTTTCAGGATGGAGTATTCTGGATAATATATGAAATGTGGATAGCAGAACACTTTGATCATCTCTGGCATGTTAGTATTCTTTTCCAAAGTAGTATGCATATAATTATTCACTGTACATGTCTATAGATTTTAATAATTTCCTAAGGAAACATACTGTATTTCCAAAGTAGCTGATACTCAATGCAACTTTGACTGATCGTGAGTTCTTATAGCAAAGGTGTAGAAGTGGGGTTGAAATTGCAAAGAGTGATGCTATTTGACTATAATGTAATTGCAGAAACGCTCCAATGCCCACCGTGGACACACTTTAATATGCCCACCGGTGATGAGACAATGCCACGTCGATAATCTTTTCCATTGGGGTTTAGTTATTTTAGGTAGGGTTTAGTTTTTGAGGCAAAAAATAATATACTCAAAAATACATTATAATATCAAATTTTGCTTTGGAATATAAAAATGAGCATTATTTGAAATACCCATTCTAACATTGTGAACAAGAATTATACCCACAAACATAAATTACACAAGTTATAGCCATATTTTGCCTTTTCGGACAAAATTGCCCCCAAGATTTCAAAACCAACATTTCTCAAATTTTCGGACATAATATCCTCGTGCCGTTTCATTTCCCCCCTCCACAACCTCCCTCGACGTTTCCACTTCCTCCATTTCCCATTCACTGCGTAAACTTCTCTCTCTCTCTCTCTCTCTCTCTCTCTCTCTCTCTCTCTCTCTCTCTTTCTCTCTCTCTCTCTACGCAAGATTGACGTTCGCAAACTCCGCCCGTCCGTACGCTCACTCCGCCGCCGCCGCCGTTCGTTCACTAGTTGGCCCGCCGACAACGATTCAGTTTCGCAGTGAACGAAACTCTAACTGTTCAACAATGGTCTCCTCATTCAACGCAAGTTCTTATCTGGAACAAAGATTAGCACAGGTAATGGGATTTTGGTTTTTATTTAGTTATTGTGGTTGATTTTGTGGTTGATTATGGAAGATTGCTGTTTATCTCTGGATTTGGGTTTAGGATCTTGTAATTTTACCTGATTTGAAGTATTTTGGGTTTATGGTTGATTTTTTCGCGGCATGCAAGCTCAAGTACTGTTAAAGTTACCCTTTTTTTTGCTATTTTGGGCGAAAAAGTAATACAATAGTTTGGTGTTGTCCATTATTTTTTTTTGGTTGTTGGAACAATTTTCTGTGAAAGTCATCCAGTTTAAGTAATTTTGTTGAAAATTTTGTTAATTTTTGGTGGGTATAAGTGCAAACTGTTACAATTGAAATGAATTCTCCAACATTTGTTTGCTTGGTGGTTGTTATTATTCTGGTTTCTGTTGGTTTTGATTAATTTTCTCTGAAACTCATCCATCAATTTTGTGAAAGTTTCTGGTGGTTCTGTTGCTGTCAAAGTATTTGAGTTGGAAATTTTCTTATTTGTTATACTTGTTACAATTAGAACGATTCCCCAAAAACGTACCAAGTTGTTTGGTGGTTTTTGCTGCAGTTTTTGCTTGGTGGTTATTATTCTGGTTGGTGGTTTTTTTTTTTTTTCCCTAGTTTTTGGTGGTTTTCTATTTTTATTTTTTTGATTGGTGGTTTTTGCTTGGTAGTTATTGGTGGTTATTTGTTAGTTTTTTTTGCGGTTTTTTTATGATGGGTTTGGGTGGTTATTTGTGTTATTTGCTAGAATTCTTGTTGGTTTATTTAAGTTGGGTTATTGGTTTCACTTAGCACAGTTGGAACTATTGTATCTATGAGTTGCCTAATAGTTCCAAGTTTATTTCCACCAGATTTATTTAGATTAATTGGGATTTATTTGTCTGATGTTTTTATATCTTTTTGTAGGTTGTAGCTGGCGATACCCAAGGGAAAACATGCAAGACAATTATTACAAGCTAGCTTTGAGTGGCAAGCCAAAACTCATTGGTAAAGTCAAAGATAGGCTGCAATCCTACGGTTCTGAAACTGAAGAAGCGATGGACAAGACTCCCTTCAAATTCTGATGGGATACCCGACCAATATTATAAAATCTAGGTCGATGTATGCACTATCTCATCTCACGACAAGCCATTGGGATGCCAGATCCTGACCCAACAGCCTTATTCTTCAAGGGTCAATGATCAGTTTGTCAGATTTGGAAGAATGGAGTTCGCTATCGTGACACAGCTGCGTTTTGGAGCTCCTAATTTCGACCCCTACGCAAAGCACGACATCCCCGTGGACTCTGTATATCATCGGGTATTCAACAGCCAACCCATGTCACCAGATCAATTGTGGAAGTGGTATGAGAACAGAAGTAGTTGGGCTGGCATTGTTTCTGCAGATTTCCCAAGTGTTGCTCGTTGCGCATATTATCCTAGGTTTGTCCCCTTCAAACTCGAAGGTACCCGACTGGGTTTGGGTATTGGTTGAGAACACGAAAAGGTGTAACAAGTTTCCTTGGGGGAGCCTGTCCTACCAGATTCTGATCACAACCATTAATGGTGTGAAGAACAGTATTACTTCATCGAATTATCACTTGAACGGCCACACTCTTGATTCCTGGTATGTGTTGTCATCAAGACACTACAAAAAAAAGTGTCTATTGTGACAACTTTCCTAGTGACAGTAATAATATCATCACAAGAAGCACATATATTGTGAAAATAATTTTCATCGCCACAATATAGTATAACTGTAACAAAATTATCGTTGTCAGTATTTTTCGTCACTATATGTTAGTGATGATAGTTTGGTTGTCGTTATAAATATGTTTATAGTGACAATAATTTTGCTTGTCACAAATAAATAAAGCAGTGACAAAATTTTATGTTGTCACAATTTATTGTCACTGTATATTAGTGACAAGTCTATTTTTTGTCACTACAACTGTGTAAATAGTGACTAATTTTTATTTTGTCACAAAAAAATAGTAATAAATTTGACAAATTATATAATTGTCACTATATATTTGCAACAACATTATAATTGTCACTATACGTATAACATATTGTGACAATATTTTTTGCCATCTCAATAAAATGAAGCAGTGACAAACTTTATAGTTGTAAATAATTATTGTCGCTATATGCCATTGACAATCCTACGTATGTCGCTCTAAATATAAAAGCTAGTGACAAAATTTTATATCGTCACTGAAATATATTTTGTAACAGAAAAATATTACACTGACAATTTTTTTGATGTCATTATTTATTGTCACTAATGGTGAAATTAATATTTTAAATTCTTATTTTTGGTATTAATTATTTTTTTGAAGTTCAGTAGTATTAAATTTTTAACTTTAAAATTAAATTTAAATTACTTTATAAGAGTGTTACACGTGATAATAAAATCAAAAGTATATATGTTAAAAGTATAATCTTTAAATCAAGATATTTTTGTACAATTAGTTTTAAGTATATAATATTAATAATATATTATAATTTTTATATGTTACTCCGTATTACTTTATGGGCATATTTATAACATAAATATTGAGATAACAATATTAAAAAATTAGTAGAATTTATAATTAAGTTTAATGATGTTAAACTAAATAAAATATTAATAAAACACATCATTTAACTATTTTTTTTTTATAAAAGTCACTTTAATAACATTGAAACAAAACATATAACGAATAATCATTTATATTTGGTAGAATGGTGTAATCGTGTACTACGTTGAAATTAACTAAGTTTGTAATTTGTATGTTCGCAAATTAAATAAACCGAATCAGAGTTATAAAACATTTTGTTTAATCAAGAAAAAAAAGTTGTCACTTTTTTCAACTGAATTAATTGAACTGAATAATTTTATTTTTCAATTGGGTTGTTCATTAGTGATCGAATTTTGAAATAATATGCTCACTTCCACCCCTCATATAATATGATCACACGAACAAGAAGTTATGTATTTTAATGTCCCAATGACTGGCCAAATTTAAATACACGTTTATCAATTTTGTTCATTGTTAACAAATATATAATGTTATTTTCATTTTAACAATTATTAGATATAGTTTATTAAACAACTGAAGATTTCTAATTTTTTAGTATATTTAATTTAAATCTTATTTGGTAAAATTGACTATTATAATTAATAAAATTAAATCTAGATTTATAATTTTCTAACATTTCAACATCATCAATTACTTAAAATTGATAAACATGTTCCCGCCTACTGTAACGCCCCGCCCCCCAGGGCATGTAAAAATGTCCATCGGGAGCAGGTTGCTACAAGGGGGAACTGGTAATGACTTGCTAAAGGCTACTTAATCTCTAAAGGAGTTCATTTATTAAGCGATTAATTCTGACAAAAATTTCAAAAATCAAATAGGGTACTTATGGAATATGAACAAGTGATAAAGGACGTATTCAGCTGGAGGAGGTAGGAATGAAAGAATGAGGAAGAGGGAAAGAAGGATAAATATAAAAGGATTACATGTGACAATTGACATTTTATCTACTCATCTAATGTCTCTAACACATAAATAAATTGTTTCTTCTATTAACATAGCATCTTGATTCTATTGCGGAAGCTTGGCTGTGAAGCATGTATGGAGACACGCTTCACTGGACTACAACCACAATATCCCAATTCCGGCTCGCCACACCTTCATCTTTCGCTCTCTAGTTAGCATGCACGTTTAGAAATACGTACAGGGCGTCAGTACATTGATTGTACCGAGTGAGCTCGTCACCCAAAAGCAATGCCACTAAGGGCTATATAAATAGACTTGCCCATTTTAGACATTCACGAGGTTTTGGGAAAATACCAGTGATGCCGTTTGAAAAATAGTGCATGTTCTCTAACATTCTATATGCTCATGAATATCTATGCAGCTGCAAAATAATTATGAATGCCAAAGCTACGTAAAATTCTGTGTGCCGAAGGATTTGGCCACCTCCTCGGGCACCTTACCGTTCTTGTGTACACACCTGTCTGATACCTTTATCAGAAGGGCCGATCATTGTTCTGTGGTAGCTTGGTTGTGCATGCATAATAAAAACTTGGCAAGTCTATATTCTAAAATCTCATGCAATTTTTGAAATAAAAACATAATGCTTTAGGAAAACATTTCTTATTTATAGAAAATAAAGCTCACTCTTTGTTATAAGCAAACAAGCAAGCAGTCAATCTCCGGCTCTCCTTGTCGCCTTGTCTCCGAAGCTAGTAACCTATTTACACATAATAGATTAATACTAACTTATATTTATAAATATATATCTCCCTTATACTTATTCTAATTCTATACTTATTCTTATCTTATAATTCTTATCTTAACTTAAACATACCTTCTTAATCTTCATTACTTGAGGGTGTGAAAAGGAATGCATGAGGTTAATTAACCTTGAGGATCAATGATCAAGGTTTGGAATGAACAAGGATTTGAATTCTGCGACACTTTGGAAAAAAATAATTGTTTCTCACTCATCACAACTTGAAACAAGGCATATGATATGGCTCTGGAAACCTAAGACAAAGGACTATAACATATATGAATTTGGGATTTTCGTGATGAGTAAGTTGAGATATATCAAGTCATCATTAAGGACATGGAATCCAGAAAACTGGAATTTGGCATATTGGACATAGCAACTTTGAGCTAAGATATCTCACTCGTTTCTCAACCAAACAAGGCGTGTGAGATATCATAACTGAAGATCAAACAACAAGGAACAATTTTCATGTTATACTGTTTCAGATTCGAGCAAAGGAAAATGTTTGAATTAAGGATGAAAGATAAACCTCGAATCTATTTTTCCAGAATTTAGGAAATGGACGTCTCAACTTTGAAAGGTCATTACGAACTCATACGAACTCGGTTTTGGACAAACGAGATGTCTACAGAAACCTAAGAACATGAACTTTAATATAGAAAAAGAATTAGGCTCATATCTATCATCGATTTTCCAGAATCAAGGTCTTTCCAGATTTTGAAGAAGGGTCTCTCCTTGGAATCTATGAACAAGAACAACATTTTAAGGGCTTTATATCAACGAATCAAGATTGAATACAACAAGAGGAACATGAGATCATCATTATACAGAAGCTATAAGGTTCAGTTCTTGAGGAATCAAAGAGAGATATTGATAATTTACACATCAAACTTCATCAAATGTTGAGATCTACAAGAATATGAAAGAATCAAGAACATGCATGAACTTTCTTCATGAAGGCCGAAACTTGAGCATCAAGAATGTAGTTCAAATCTTAATCTATTGCTCTAATTCATGCTCTAATCTACTAGGAGAATAAGAAATTACCTTAAGAAGAACAAAGATTGGACTATATGTTTATCTTCAAGATTTCGGAGCTTGCATGGGGGCCTTGAAGGCTTAATCTATAGGTTGAGAGGAATTGATGGACGAAATTTGGTGGCAATTGGAGGTGGTGGTAGTCGCCGGCGGCGACGGAAATGGAGGAAGACAGCGGCGGCTATGGTGGAGAGGGGGAGAAGTTCTAGAGAGAAGGGAGAGCTTCTCTCTCTAGAATGAAAGGGTGTTGTGGCAAATGAGGGAGAAGACATATATTTATACTTGGGATGCAAGACTCTTCTCTCCCCCTCACTCTCATTCGATCTATGCATACATATATACTTCTATTGTATTTTTCTTCCATTCATTTCTATACTTGATGCACACTCATGTGCACTAATAAATTATATGACATAATATTATTTCTCATCATCTCACATCTATATCTATTCTTTCTACACTCTTGCACTCCAAGTAAGAATATTAGTAACTAGAGAAGTACTAAAATAATACATAACATCCTATTAACTAATGCATGCAAATACATATAGTATGAATGGTATAGGACCATTACGTATATTTATAAATATACATGTTCATGCACACATGAATATAAATATTATATCATATTCAAGTGCACTTGACTATCTAGTAGATAATTATAAGTGATATTCAATCACTATGTGTATTTATAAATACACATGAAAATTATAGGCATATAAATGAATAAATAAATGCATGAACAATCAAACATAGAACATAAATAAATTATTTCTTCTCTTGTTCTGTAATCTTTCTATTCTTTGCTCGTTCCGGAATAAATAAAAGTAGCATTGCTCAATATTTCTATTCTCAGAATGTCTCTAACTTAATGATTTCTAATCTTGCTAGAATAATACTTATTATTTCTTAAATAAAATCTAGCTCGAATATTTCTTATTTCTGATTTCGAAAAGTTTAAATTTTCTAGTACGGATTTTTACGGGGTGTTACAATACTACCCCCTTAAAAAGAATTTCGTCCCGAAATTCATACCCTCTAAAATCAACAGGGTAGGTCTCCTACTTATCTCTTTCAGACTCGTTGTAGCTCTTCTTGGCACCATGGTGCCTCTTCCGTCGGTTGTCTAGCGGAGCGTGAGTGTGGAGGTTGTTGCATTATTGGTTTGAGGTATGTCCTGGCCGTTCTTCATATCACAAATCTAGTTTCGTCATGTTTTCCTCATGCTGGATGACGTAGGCTGGATTGTATATGCAATTGTGCGAATTATGCGACTACAACACGTGGTAGGCATCATGGACATTTCTAAGTGCATGCGATAGCATTGATCGATACCTACCTATCTTTTCTAGGATCTCGTATGGTCCTAAGTAACTATATGTGGGCTTTCATTTCCCGTCGTGCTTGGATTTTCTAATTCTTGTTGCGTTTTCTAAAGAACTTCGTATCTAATCTCGTAAGTAAGCTTTATATGTCGAGTAGTGGTGTACTTCTTCTACCGATCTTGGGCGTTCATCATCTTCTTCTTGTTCTACGTCATCATCTCGATCATTTTCTTCAATGGCTTATGGTTTTGGGTTGCCGTCTTGATCACCTTTGCACTCTTCGGCTGGCCTAATTTTCAAAGCTTGATCTCTTCCCTGTGGGTCTTGGTCGAACTTCTTCTCTTGTCATCGTCAACTCAGCGGATAACGACCTAAATCCTATATCGCGGGTATCTTCCTAGATAATCGTCTATATTTTCATTTGTCGGCCCTATGATACACGTATCTTTCTAATCGTAAGATTGATTTCTAATGTTAACATTTAGCGAGGTCATCGATCTTGTTGTGATTCAAATTGCTCCATTCGTACCTTCTGCTTCCGGATCGCTGTGCTGACGCTTGGTTCTTGCCATCTGTTGTTATCTTCTCGTCTCACTGATATGGTGCTCTTCGTGTTCATTGATCATCATTGGTATGTCATGGAGTAGTACACTCCTTTGTTCAAGAAATCTAAGTTCTAATCGTTTTGGCATCGGAAGGTGAGGACACCTTGTTAGTCTGTCGACTAACGCTTTGCTACTCATAATTTCTATAGTGTAACTACAATAACTAGTCATCTAGTTCAACTAAAGTACAATTTTTGCTCACAACCTTTCTAAAGGTCGTAATTGACCAAAGGGTCGGTCATGGAAAGCTCTAGCTCACCATTATGTCTATATTATACTTATATTCTACACGACTTTCATCTAATTCTGTCTCAAAAGAAAACTTTCTTCTATGACTTCATTCTTATTCTTCTCATATTTACTGCATACGAGGCTCATAAAGGTCTTACTTAATCCTTCTTCTTGGTTCTGTATTGATTGAGTTTAACATTCTATCTTTACTACGTAACATTGCTACGTTGGGCATAAGATCACGCGTACTACGTTTCTTAACCGAGCATTCTAGGTATCATGGAATATGATATGTATCTTCTCTCCTTTCTTATACTCCTAACTGCTTCTGACGTTTACTCTATATTCTTAACATCCAAGGAATTTCTATTCTCGGAATAGCTTTGCTATTTTTCCTATTAATTTAGGAATTGGATAAGTTTTGAATAGCTGAATAGTCCTCTTCAAGCTGGTTTCCATCGCTGCAAACAAAACGACGAGGTCAGCTATTTAGAAAAATTAGATACAAACTCATTCAAGGAAAATCACCTTCTAAGTAATCAGGTGATATCAAAGCTTTTGAATAATTAGGCTCAGAGTTTGCAAATTAATGAGGTTGAACTGAGTTATTTCAATATCAATCATGTGAGCCATTCGGCTAGGAGGCAATCGACATAGTCTGGTTTCAAAAAAAAATCTCAATCAACGAAAAAGGGCCTCAAATAAGGAAACTTGGACTGCAAAAAGATATCTAGGGTTCAAGGGGGTTTAAATGCAGGTGATTGTTTCAATGAAACAAAGCATACACATCAACATGGGACCCTTGAAGGAAGGCTAAAGAATAATTAAGGGTCTATAGAAGGAATAATTCAAAAGAAGATTGTATAACATCAAGGAAGAGTTGCCTCTTAGAGGACTTTAATGAGGATGGGAATGAGTTGGCTGACCTTCAGTCGGCGAAGGTATTCTAGTGTTATCTAATGATTCTAATTTTGGCGTAACTCTAATACTTCACGACATGGTTAATGTTTCTATACGCTTTTCATCTTGCATCTAAGTTCTAATCGTTCAGGTCTTCAAACCTTCTGGTGTCGTCTACGCCCATGCCTTTGTGGTTTACTTGAGCTGGAGAAGTTTATGTGTGCGTTCTTATCGACCATTCTATAGATTAGAAAGTTCTATCTATCGCTTGGCTCTATTCTACTGATATCGCTTTAAACTTCTTTATCGGTTTCGTTATCTACCATACTGTCATCCATCTTACTATCATCAATCACTAATCTGGCTGGGCATAGATCTATAGGTATGGTCTGGGTGTCATGAATAAACAATTTCTCACGGCAGAAACATATAAGAGTTGAGCTTGTTATTGAAGAAAACAAATACTAGGTTGTAACAAAGCTCATCTTTCGGTAGGTTAAAAATTGTTTTAACCAATCTAGAATTGTTAGTCTCACTCAACAAAGGAAGTTTAGGGAACTTGTAAGTATCAAAAGGAAGGATCTTCTGAATATGAATAAGGTTGGGGTTACAAGAGAATGATCCTTCATACAAGTCGAGTCTGTCTAGATCCTTATCAGAATCAATCAATAGGTGATCTGAACATGAAGATTCTGAGCAAGTTGGGAAATCAATTCAGAATCAATTACTAGGATTGCAATCGGAAATAAATCGCTAGAATTGCAATCTGAAATAATTTGCTAGAATTACAATCAGAATTAATAACTAGGATTGCAATTTGGCTTTTGGAATAAATGGTCCACAAGAAATAATATTCTCGGTAATGATAATCTCAAATAGAATTTGTGGAGCTGGAATTCATTTATCGAATAATTCTTAGGCACAGATTGATCTAATTGAATAAATACTGGCTTAAGGAATAATTAAATCCATAAGTACCAGCCAGAGGTGATGATGGTGCTCTAATAACTGAGATCGTGTCTCGCTCTTTGCTATTCGCACTAGGGTAGCTTATGTCTTATATGTCTCTCGAATTCTCTAAGTCATGCTTCGTAGCAGCGACACTTGATGTCTTCATCATCCTCCGGTGATCGATAGGCGGTTGCAAGGCATCTTAAAATACGTAGGATCGCAATCTAGATCATAGTGTATATCTATTTGTATCACTTATGCATGTACACACATGCATTTCGTACTATATTCCTGTCTCAATCAATGCAGTGTATTCTATGCCTCATATATCATCTTAGCTTATCCTTATCAAGTTCTATCAGGTATGCTCTACTTCTCTTGTGCTTACTTATGCATATACACATCATATTCATACATGTACTTCAAGCATTCATCTATCACATATCACAACAATCATATAGCTCGAGCATAAAATCATTCCATCATGTAACATGCTAGTCTCATGTGTGCACACTTAACTCATAATATTATGCTCAATTCTAAACATGCAACCTATAGCTCAGCTCATAACATAATCTATCACATATTTCAATTAAGGCACGAGCTTTTCAATTTCTTCTCATAAGCATCCACTTGAAAATTTCTTTTAAGAACAAGACTTTACCTGGGGAACTGAGGAAGAAGGGTGCTGAGCCTTGGGATATTGTTCTTCTCTAATCAGTCTAATGGAACTAATTAGATTGGACACTGAAAGAAGACACAGTCTCAGAGCATGAACTGCTCTGATACCATTTTGTAACGCCCTGCCTCCCAGGGCATGTAAAAATATCCGTCGGAAGCAGGTTGCTACAAGGGGGAACTGGAAATGACTTGCTAAAGGCTACTTAATCTCTAAAGGAGTTCATTTATTAAGCGATTAATTCTAGAGAAAATTTCAAAAATCAAATAGGGTACTTATGGAATATGAACAAGTGAAAAAGGACGTGTTTGGCTGGAGGAGGTAGGAATGAAAGAATGAGGAAGAGTGAAAGAAGGATAAATATAAAAGGATTACATGTGACAATTGACATTTTATCTTCTCATCTAATTACATGACTCTAACACGTAAATAAATTGTTTCTTCTATTAACATAGCATCTTGATTCTTTTGCGGAAGCTTGGCTATGAAGCATGTATGGAGACACGCTTCACTGGACTACAACTACAATATCCCATTTCCCCCTTGTAGCAACTTGCTCCCGACGGACATTTTTACCTGCCCTAGGGGCGGGACGTTACACCCACAATTGAATGATCTTCAAAGTATATGTTCCAGAATATTTACGATTTCTATGATACTCCATATTTTAATAATATATAGTGTATCTTGTTTAATAATATATTATAGCCTTTGAAATTAGATTAACTACATGCAATTTTGGATATTATTATTGGAAGATAGATCTACTAATTTTGGTGGGGATTAATATTCACAACTCTTTTTTAATAATAAGTAAATAAAAGATAATAAAATAATTATTTTCAGCAATAAAATTCATTCAACCCTAGACAAACGTTAAAAAAAAATTAGAGGCAAAGGCAAAAAAAGAACAACGAAAATTTTTAGAGGCAAACGAAAAAATCAAAACTTAGCGCCAAACTTTTTTCTATGAATAAAACCCGTAATCTGCGCCTTAACACTTGCACACTGTTTAGAATTGCAAAACCTAGCACACTTTTTTCATTCTTCTCAACTTATTCACTGTACCATGCCAAACCTCTGTTCTTCCTCTTCTTCTTCAACGATAAATTCCTTGAATAACATGTAGCGCTCAACAAACAATGAACGAGGTATGCTTGTTTGATTTCATCAAAAATTAATATTGTGGAATATATAGACTGCAACTGTTATATATTTAGCATAATAAGATGAGGCTCATACTCGAGAATATCTTTTATAGTAGGATAGTTTTTTTGAATATGTTTACTCTTGTAAAGATTGGATGGGGAGTAATGCGTAATATTGAAAAACGAATAATAAATAAACATGTGAAAGTGCTCTAGTTTTTTTACTTTCGTTGCTTTCTTGATGAATTCGATAGATTGTATATTTTACAGTTAAGTACTACTTACAATACTAATGATAATTGTACTATCAAAGTTAATTCGGAAGAACCCAAATGGAGCAAATGGTAGGTAATATCCTACCCCCATATAATATCTCCACACTTACATGAGTATTATCCTACCCCCATATAATATCCTACCCCCATATTTTATTCTACCTCCATGTGAGTGTTGAGATAAGACACCCAAGGGGATATAGGGAATACACTATCGAGTTAATGGTGATGATTGGAAAAATTAATAGAGAATTTTGAAAATGAAGCTTTTCAGATAATAGTGTTTACAATTTTATAATTATATATTGTTTGTGATGTTGAATTGAAGGCGTGAGCATGCACTTGCACTAATTTTATTGAATGAATCAACTTATCTCATTTATGGTATTATTGATTGATGAAAGCTGATAGATAAATAAGAATGATTGTGCTTCTTCTTGGATTATGTTCTTGTTTGCTGATTTGAAAATTTACGTGATCAAATTGTGATCAAATTTATAGATTTATCGGTTGATGAAACTATAATTGATATATAACTTCTTATGCAATTTACGTGATCATGCTTTTTCCTAAGCCGTATTCTGTAATGAATATGATAATTGATGTGGCTTGCTGATTTAGATATTTACGTGATCACATATATGGCAATATTGGTTGTTGAAACTAATAGATAAATAAAAGTGATCAATTTTTTTCTTATACTTTTTCTTTTAGGGTGAAGATGTGTATTATTGAAAGTTAATTCAAAAATAAGTATGATCATATTTTTATTTACTTTGTGTATAGTTCAACAACGTGTGAATTTTTTTCTTCTAGAAAATCAGTCATAGGAACAAAGAAAATAGAGATAAGCTAAAAATAAGTCATTTGTGTGGAACAAATTCCATTGCTAAGTTTGCTACGAAGAGGTGCGTAGATAATTCTATATGTATTTTTTAGTTAGAATAATATTAAATGCCTTTAATCTTTTTAATTCTTTAAATTCTTAGCGTGATATTGAAACTGGAGATTAGCATACTCATACAACTGCCTGGAGATTGAGCCAATATAGCAACCACAAAGAAAAATGGATTGACAATGCTTCAAGAAAAGCTTATGTAAGTATATGATCGCTCTCACTTTTGAGGGTGAGAGAATGCAATAATAATTGATAAGTATCAAGTCGAATCCACAAGGAATGCTATGGCGTATGAGATTCAAGTAGTAACTCGATTACCTCACTACTATTCAAGCTCACGAATAACATGTTTTTGTGGTTTTTACTTAACTAAGGAATAAAAATGACTAATTACTTCAAACAAAAGCAAATAAACCAACAAGTAAACAAAGGATATAAACTCAATAATAAACAAGCGTGATTCCAATTATACTTCGATTAGGCTTAAGTGATGGACAATTAGAACTCTAACTTGAACTAACCAATTTAATCTAACTTCATGTGGGAAATCTCCTATGTATTTTTCACTCAATTCTCATTGCAATGAAGACAAGTTGATTAATGAAAGGCTTAATTCCTACTAAGGTATTAAGCAATTCATTAACTCCCAAAAGATTATGGAGTTTCTTAGCCCTACTATTATCTAGCATGCAAATCTCTTGATCCTAGCATCTAATTTAAGCCTCCTAAGCATTAGATCAAACACTTGATATGCAACTATGGTGATCAATCACAATTACATAATAAAACATAGCCTCGAGAGAAATGAACATGAAATTAGAAGGTAAATTCATAATTAAAGGGCCCAATCACCTAATCCTAATCTACATATAATTGAAATCACAAAGAGAACTAGCTAGACATGGTCAAGGAAAATAAACCATAGAAAATTGATGAAACCATTATCAAAAGATAGAGAATTCAATAAGAAAGAGGAATATGGTCTTGAATTTCAAATATACCAAGTAATGCTCCACAAATCTTCAAAAATACAAAAGTAGAAAGAGGGAAATGTATTTAGGGTTCTAAGAATATTCAAGTATGAAAAGATACCCAAATGGGATGAATTTAGGGATTAAATACATCAAAAATCGAGTTTGGGATGAGTTGGGCCGAGTTTGGATCAAACCAAACTCGGCCATAAGTGAGGGGAAGCGGCTAACTGGCGGTCTGTCAGGTTGGCCGGCGGTCTGTCAGACCGCCGGGACAGACCGCCGTTCTCTTTATGTGTGGCAGCGACCTGGCAAGTTGGCCGGCGGTCTGCCAGACCGCCGGGCAGGCTGCCGGTTTTCCTTGCTTTGACCAGTCTTCGCCTCTTTACTTCCTTCTTCCGGTTTTCTTCGTTCTTCATTCGATCCGACTTTCTAATTTGAATTTCCACCTTTTTGAGCTCGTTTCTTCCTCGTTTCTGGCCCTCGATCCTTAGCTACTTGAATGCTCTTCCAATTTCCTACAAGAATAGATCGAAAACCGAGAAAAAACGAGAAAAGTATAAAGTATGCTTATAAGTTTAAAAACCCTAGCATTTCCAATATTTAAGCACATAAATTGAGACTCAAACACATGCAAAACACACTCGACATGCACATAAAATACGTGTTAATCACTCCCCCAAACCTAAGCCATTGTTCGTCCCGAAAAATGAAACGAACCATCAAAACACTTTACACGTATGGGATGTGCATTTTGAGTTCCTCGATGCCTCATATCACCTCAAAAACCATTTTAATTCAAAGAAATTCTCAAGTCAAGCCAAGCATTCATAAGATCAATCACTATCCTAACTTATAAGCACCAAACTTTCAACAAAGTCACAAACCACGAAACAACAAGACACACCAACAATGACCAAAATCTTCAAAACAAATCCATTATCCAAAAACCACTTCCAAACCAAATTTCTCACCAAAAATCCAACAATCTCCATTCACTTAATCAAAAGCCAACATATCCAATTCATATAATCATCAAATGACAAGCAAATCACACAAATAGCACCAAGTCACTTTATAAGAGAGATCAATCAAACAAAGAAGCAAAGAAGCAAAAGACAAGCATAATTAAAGAGAATTTAAAAGCATGAAATGTAAGTAATTTAAATTCATTACCCTACCCCCTCCCCTAAACTTATTTTAGAAAATAGATTCTAAAATAAATTTGGAGGGAAAGATAAATAATGGATTTAAATTACACTTACAAACATTCAGCTATGATGATGGTGGCGGTCGGGGCCAAGTCACCCCTTGAGTGATTTGATGCTCCCGGAAGCTCTCCAATAGCTCCATCATCGATGTTGCTTGCTTTTCCATCTTCCTACTCCTTTCCACTTCATCAAGTTGAGTGACTATTATCGAAGTCACCTCTCTCCTCATTACTGTAACTTGGGCGTCTAAAGCCTTGAAGCTACTCTCCATGCCTTCCATTATACTCTCGAGAGCCTCAAACCTCTCATCATAGCAAGAATCACTCGGACCTTGATCATCCTTTCTAGACTCATCATCATTATCTTCCATTCCTTCCTCTTTATCCCCCCTCCCCCGGTGTCCTCTTTCAAAATTGTCCCGGCCTATCTCACCAAGAGCATGCTCATCTCCCTCACCTTGCTTGAACATTTGAACCCTCATGATCATCTTATGTAAGGGAGTGTGCAAATACCAATTTATCCTTTCGTTGAAGTTTGTAACTATGCCCATAGCATTGGGTAAAGGGTATAATTCCTCTCTATTGAGTCGGAAATAGTAAGGAGGGGTACTCAAATTTAGGAAAAGTAAGTACCGGAGTTTGACGAAATCCAAAAGAAAATCACCTCCCATTAGAGGATATCCACTGGTATTTCCTTTTATCTTCCTTGCAACTGGAGTAAGCATGCCTCCTATGTTGATCTTGCCTATTTCACCTCGAGCATGCTTCTTCAATTGAGGGAGGAATAAATCACAAAAGCTTATCCTCTTCCCGGTGAGCATGACATGAAGAATAAACAAATCATCATTCCTCACCGATGTGTTTTCTCTTCTTGCAATGATGGTGTGCGATAAGATCTTCAACACCATCCTAAGCACCGGATTCTTCACTTCATTTGACTTGGAATACCCGGATCTATACCTCTCTTCCAAATTTGGAACAAGCTTGTTCCAAATGGCCTTTACATTGAACACTCTATCAATGAGTTGGTCTCCTCCATGGGGCACACCAAAGGCATTATCAATTTCCTCATAAGTCATCATATGCTTGCTTCCAAATAGTTGAAACTTGACGCTCCTCATGACATGCATATGTGAAGTATCCCATGTACTCAACATCTCGAGGACAACCTTAGAATATGTCCTTCAGTCTTGAATGTTATCATCAAGAAAATCTCCCCATCCAATATTGTCAAAAAGAGCTTTCACATTTTCATAAAGCCCTAATTCCTCCAACACCGCACGAGATGGAAATCTCGTCTCTTCAATTCCTTTGGTGACTAGAGTAGCAAATGCCGCCCTTTTTTCATGAGTGCTCAAGTGTAAGTTATGGGTTTCCGGGACTTTCGGATCCATTGTTCTTGAGGTGGTTTCCGATGGATGAGATGAAGAGGAACCATCTTTTCGCCGCTTGTTGGAGTAGGTTACCAATGCCTTAGAGGGTGCCTTTGAAGGTCCTTTTCCTTTAGCTCCCTTATCCCTACACCAAGTGAAAAATCCCAAGTGAGATTCAAGAAATTAATCAATGAATCCCATTTCGCATTAATGCATTCAAGAAGTGAATTTTCAAGGCAACATCAAGCAGTTCATGATTATAGCCCCATAACACCAAGACAAATTCTTCTTAATTCATTCATGCATATTCAAGTGAAAATGAATTCAAATTCATACGAATAATCAAATTAAGAGACTAATGCAATGAATTTTCCTATTGCACACCCAAAAATTTATGAACTCATGACCTCTTCAAGCAATTAAACATTCAAGAAATGAATTTTCCATCCAAAATCAAGCATTTTCATTCAAATGTTCATCAAGAAATAAAAAATATTTCAAACTCATTCCAAATGCTCTCAAGTGCATAAGAGACATGGTTCATAAAAGAATACCAATTCTAAGACTAGATATAGCATAAACCCTAAAGAGAAGAATTATTGCTATCCAATTCATGCCCAAAATGACATTCTTCATTCAAGAAATTCCAATATTCAAGAAAGAACCCTAGCAAGAATTTCTACCTAATTTCATGAATTTGATAAGCAAAACATACATACCAATTCATATAAAACAAGTAGAAACTCATAAAAGCAAGGATATAGAGCTCATTACCTCATTGTCTTGAAAAAAATTGAAGAACTTCACCTCTTTCAAAAGAAAAATAAATTTTCGTTTTTTGTAAAAGGGTGATGAAACATGTGATTTCTTTGGTTCAAAATGCAAGTTTTGGGATGGGTAATGGACCTATGGAAGGATTAAACTTGATTCAAAGTGATTTGAGAGTAATTGGTGGATGAAAATTGAAGATTTTGGAGAGAAAAAGGTTATGTTCTTGAAGGTTTAAGTTTAAAAGTGGGAGAACTAAAGAAATAAAATGTTCACACAAAGAAAGTAGAAATATGGGAGAAAGAAGGGGGGCCGGTGGTCTGGGAGGTCACCGGCGGTCTGGCAGACCGCCGAACTTGCAGTCCTCCACGGTGACCTGTGGCTCACTCACGGCGGTCTGGCAGACCGCCGGCCAGGCTGCCGGTTTCTTCCGGCTCAATTATTGGGCCATTTTTCGGCCCTTCCAACGAGAGGGATTGACTCCCGACCCTCTATCGAGACCCCCTAAATATGTTTTAATTTTTTTTATTTTTTATTTTTTTATTTTTTATGGTTTTTTCGAAATGAAACGAAAAGTGAAATAAAAATTGAAAATAAAATTCAAACTAAACTAAAATGAAAAATAAAAGGATACGGGTTGAGGTGCCTCTCAACGAGCGCTTTGTTTAACGTCATTAGCTTGACATTACCTCCAAAATTAAGCATATGAAGAAGGATGGTCGACTCCTCCTTAACTCTCTTCGAATTGAAATAGAGCTTGAGTCGATGACCATTGACAACAAAAATCGAACCATCATTCTTGAGAAGTTCGAATGTACCATTCTTGAAACTTTTACTCACAATATAAGGACCGGTCCACCTTGATTGGTGTTTTCCGGGGAAAAGACGAAGACGAGAGTTAAAGAGAAGAACCTTGTCTCCCAGAATGATATCCTTGCCTCGAACCCCCAAGTAATGAAACTTCTTGGCCCTTTTCTTGTAAATTCGAGAATTTTCATAGGCCTCGTTTCTCCATTCCTCCAACTCCACAAGATGATTCTTCCTACTAAACCCGGGCTCCTTGAACTCGAAATTGATTCTCTTTGTAGCCCAAAACGCCTTGTGCTTAATTTCCAAAGGCAAGTGACAAGACTTTCCAAAAATAAGTTGATACGGGGACATACCAATGGGGGTTTTGTAGGCGGTTTTATAGGCCCACAATGCATCATCGAGTTTGTTTGTCCAATCCTTCCGAATAGTGATTGTTTTCTCCAAGATTTGTTTGATTTCCCGGTTTGCAAGCTTCGCTTGACCATTAGCTTGAGAGTGATAAGGTGTAGTAACCTTGTGTTTCACTCCATACTTAGCAAGTAAGCTTCCCAACCATTTGTTGTTTAAGTGAGACCCCCCATCACTAAGCAACACTCTCGGAGTTCCAAACCGAGTCAAGATGTTCTTCTTGAGAAATTTAATCACCACCTTAGAATTATTCGTTGAAGTTGGAATTGCTTCAATCCATCTTGACACATACTCAATAGCAAAAAGGATATAGGAAAAACCACAAGAATTAGGAATGGTCCCATGAAATCTATCCCCCAAACATCAAACAACTCAACCTCAATCATGATGTTTTGAGACATCTCATCCCTCTTAGTGATATTTCCCATCCTTTGGCACCTATCACACTTCTTCACAAAAGTTTGGCAATCCCTAAAGATCGAAAGCCAATAGAATCCACTTTGAAATACCTTCCAAGCCGTATGATTAGCCCCAAAGTCACCCCCATTTGGCCCTTCATGACAATCTCCAATAATCTTGAACCATTCACTCTCCATAGCACATCTCCGAATAAGGCCATCGGCACATCTTCTCCATAAATATGGATCTTGCCAATAATAGAACTTCACCTCTCGAAGGAACTTTGCCTTTTGATAGTCCGAGAGATTTGGGAGCAATTCTTAAAGTACAAGGTAGTTAGCAAAGTCTGTAAACCAAGAATTCTTGCATTTCAATACCATGATCTTCTCATCCGGGAAACAATCATTGATGTTCAACTTCAACTCTTCACCTTCAACCGGCTTTTCAAGCCTTGACATGTGATCGGCTAACACATTATCATGACCTTTTCTATCACGAATCTCCATGTTGAATTCTTAAAGAAGGAGAATCCGACGAAGCTTTGCATCCTTCTTAGCCATAAGATGCCGGATAGCCGTATGATCTGAATAGACAATAGTGTGATTCCCAACAAGGTATGATCGAAATTTGTCAAAGGCAAAAACAATGGCCAAAAATTCCCTCTCCGTTGTTGTGTAGTTCCTTTGAGCTCCATCCAATGTTCTACTAGCATAATGTATGACTTGGAGCACATTATCTCTCATTTGCCCCAAGACAACTCCTAAAGCATAATCACTTGCATCACACTTTAATATAAAAGAATCACTTCAATTAGGCTTGATTAGAATAGGAGTAGAGATGAGGGCTTTCTTTAATATCTCAAATGCTTCCAAACACTTATCATCAAAGACAAACTTCACATCTTTTTGCAAGAGAGAACAAAGTGGCTTTGTGATCTTCAAAAAATCTTCAATGAATCTTCTATAGAACCCCGCGTGCCCAAGGAAACTTCGAATTGATTTCACATTTGTTGGAGGCGGAAGCTTTTCTATTGCAACAATCTTCACCCTATCCACTTCCAATCCATCTCTTGAAACTTTATGGCCCAACAATATCTCCTCTCTTACCATAAAGTGGCATTTTTTCCAATTAAGAACGAGAGAAGTTTCTTGGCACCTTTGCAACACTTTGGTTAAGTTCTCCAAACAATGATCAAAAGAAATCCCAAATACGAAGAAATCGTCCATGAATACCTCTATTATATTTTCAATCAAGCCATGAAAGATAGCCATCATGCATCTTTGAAATGTGGCTAGGGGCATTGCACAATCCAAAAGGTATTCTCCGAAATGCAAGCACACCGTAGGGACAAGTGAATGATGTCTTATGTTGATCTTCCGGGGCGATCATCACTTGATTATAGCCAGAGTAGCCATCCAAGAAGCAATAGTACTCGTATCCGGCTAAACGATCAAGTATTTGATCAATAAAGGGCAACGAGAAGTGATCTTTTCTAGTAGCGGAGTTCAAGGCTAGATAGTCTATACAAACTCTCCACTTTGTTGCTACTCTAGTAGTGATCAACTCATCCTTATCATCCTTCACCACCGTAATCCCTCATTTCTTAGGAACAACTTGAGTGGGGCTTACCCACTCGCTATCCGAAATAGCATATATCATCCCGGCATCTAACAATTTCAACACCTCCTTTCTCACCACTTCTTGTAACACCAAATTCATCTTCCTTTGAGGTTGCACTTTGGGACGACAACCCTTTTCCAACAAGATACGATGCATACAAACAGAGGGAGAAATCCCCTTGATATCACCAATAGACCAACTAATCACGTCTTTAAAATCTCTAAGGGCACGCAACAACTTGTCCAATTCAGACTCTGACAAGTGTTGTGACACAATTACGGGAAAAAAAGTCTTTATCACCAAGAAAGGCATACCTTAGATGATCGGGAAGAGGTTTCAACTTTTGAGTAGTGCTTGAAGGAGATTCCACTTTTGTTGAGCTTCCACACTCTCCCGGTTGAGTGATATCAAGATAGTGTACTTCATTCTTTGGTGAACCTTGATTTGCATCCAAGAAAGCCATCGACTCCAATAACTCGTCACATGCTTCATCCAAGTCGGAATAGGAATATAGAGAATTGGAAATGATTTCCTCCATAGGATCCTTTGCCATAGATGTAGGCAAAGTGGTGATTGACTTGCATTCTTCATAACTTGGATCATCTCCTTTCTTCATGGCATCAAAGATTGAAAGAGTGAGGGTTTCTTCATTGACCCTAAATGTGAGATTCTCATCTTGTACATCAATGACTCCGGTTGCTAGAAAAGGAAGCCCAAGAATGAGGGGCATATCCTTGTCCTCCGGCATATCCAATATCACGAAGTCCGCGGGAAATATGAATTCCTCAACCGTCACTAATACATCTTCAATAACTCCTTAGGAGTAAGAGATAGAATGATCGGCCATTTGGAGACAAATTGATGTTGGTTTGATCTCTCCAATGTCCAATCTCCTAAAAATTGATAATGACATCAAATTGATGCTAGCACCAAGATCACATAACACTTTCCCAAAATTTTCCCACTAATCACATATGCTATAGTAAAGCTCCCGGGATCCTTTTTCTTTACAGGTACTTTCCTTTGAATCACCGCACTAACTTCCTCCGTTATGCTAATTGTTTCAAATGATCCAAACTTTCTCTTGTTAGCTATGACACCCTTCAAGAACTTCACCTAGCCGGGCATATCTCTAAGTGCATCAAGCAAAGGGATATTGATTTGTACCTTGTTAAAAATGTCTAAGAATCTCTTCATCTTTTCATCCACCTTGGGCTTGGCTAGACGATGAGGGAATGGAGCCTTCGTGATCACATCCTTGGTAGGAAGAAGATCTTCTACTAGCACTTCCTTAGGAGCCTCTTTTTGAACTTCGTTCCTTGATTCCTCATCATTGGTTGAAGGCTCTTCATAGGGTATGTCCTCCACAAGGACTTCCTCTTCTTTGCTTCCGAATGTGGCTTCATTCTCATAGGCTCTTCCGCTCCTCAATGTAATAGCATTACACCCTTTTGGATTCATCTCTGTATTGCTTGGAAACTTGCCCGGTGTGTGTTGACTGATAGCTTGATTAGCTATTTGACTTATTTAACCTTCCATCATCTTAACTTCTTTTGTCAAGGAAGTGAGAGAATTTTCCAAGGCACTCACCTTTTGCCCGGTTTGGGTGATGAATGTGCCTTGTTGTGAAGACATTTGAGCTTGATTCACCAACATTTGTTGCATCATTTGCTCCATTGATGGAGAATTATGCTTTTGCTCTTCAATAACTCCTTGAGAAATGGAGAATCCGGGAGGTGGAAATTGAGCATTGTTGGGATTTCCATAGGAGAGGTTGAGATGAGATCGGTTGTTAGGATTGTAGGCTTGATAGCCTCCTTGATGACCATAAGAATTGCTTCCTTGTGGCTTTGCTTGAAACCCCCCTTGAGGTCCTTGGAAACCTTGCTTGTTGAAGTTTCCAAAGGGCCTTTGGTTTAAGTAGCTCACGTTTTTACTCCCATTGTACTCTTCATTCTCTCGGGATAGATGAACACTTTGAACTTGGGCTTTTCTCTCTTCTTCATACTTCTTCTTGATATTAGCAACTTCCATTGCTAGAGCATCATACTTGTCATCCTCAATAGAAGTTACTCTTCTTGAAGGGACCCTCTCCAATGGTCATTGATAGCTATTAGCCGCCATCTTTTCAATAATCCTCAAGGCTTCCTTCGTATTCCTATAACCGAGACATCCTCTGGAAGTAGCATCTACAATGCTTCTTGTATGAGGTGTAAGACCACTATAGAAAGTGGTTATTTGTTGGCCCTCATTGAAACCATATTGAGGACATTTCCTTAGAAGCTCTCTATACCTTTCCCATGCTTCAAACAAGGTCTCGTCACCTTGTTGAGAGAAATGTGAGATGTCGGAAATAAGCCTTTGAGCTTTGGAGGATGGAAAGTATTTGGAGATGAAGGCCTTGCACAAATCATCCCAAGTGTGAATGTTGGCCTTGTTCAATCATTTGTACCAATCTTTGGCCCGGTCCCATAGAGAAAACATGAGCTTGGGGAAGAAGATGAGAACGCCGTATACATTTTAACCAAGAAAAGAAAGAGGAAGCTGGTTACCCAGATTGCTACATTGGCAGCAAAGAAGCCAAAGTGGAGTTCAAAAGCATGCTTGAAGAGTTTGGAGACTACATTTGCAACAAGATGATGGAGCGGCTTCACCCAGACCGTGAATAGGGCCATGCCGATCAAGAGGGCTATGACGATGGCCAAGCAAACTTCACTATGAATGAGGAGACCAATCCAGAAAACGAGGAACAAAAAGAAGACTGTGGAGATTATGATGGAGACCAGGATGGTGATGAAGGAGAAGTTGAGGAAGGGGATGATGGTGATGCAGACTGTGATGAAAACAAAGAGGATGGTCCACAAAATAGAGATGTTGAGGCAGACAGTAATGTGGGCATTGAGGATGCTCTCTCACATCATGGTGAGGCGGTTGAGGATGATGTGCAGACTGATGCCGGTTGTGATGACGAAGGAGTTGTCACTGGAGATTTAGGTGCACAGAAACATAAGTTGGTGTTACATTATTAGCCATTTTTAAAAAAACAATTTGTTATATCTTATATTTATTCCATATTCTGCCTGCTCATGTTGACCATTGGTTTGGCAGGTTGATGAAGAAGTGAACGAAGACACCCTCCCCAGTCCCAGTCAAATGAGGAAGGAGATGGCAGAGTGTCGTCAATTATCAAGAGAGGTACTTCAATCCGCGCTCCCTCACACAGGCAAATCTGAGGACATCAATACGACTCCGATAGCTAAAGCAAAACCAGGCCCATCTAATGCTTCATCCGGTGAGGAGCCAGTGCTAAAGGAAAGGGATGCCCCCATCTTCACATATAAAAGGGCAACAAGAAAGAAAAACCAGCCATCGTGTTGAGGAGTCCCTTCTTGTCAAATGATGTCCACGGCACAAATTTCCACCATTACGTGAGTGGGAGTGGAGAGCTATAAGTTGAAGCAAAATATAATACATTGTCTGATAACATGGTGTAATTAAAACTAATGCTTTTTCCTATGCTTGCAGGAGGAATGTTGGCTTGCCTTACGGAGTGGGTCACGAGTACTTGAAATAGATAATGAATCTAGTCTGGCATGCTTGAAAATGAGCACATTGACCCTACGTTATGGTACTTGTCTCAAACCCAAGGATTGCTGGAATTCGAAATGTGAAGCTTAGGACAAGAATAATGGGGCCGATGTTCATGGTAAAGGCTGCAAACCTTATTTTCTATGTAATTATCTCGTCTACATGTGGAATGGATGCTATAATTTAGATTTATTGTATATTTCAGCAAGCTATCCAAGACACCTGGAACAAGATTGAGAGGTACGAGATGATTAGACCTGAAGAAGAAGAGTAGTGTTGGAGGAGGAGCTTCAAAATCTCTCACAGTGGATCCTCAGAGAGATGCCGAAGTGGGAAGGCGTCAAGAGTTGGCACGAGGCAGATGAGGTAACAATATTGGGTTCCAATTGTTACAACTCATTACACTTACTGTAGTTACTTGAATTTCCCTAATATTCGATTTTTTGTCCATCTATTATGCAAGCAGGTTATCATGGTGTGCTACTTTAATTAACACTGGGCGACATGTGTGTTGGACTTAATGCAATTCACTGTTGAGATATGGGATAACAACTAGCACAAGTTCAATGACTTTATATGGCAACTACGTATCGAAGTGTTCATGCATGTTGCTCGCATTATCCCGCAGGTGCTCAAGTACATCCGCTTCTACGACAACATGGAAGACTTGACGCCAGTATACTCGTAGTGGTTGCACTATCATCCTGACGTCAATGTGATCCAGCAAGCTGACAGTTCGAGTTGCGGCCCACTAGCATTAAAGTACGCTAAAAATTGGCTGAGGGGCGTCAGAGATCTCCCTATGTCGAGTGCCGCCGTGCAGAAATATCGGAATCACATTGCAGAATGCATTTATAAGTTCAGCACCGACGAGAGCACAATTTATACTAGTGTCTGATGGATTGTAGGTTGAATCTGCCAAAAGAATGGTTTTTTTGTGAATTGGAACAATATGTTAAGTTTGTGCATTTTGATTGTTGTAATGGTTTAATAACTTGTATTTGGAATGGGGGGTGGGTACCATAAAATAATCGTTCGTAGTATTTTTCAATTGGATGTTGGGAGCCTATGATGTCTGTATTAACTTAGCCAGTGGTTTGTATATTAACTAATTATCACCGCTTAGTATTTAATCTGTGAAGTTTATTCCATTTCCATGGTTTAGGTGTCAAGAGAACATGTACGAGAGCAGAGCGTTAGAAAACATAAGTTATCCATTTGTCATAATTAGTACATTTGTAGCAAATAGTTCCAATTATTACAAGACTATCCAATTGATCCAACTTTACAATACAACACACGTGGCATGATTAAAAGACGACACGTGGAAAATAGATTCCTACATGTTGCTCGCATTAACCCATAACTACGTCATTTTCAAACTTGTACATATTTAGGGCTTCCATTAGGAATGAGTTACATTCTATAGAATTCGCGATGTCCGATACCATAGGCACTTATAGGTCTCATACCATTCTCGTAGGAGGCCGAATCGGCAGTAGACATCCTCAAAGTCGAGCCGGATTTTTAGATTGTTTGATGTGAGAATATCCTTCGCTGCGATTAGAGCATCTGTCGGCGCTCGTTGAGATTTAAGTTCCGGGTAAGTGGGTAGTAGTGAGATAAGACATTGGATGAATGCCTTATTAAGATGCTTGTCCCATGGTTTGTTGTAGAGGTAGTGCTTCTGTGGTGTGAGGTTGCAGAAATCCATGAGCTTCGTGATCGAAAGGAAATGAAGGAATAAGTGAGGAAAGTATGTGTACATGTAGTGATTCTTAGATTATCTATGGCTATCTACAACACTTTTAAAGACATAAGAGTTTGAGGCTGCAAGTACACTATTTGAGAGAATATTTTGACCATTCAAAAGGCTGATCCCACAATGGAAACATGCATGCTTAAAGGAATCTTAATCAAGATAAGACAACCACCTATAAAGTGAAAGTAGATTCTTGATATGACAAGGCATAGCAATTGTACTATCCAAGGCCTCTACACTCTGGCTATTGGTTTGTTCGAGATCAAATTATCCTAATACAAGTGGAAAGATGTAGTTTATATTACATGCCGACAGTAGCTTCCAAATACTAAAAAAGGACAATCGATAAAAAGTACCGTCTTCTAGGTTGGAGAAACCCTATGGGTACATGTCAACTTGGTATGGCCCGGAGCTTTGCAAATACAGCATGTCTTGGGCCTACGGCGTTTGACCCCCACCGACATCGAAGCCTCTCCAGTAGACGAATGTTTATTAGAACAACACAAGTATTCTGATAATATCCGAGCTGGGAGCATTGGGTACATCGAAGGTTGCCACTCCTCCTACATGATCCTTCGAATATAAGCCTGATCCTTGTCACACGTGGTCGCCCAGCCTAGTTAGGGTTTTCGGTGCTACAATTTTCCAAGCTTCTACCGCCGCGGGCACGTCCCAGTCTTCGGGCATCGAAATTGGCATCACCTCTTCCACGTAGTTTTCACGCAGTGACTCCATGGAGTAACATGGCCCGATGTATGGGACCAGCGACTGCTTCGTGTGCCTGCAACATGCAGAATAGTTACGATGAAAACTTAAAATAACTAGTACAATTGGAACAAACAATTGGAATGAGTTCCAATAATTCCAATAGTTCCAACGTCTAGAGGTAGGAGACAATGAATTATTAAAGTAAATATATCCAATCAACAGTGCGGAGAGATATAAAAAGTTGCTTGCAAGGTGAAGACGACATGGTTACTGTAAGGCTGCTGAAGCATGAGAGCACGGTATCAAGTCGACATTAAACCTAAGGCAAGTGCATTGCTTCCTCTCAAGATCCACTACGTGATGCGTCATCGATGCAGACACCTTGAACTTTGTTAAGGAAATGGCTTCCACACTCATTGTCGAACCCAACTCGGCTGATACCACTAGACTGTCCGAATTCAATCAACTCGTGAGTTTGACTTATAGCCAACGCACACCGTTTTACGAACCACTGCCCGATAAGAGACTGGATACACTCAAGGAGAGTACAAACTGGCAAAGTTATAGCCCATCGAAGACAGCCATTGAAGCACTCAACGACGCTAGAAGTATAAAATAGATAACGGCAGACAGGGGACTTAGAACGAGCCTACTGGATGGGATCAACACACAACACCTTATTGTACGCAGCTGGAGTGTGTGCTTTAAGATTATTCATTGCAGTGTCAAAGTCAAGGATTCGATAAGTGTGTAGCGCTGACTGGAATAGCGCAATGGCACGATTTCCTCAAAATTTGATGTTTTTCTGTAAGTGGTAAACACATAGGCCATGTGGTACACAACGTCCAATGCATTCTTGATGCTAACATGTTGGTCCGAAACGATCATCATATTCTGCGGACAGCCAAATGCACGTCGCAGTTGTTGAAAGAATTAAGTCCAGGACTCGTCCGTCTCTTTGTCTCCCACCTCAAAAGCTAGTGGAAAAACCTGCTCGTTTGCATCCTTGGTAACAGCCACCAACAACACCCCTTTGTATTTCCCTTTTAGGTGTGTACCGTCGACTACGATGACAGGGCGACAAGTCTTGAAGCCTCTAACACAGGCACCGAGAGCCATGAAGCAGTACTTGAAACTGCCGTCAGTCTCATCGCATTTAATTTCAGTAACAGATCCTGGATTTGTCTGCTCTAGCATCTATAGATACTTGGGAATCTTTAAGAATGACTCGTTTGAGTCACCGTACACTATTGTCAGTGCATGATTTCTAGCAGCCAAAGTAGTTTGATATCGAATTTTCGCCCCAAATTTCCTCTTCACCATCGTTTGGATATCACTCGGCCTTAAAACAACACCTTTTGTCATCAAGTTTGGAACAAAATATGCACCTAAAACTTTTGAGGAGATGGATGGTTCTTGATGAAATCTCAAATCTTTTAGGCACGTGTGCGGATGCCATTCTTCGATGTTCCAAGCCTTACCTAATGCTACTGTGCGACAAACGAAAGAACAATTCTCTTTCTTGCTTTTGCAATAAGCAGCATATTTTTTTTACAAGAACGAGGCGTGTCAAACGACACGTGATTAGCAAGATGATATAACCCCATCATAGTCACCAATTTCGTCTTGCTTGAAAATAAAGCACCTTTACAAAGTGTTTTATCGCCAAAGCCTTCATTACCTTCATCGTGTTGTGTGTTAGGTTGTTTTATATGAAACGATACACCGGGGATGATCCACTGCCCAATATACTCGTGATCTCCCTCAAATACATCATTCCTACAACCTACGGATGCCGCACTACGCAGGATGCTGCTGCTATGAATGATGTCTGTGGGTATATGTTCAAGGCTCTCATCATCGTCTTCTCTCGTGTCTGCAGATGCATCGAAGGGATCGTGATCACCCTCCGCATCCAAATCAGTATCATGTAAACCCCAGTCATAATTCCAATCGAAATCCCTGTCTAAATTCTGAGACACATCCCGATCCCGACCCCGATCCAAGTTCGGATCCGAATTCCGATCCAAATTCCTATCCAAGTTCGGATCCAAATTCCGATCCAAATCCCTATCCAACTCCCGATCAGTATCCCTATTGAGATTCCTACCCCTGTTCAAATTGGTATCCAAATTCCTATCCAAAAACCGATCCCCAACAACATTAGTCACCGGCTTTGTGCCATTATTCAGCCTTGCTTCATGATCATTTACGGCCTCTAATAATTCTTCATTTATGGGGGTCATAGAAATGTATAATACATGTGCTTCCAACTCATCCAGAGCATAAAGTAGATCAAAATCATTTAGAATCTTCATTCTAACGGTATCACAAGTCGCGGACTTCACCAATGCAACTACTTGATACACATACTTACTTTTCGGCTTCATTAATCGTGACTGAATTCCAAACAACAAATCTGAGAATCCTATAGGCCCAACAGGTGGTATAGGCATCAACTCTTCTTCACAGCCGATGAAAGTGCGCTCTTTTGCAGACCACTCCCCTCCATGGGCAATCAAAATGTTTTTAGGCCGCACCTGCATGCAACGCAGAGAAACAGAGATTACAATAATAATCTAGTACAATAGCCTGCACAAACCGTGATAGTTCATAGTTGGAATTATTGGAACAATTGGGTATGTACCAACTGTTCCATAAGGTATAATAGTTCCAATTGTTCCAACTGTTCTACGTCATGCATGGCTCAGAATAAGTGCAACTAGTACACCCTAATTGTTTCAACAGTCCAGCAGAACAATTGTATTTTAACTCAAAATCAATCAAATACAGCCACACCCATCTGAAAATAGCTATACAAAACGCCAATTTAACAGCAAAATACTAACATTCCATACTGAAATTCAGCTCAACAATCCTAAAAATAAATAATTAAATGAACTGCCCTAAATAATTGCCTAAACCCTAAACCGTAATGGTAGTAAAATACCTTCGGTTCAACTGCCGCCATCTGGAACTCCGCCTCTCTAACAGATTCGCGGAACCTCTGCTGCCGTAGACGATGACCTACCGCCTAAAAAACTGATGCCCTAAAGTGTGGTAATGGGAAGAAGTATATTAACAGTAACGATGCCAAAATCGTTGATAAGCCGCCGGAATCCTAAGCCAATGTCGAGCTGAGAGTTTCTCGTACAAAAGAAAGTGGAGAAGGAAGAAGGAAATGTATTGAAAGAGGGAGCCAAAAGCTAGGGGAAAGCTGAAGGAAACCTGAAAATAAATAAGAGCATTTTGGTTCGAAAAGGAAAATACGGGTATAATTTATGTAACTTATGTTGGTGGATACAATTCTTGTTGAGAAAGTTAAAATGGGTACGAGGGGGTATTTCCACATATAAATAACATAAATTTTACCCATATTTTGGTATGGGTGGACAACAATACCCTTACTTTTTAGCACATTGCCACTCTCTCCCTTTCCCTCTCTCCCAGCCCAGCCCATCCCAGTTCAGTTCAGTTCAGCCTGACCCGACCTGACCCTGTCAGCCCGGCCCAAAAAATTTAATCCAGTTTTTTTTTTATCTTTCTGAAATATGCAATTACACGGTACGTTTATGATCATTTAGTACTGTTTACCCGGTAAGTGGTAAACGAATAATGTCTATTTGTAACTGCATTAAGCAATACGTTTATGTTCTTTTAGTACTGTTTACCGGTAAGTGGTAAATGGATAATATCAAATTATAACTGATTACGCAGTACGTTTATATTCTTTTAGTACTGCTTACCAAGAGGGTCGGGCCGGGCCGACTAGTACGGTTGACCTGGCCCGGTCCGGATGGGTCGGGCCAGACTGGACTGGGCTGGGCTGCCACTTTACCAACCCTAGGGGAGAAGGGAGGACATTTTTGTCCTTCAAAGCAAAAATTGTGTATTTTTTGTGTAAATTATATTCCAAAGCTAAAATTGATTTTACAAAGTCAAATTGGCAAAAATGTATATTATCTCTTAGTTTTTTAAAGTAAAATTTAATTAATTTTGGTATAACTTTTATTATTTCTTTATTTATGCTAATGTCACGTCATCCGTGGGCATTGGAGCATTACTCAATGTAATTGGCTATAATTTCTAGCTTCTTCTTCTTCTTCTTCTTCTTTTTATTATTTTTTATTTTTATAATTGTACTCCCTCCGTCCCACACCAATTGGTCTGTTTTCTAAAATGGAAAGAATTAGCCATCAAATTAACCATTAATCATCTCACCATCCACTCACATCTCAGCATGTATCCCAATATAATTTATATTCTAAAAGTTTAAATTATCATAACTTGCTCATTTATTTTCCGATTTTTTTAATTTTTATACCAAATTAAAGGTCTTGATACGATCTTTCATTTAAGATCAGATATCAATATGTTTTTATGTATCTATGATGGTCTAGTTTTGAAACAATGAAATTTACATTAAAATATTAAACATTACACTTTATCTCTATACACATTCTCTTAAAATTTTGTGCCCAAAAGAAATAAGTCTGATGGTGTGAGACGGAGGGAGTAATAGTTTATATATTTATTTAAAAAAAATTAGATTATAGAAAATATCAAAAAGTGATAGGATTTATGTATTAACAACAAATGAACCATTTAATTTATTTGATAATTGTGATTGCTTTAAAGAATTTGTTACTTTTTCTATTTATTTATTGGAGAACAAATATGTAATTATTGGGCTAACTACATAACGCCGAATATCATTATTGAATGGAAAATGAATCATATTTTGCGATTTCATTTGCAATTTGTCCTTAGTCTTTCGACATTTACCGTATTAAAAAAAATATATAAATTTACCAAGACCGTATCCAACATTATTTTCATTAACGATAAATCCATCCCACCAATTATTGAAGAGTAGAGAAAATAAGAAACATCCTTCTTCCCTTTTTTTTCCTGATAAATGCACTTTCATAATAACGCGGAAACATAAATTGAATATGTTCTTATCACATTGCTATTAATGTTCTAAAAATTGGTAGATCTAGTCGGGCAGTGGAGGAGACTAGCGTCTAGGCAGTTAGACAGTAGCTTAAGCAGATTGGAATCACAATGCTTATTATTATTATTATTATTATTATTATTAGAAATGTCCACCTATCCACAGTGGACACACTTAATGTGTCCACTACTGATGTGACAATGACATGTAGATAAAAAAATTTATTTAGGGTTGAGTTTTTTTAATAGGGTTGAATTTTTTAGTAAGGTTTTTTTTTTTTTTTTTTTTTTTGTGGAGTTTAGTATTTGCAGTATATATTTATCTTAATTTCTTTATTTATAGCATTGTCATGTCATCCGTGGATACATTAAGTATGCCCCCACGGTGGCATTGTAGCATTACTCTACATACTATAACAACATATATTATTGAGGTAATAGGGTCAAATACTCACTTTCATTTAAAAAAATCAAGTTCTACCCACCTCATTTAATTTACACAAAAACTATCCATCTTTTTATCTTTTAGTGCACATGGATATTTTATTTTTTCAAAAATACCCAAATTTTATCCTTTTATGCACATGCACATTCCCTCATCTCTCTCTCCTCTCTTTTCCATGCACGGCACTCTCTTAATTTTTTTTCCTTTCCTATTTTTCTTTCTCCATCTTGTTTTCGTTTCTTTTTTTATAATTTTTTTTCTTTTTCCGTTTTTTTTTCTAATTTTTTTCCCCTTTTTTTCTTTTCGTTTTTCTTATTTTTTTAATTTTCGTTTTTTTTTCTTTTTTTTTTCTTTTCCTTTTTCTTTTTTTATTTTTTTGTTTTTTTTTCAAGACTTTTTTTTTTCAGTTTTTTTTAATTTTCGTTTTTTTTTTATTTTTTTTAATTTTCGTTTTCTTTCAGCCTTTTTTTTTTCTTTTTTTTTTCATTTTTTTCCAGACTTTTAAAGCATTTTTTATTTTTTTTCTTTTCATTTTTCATTTTTTATTTTTGTGCGTTTTTTTCAGTGTTTTTTTTTTTTATTTTTTTGCGTTTTTTTTCAGTGTTTGTTTTTTAAAAAAAAAAATAGTGTGTTTTTGTATGAACATGGAAGTAGTGCGAGGTACAAAATGTCAATTTTGTAATGAAAATCAGGTAAGAACAAGGAAGTGGTATGAGGTACGAACATGGAACAAGTACAACATGTGTAATTCATACCAATATAATACCAATTGTAGTACGAACAAGTACAAATACGAATATTCTACATTATAGGTAATCGGTACGAATTAACCGATATTCGTACCGATAACTTCATGCTTAATTATGTATATCATACTACATTGTAGGTAATCAATACAAATTGACCGATCTTCGTACCAATAATTCTATGCTTAATTATGTAATTCGTATTGTAGGTAATAGGTACGAATTAACATTTCGTATCTCTTCTAGGACAAATTTTGTAAACAAAATGTTTGTGCCACTATTAGGTACAAATATTCGTATTGTAGGTTATCAGTACGAATTGACCGATATTCGTACCAATAACTCCATACTTAATTATGTATATCATACTACATTGTAGGTAATCAGTACAAATTTATCGATATTCGTACAAATAACCATGTACTACACTTACTAGTAGTTATAAATTCTTATCCCGATTTTGGTACGATTAACATTCCGTACCTCTCTAGAAAATATTTTGTAAGCAAATGTGTTGTGCTATTGATAGGTATGAATATACATATTCGTACTTGTTTGTACCACAATTGGTCTGTTTTTGTATGAATTTGACATTTCGTACCGCGTACCATTTCCCTGTTCATATCAAATTTTTTTTGAAAAAACGAAGAAAAAAAAAGAAAAAAGAAAAAGGGACTCAAAAAATAATAATAATAATAATAAAGATTGAAAAGAAAAGAACAAATAAAAAATAAAAAAAAAGGCTGAAAAAACCAAAAAAATGAAAAAAACGACTGAAAAATAAACAAAAAAATAAAAAAAGGAAAAAAGAAAAATAAAAAATTGAAAAACGAAGAACGAAGAAAAAAAGAAAAAGAAAAAAGAAAAAAGGACTCAAAAAAAAAAATAAAAAAAATAAAATAATAATAATAATAATATAATAATAATAAAGATGAAAAAAAAAGAAAAAAGAAAAAAAAAGCTGAAAAAAACAAAAAAATTAAAAAAACATCTGAAAAATAAACAAAAAAATAAAAAAGGAAAAAGAAAAATAATTTAAAATGAAAAAAGCTGAAAGAAAACGAAAATTAAAAATTAAAAAATGAAATAAACAAAAAATACAAAGAAAAACAAGAAAAAACGGGAAAAGAAAGGAAAAAAAACAAATCAAAAATCAAAAATCAAAAAAATGAAAAAAGGCTAAAAAAGACAGAAAAAGAAAATAAAAAAGAGGCTGAAAAAATGAAAAAAAAATACGAAAAAAAAATGACAAAGGAAAAGAATGAAAAAGAAAAAGGAAAAAAGCTGAAAAAAACAAAAATTAAAAAATGAGAAAATAAAAATTAAAAAAAAATTGAAAGAAGAAAAAACGAAAATTAAAAAAAAACGTGAAAAAAAAATCAAAGGAAAAATCTAAGGAAAAAATATATAAATAAAAAAGAAAGAATAAAAATGAAGAAAGTGTGTTGAAAAGTCAAAAAAGAAATAAGAGTAAGAGAAGCGGTGCATTATTTTCCTACTGTTTCACATTGGGGTCCAGTTTGCATTGCATTATTTTCTTCAAAGTTGATCAAGCCAATGCATTATTTATTTATTTTTCTTTTCATTTCTCAATACTGTTAAAAACTACAAAAGGAGAGCTTAATTTTATTTTTTTCTTTTTATTTTTCAATAGTATATTAATGTTCCCTTTAATTTTAAATAATTATTCTCCTTTTCCATTCGTATTTTAATAATTCGAAAGGGATTTGGTCAATTGTAATTTTATTTTTTTTCTTTCATTTTTTTAATAATATGTAAAAAATTCTTTCAAAAAAAATACTACTAATATGTAAAATTTTCGGTGTTCAAGCGAGAATAAAAAGGATCGCGTCAATGAATTTTTTATTTATTTTATTTTATTTTTAATTATTTTTAAATTATATACTATGTGCAATATTTTATTTTAGGTTATATTGAATTGGACCCCACTGAACAAAATTTCTGGCTTCGCTACTCGGTTTTGAAAGATGAACTGGATATGGACATCCAAAAAAAAACGGAAAAAGAGAATATAGTTTTGTCCACTAAAAAAATATGTCCATCACGGCATCACATAAACCCCTCTCTGTCTACTCATTTGCTTTCAGTCATGAAATTTTCGATTTCCTCAAAAAGAAAAAACTAAAATGTCATTTATATGCTATATGGAGGGGGGGGGAAAAACCAGGCCGTTTGAAAAAGGACATTGTTTGTGACAATATAGTTAGCATTAATAATGTTTATTTATTCAGTAAAAGTTGCAATGAGTACCATCTACCCTAACGAATGGTATTCTTGAATAGTTTTTGTTCCTATTCAATTTTCCGACCAAAATTGAGCAACTTTGGTGAATCTAAAATCTATGTCGTATTCAAAATCAACACAGATCAATTAGCACGCAAACGCACATGAATAAATTACTACTAATATTTTAATTATATTTTAGTAAGGAGAATATCTTGTAGTAGATCGAACTAATTCAGCAACAAAAAGGAAGAATTTAGATGAAAAGCAAAGTTGATAGCTTGAAATATAAGTTATGCCGGTGGAATTATATGTCAAAGAGAACCTAACTTAATTTAATTCGAGTTATATAAGCTGCCAAACTAAGCTAAACACGAAAACCCCTTTTTTTAAAACTTGTGCTTACTATGAGCATATAATCGCCGCTAGCGGCTTCCCATATTTCAGTTTTAAATTTGTGGGACTGATAGAGTATGTGATAAGACTTCATTTTACAAATATACACACGTACATGTATCTTGTGCATTTAATTTATTTTATTTTTTTTCCTCAAAATTCAATATTTAATTTATTAAAAACAAATCTTTGTTTACTATCTAGACTGTATTCATTTAATTACAGTAACGTGTCACTACCCATTGTGGGCAGACTTAACGTGTCTACTGTTGATGTGACGCTGTCACGTCTATAATTTTTTTAATTTAGAGTTTAAATTTTTAGTAGAGTTTAAATTTTTATATATTTATAATAATTTCTTTTAAATTAATATATTATTATCACGTTAGTTGTTCGCGCAATAAGCATACCAAAATGGGTAGTGGAGCAATCCTCCACTTAATTAACTCTCTCGCACTGTTTATTTCTTGGTAGTCTATAAACTAAAAAGGGCGGGTAACCATAAATAGCAATTTTAATTTCTTCACTCCTAACCTCCCAAGTCCTTTTCTTTTTTCTTTTTTTTTTTTCTCGGAGAAAAAGAATTTTATTAAACATAACAAGGATTGGTACAAGAAGTACCATCAGAAACATTACAGCGAATTCCAGTGGGTTTTAAGAGAGGTTCTACTCCAAGTGTTAAAACACGGCTTCTTATCGACCTCCCCCTTCGCAATATACCAACTCCAGAATCGACATTTTATTTCTTCTTCGATTGTTCTAAAATTCCAATCCTTATTCTCGAACCGGACCGAGTTCCTCCCAAGTCCTAACATTTCATCTCATTTAAATGTGATTTTAGCTCATATGTTTTCATATGATTGAACATGTTGTACTACACATCAATAGAAAAAGGTTGTAAATACTTTGAAATTTGCAAAATCATCGACACAATCAAATCAAACTAAAAGTAAAAAAGAATTCACATTTTGAGAAAATAAACAAAGAAAAAATGACCATTTTATTTAGCTTTTAAAAGTGAAATTCTATTAATTAATCTTAAGGTAATATTTTCTTTCATTTATGACATATGAGCCACATTAATCTATTGGGCGAAAATTCCGGCAAAATTATTTATATGCATTTGCGAATTAAAATCAATTCTTATGACAAAGTAAATCTTATCTCAGGGTTTTGATTTGGACAAATCGGAATATGTTGGTTATCCATAACGATTAAAAAAAATAAATTAAATCGTGAACTATTTGATCTCATTTCTTTTTTGTTTAGTTGAAGGGGGTGAGTGCAATCTTATTCGTAGATAGTGACTTTTGACTTTCATTTTTTGTTCTTCTATAAATGAAAATATGAATAGAGGGAACTAGGCCAATCTGTTTTAATTTGAATTTGTTTCATTCGATGTCAGTATTATGACTAACTTGGGTCTTATTCAACCACATCGATTTTTTAATGTCGTAATTTGGTCATTGTCCACCCGTGTTGAGTATCTTTCATGCTGGCATCCCATCATTTAAAATTTGCAGAGATGATATTACGATAATGATATACGATACTAAAGTACATTATCCTATGAAAATTATAAAAACGAATAAATACACCAAATACTCCATAAAAATGGTGTTGTGGCAGTGGGACAAACACTCATTTTAAGAATAACGTACTTTATAATAAATTCAATTGGAAAAATACATGATTTGTAAGGGTATGTATTTTTGTTGAAACATGTGTATGAAAAAAGAAATTGCGCATAAAGTAGAGTTAATTTGACTGGTTCAATTCACAATGACAGAGTAAGTAATTTAAAAATTTATTGGCAATGCTTAATATGAGTTATAATCATTTGCATTTTGGGTATGAGATTATATTTTTGAAACGCTCGAATAAAAAAATGGAGACTATTTTTCTGAGAGTGAAGAGTACTATCATTTATTCAAAAAGAAAACTAACATATATGTTGGAAGATGAATGTTCTTCTACTCACCGTGAGCATATTTAATATGTTTAAGGCTGACGTGACGATAGTTTATTTAAGGAAAATTATTATTATTATATCTTAAAAAACTAAACTTTACTAAAAATAAATAAATAAAATCATACTAAAAAATAAAGCTCTAAATGTTACTGCTACATTGGCCGTGTACGCATTAAATATACAGATGATATATGAAATACGTGAGTACAAATTGAAGATGGAAGTCCACAAATTTGTGCAACGAAAGATGCTATTTTGGGGGTCGATATGTTGCTCCTTTAGAGGATTGACAATTTCCAATATATTCCACTTTTTGGGAGTTAAGAAAATTGACATGAGCCATATTGCAGATTTACATATATCATCAACTCAACAGCATCGAAGGAAATTCACACGTTATTTCCTTTGACAATTCGCTAAAATTTCTTACAAGTTTAAAGGGATGTTGACATTTGCCATATTATATTGTAATTGCATATTCAATTATTCATGTCATCATTTACCTCATTTTCTCATCTAACTTGAACTTCCTTAATTAGCTTTTGTTCCTAGGATCATGAAACGAATAAACTTATTCGAAAAAAGGGGGGAAATTAGGGCTAAAATTTCTAAATCGAAAAAAGTAACATGAATCCACGCTTTATTTTGCCATATAATAATACTAACACCTTTGTAGGCACTTTTGTCATTTTTTTCACTTTAGTATTATTATTTTTTTCAATTTTTGTTGTTACCTATTTATGACGATATCTATTTATGATATCTATATTCTAGTAACACATATAAATTAATATAGAAATCATAAATCTACAAAATAAATAAAAATCAAAACTCGATTTTTGTTATTACTCATTTTTCAAAGTTAGAAAGAAAGAAAAAAAACAATAAATATTCTAATAATAATAATAATAATAATAATAATAATAATAAAGAGGAGCAAATATAGATATCGTCATAAATAGGTAACGTTACATCGCAGAAGTTGCTGTAAATATTCTTTTCATAGTTTCTTCTTCATCGTCACTATTGTGACACACTGTCACACCCATCGTTTATAGCAATATATTCATTTACTTCATTCAACAAATATCTATATCTATCACTACTATTAAATTTCACACTGCTACTCATAAATGTACCCAATAAATATTACTAATATCAATTAATTTTCTTGTAGCATTTTGAATGAACATTCAATTACTCATCACTCATCCAATAAAAAAAGGGGTGTACTTCCTTTTGCATTGCCTTGAAATTAATTAGTTAATTCACACCTTAAAATCCTCATCTTCCACAAAAGCACTATACATATTCAGCTACAATGAACAAAAATAGCCATATTTCCTTTAAATACTAATGAACAAATTTAAAGAATTCATTATTATATAAACACATTTAATTTGCTGATAAATAAAAATACGGAATGTAGTCCGAATAATAATAAATTGTAAATAAAAATAAATTAAACCCCTTTCTTCTGATATTAAAAAAAAAACACACACACACACACAATTAAGTAACTCCACCAAATAAAACTATTCAATTCCATCCTTCAGTTCTTCCCGCCAAAATCCACGCACATTCATCTTCTACCACCGCCACCGCCACCGCCGCTGTCGCTGCCGATCATCATCATCATCATCAGCGCCTCTTGTTCTTGCTCCCGATGAGCAGCGAGACGAAGAAGAGCGCCCGGAAGAAAAACCCCCAGGCCACCGTCACCCACAAGCAATTCCACTTGCTGAGATCGTTGACGCTCTGCTGCCTCAAGATGTCGGCGCCGGTGGTTACGCAGGTGGTGGCGGTGATCCTCATCCCCAGCGTGTCGCTCATGCTGTCCAGCAGCTTCACCTTCATCGCCGCCGGCACCGCCGCCAGCGGCGTCCCGTCGAAGATCTGAACCCCCCTCACGAAGCACTTCAAGGGGTCGGCAAACTCATTCTGCAGCACCCCCTCGTACGGATACTTCACCAACGAAATATAATGGAACCAAATCCAGTACGCTGGAATCCGATCCCGGTTTATGAAAAACCCGCTAAAAAGAAGAAAATAGGCCAAGATCGCCACCACGATCACGTAGCCGAGCATCACGTGCGGCACCACGCCGGAGAGGAAGGTGACGAAGGAGGAGCCCGCCCAGAAGGAAGCCAGTATTATCAAGAAGTAGAATAAGAAGCTGCCGTCGAGTCCCACCGCCCAGAAGGTGATGGCGGCGAAGGCTAGAGAGAGAAACACCAGCGCCGGGATGGATACCAAGGAGTGAGAGAGGACATAGGAGGATCTCCGGTAGGCGTTGTACGCCGTCTCCCTCATGAAGATGTACCTCTCTTGGAGGAAAACCGGCAGCGCGTCGGCGCACGTGTAGAAGGTGGTGGACATGGCGAAGGCAAAGAACCCCAACCGCTCCTGCACCCCCTTCGGGGAGTCGTCCAGCCGCCAGAACATGGTGGCGAGGATGAATCCGGTCACCACCACGGCGGCGAGCCGGACTCCGAACAGCTCCGGCATCCGCCGCGAGTTCGTGAACGACCGCCTCGACAGAACGGCGAGCTCGATCCACAGCGGGTTCGCGAACGTCGGCACCATCGAAGCCGGGCTCGCGCCGCCGTTGGCGGCGGTGGCGCCTGAGACCAGCTTCCCTCTTGAAATGCTGGCGCTTATGGCTTCTTTGAGTGATAAATTCGAAGAATTTTCGTCGGCGGGGTTGACGAACTGATCGCCGCCTCTCTTCAAATTCTGCCATGATTTGTTGAATTCGACTAGAGATTTAGTACCGCCGGCGGAGCCCTCCAATTCTCGGATCAAATCGAGGGCGAATTCAGTTCGGTTCTCGTTCTCCGGAATCGACTGTCCGAAGTCGGCGAAGAAGAGAGGGAGATTGGAGGGGGCGCCGTTGAAGACAGTTTTGCCACGTGACAAAAAGATGATGCGATCGAGCAATCCCATGATTCTGGAGCTGGGTTGATGAACCGACATGATCACGATGCTCCCGCTCTGGGCGATCCTCTGCAGAACCTTCACCACCATGAACGCGCTCGTCGAGTCCAGCCCCGAGGTCGGCTCGTCGAGGAAGAGGAGGATCGGGTCGTGGATGATGTCGGTGCCGATCGACACACGCCGCCTCTCCCCGCCGGAGACTCCGCGGTGGCCCTCGTCGCCGATCACGGTCTTGGCGGCGTTCCGGAGCCCGAGCTGGTCGATCAGGGCCTGGACCCGGAGCTTCTTCTTCGACTTGGAGAGCGACCGCGGCAGCCGGAACTCGGCGGCGTACATTAGGGTTTCTTCCACCGTCAGCATCGGGAAGAGGAGATCGTCCTGCATGACGTAAGCGGAGATGACTTTGAGCAGCCTCGATTCCAACACCTCGCCGTTGAGGGTGATCGACCCTTTGAGGCTCTCCTTCGCCATCCGGTTCGCGAGGGCGTCGATCAGAGTCGACTTCCCGGACCCCGACGCGCCCATCACGGCCATGATCTCGCCGTCACGCGCCTCGCCGGAGATGTCGTCGAGGATGGTCTTGGTTGGGGGGGAGTCGTCGGCGGCGCGTGGGCTGAATAGGGCGGACTTCCGGCGGGACTTGACGCTGTACGTGAGGTGGCGGAAGGCGAGGACGAAGGGGATCGTCTGCGGCGGCTCGGCGGCGCCGCCCATCTCGAGCACCTGGTGCACCGGCGTCTCGTCGCCCACGGCCTCCTTCCTCACGTCACCGACGCACTGCAGGAGCTGGCCGAGAGTGGCGGAGGACGACTTGTATGACGCGGTGGCGCGTGAGAGCTCCAGCTCCTCCGCATCCGCCTCCCTCCGATCATAGAAGGGGACGCTGTCGTGGACGGGGGAGAGCGGTGGATGAAGGTTCTCCGCTACAATTCTTGACATCGGAGGATGAGCATGCACTGCGTGTTGTGTGTGAAAGAGAGGAGAGGGTGGCGGCGGCGTTTTGAATTTGAACGGTGGGGAGGAAATGCAGATGGTTAGAAGTAGGTGAGGAGAGAGAGAGAGAGGGAGGGTTTAGTTTAGTATGGTGATTAATAGGGGGGATTGAGAAGCACAATCAAGCAAGAAATTGGGAATTGGGAATTGTGTTGTGAATAAGAAAGCAAATTAAATAGGGGAAGCTTTTAAATGATAATGTAGGGGTTTGCTCCATCCTACAAGGAAGGTGGTGACTATAATTATAATTGGATGTATATAAAGAAAATTAGAAGATATTTCAGTTTCATATTACGTGATCCTAGCTAGCTATATATTGCACATTTGCACTTCCAGTCTTCCTTTACACTTTACCTGCATGTGAGGCATGCTGTCATCCTTTAATTATATATGGTCAAAATAAATTTCTTGTTAGGTAGCATTTAGTTATTTTTGGTGGTAGATTAAATTGATAATTTATTTGATTAAATTGATAATTTATTCAATTTAGTATTTGAAAGATCACATTCCATAAAAGCAACTCGGGGAATTTTAATCCATATACGTGATAAATTCAATTCAAATCTTTATTACATTTTTTTTATATATATAATATCTCTTATTGCATTTTTTAGTTATTTAATCCTAGTCTTAGATATATTAAGAATACATGACAGTCTAGATTGGTATAACAATAGATATCACATGAAAATACAATATAAGATCCAAATTAACAATAGATAGGATTCCATCAGAAATGAAAAAATTAAGTGCATATACAATAAATCTCGAGCCAACATTATATTTTTCCTATGATATATCATTTTTTTTACCATTTAAACATTTGTTTTACTAGTCCATTCACGTATATTTTTAGGGTGTATTTTTTTATGGATAAGGAAATAGATGTATAAGAAAATAATGATGGACAATTTATCCTATAGTGCGGTGCACTTTTTTATTTAATGTTCTCTAAAGTGGAAAATATGTTTAACATATGAGAATATTATGACTCTAAACTAATATAAAAATATTACTCCATCACGTTTCATTAATTTCATAAATTAAATATATATGAGGTATAAAATATTGCTCCGAGAAGCGGAACAGAGAGATTATCATAATTTTTGAAGTGAAAATATGGAAAAACACTTGCTCAAATAAAAATTTCTTTCATTCCTTGGAAAAATCACCCACCATAAATCAAGACCAAACGAAATGAGAAAAAAATACTGATTTTCTTTTTCTTTATACTTTTTTTTTTATAAAAGATAACGCATCCTTAGTAAGAGGGTGATATGCTACTCCCTCAATGGTGGTCAACTCCGTGGGCACCATTATCGTTTTATCACTTTGGCATTACTTTGTTCTATTTTTTCAATTGTTTCATATTCTAGTACCTTAGAAATTAATATAGAAATCATAAAATCTAATAAATAAATAAAAATCAAAGCTCGATTTGTCTTATTACTTATTTTTAAGTTAAAAATAAAAATAAATAAGTAGAGCTTTTGATTTTTTAGATTTTATAATTTCTATATTAATTTATAATGTATTAGAATATAAAACAATTGAAAAAGTCGAACAAAATAATGCCAAAATGATAAAACTACAAAAGTGCCTACGGAAGGTGACCACCATTGAAGAAGTAGCATATCATCTCCCTCCTTAGTAATATTACAAATTCTAATATACTACTAATACTTCTTTTTTAAGCAACATTTAATAATATTTTTTTTAAGTCGATTAAAATTGAGATATAAATAGCAAAAGTTACGGAGTGATGAGAGAAACTAATGAATTATAGGGGTGAAAATAGATTGTACAGATATGAGAGATAACCTAAACCGCCTAATCTCTTATCCACACGTCTGGTCTTAGGTTTTTAAAGTCAGGACACGTGGAATATTATGATTGGAAAATAATTACCTGCGATTAATTTAAATATTGTTGATTAATAGGTATTGGTGTGGATGGTAATCTAAAATACTATTGTCTGGAGTGGCAACATTAAGTTTTATACTTCTCTTTCTGCCTATAAAACCCTTGCATATATAAACCGTTAAATGCGTTGCATGAGATACAATTCGATCTCGAAGTGAAACATAAATAACATATTAAATGTCATTTAATAGTTGTATATATATGCGTAAGCATATAGGTTGGAAGGGAAAAGCGACTATTACCAAAATCCTATATGAATGAAACATTTATTACAAAATACTACCTTCATACTCCCTCATTAGTCTCATTGTTTTATTGACTTTTCGGCACGTTTTTCTATCGAAACCTAACACGGGTTTTACAATATAATTTTGAAGTATTTTTTTTTACGGGATACTATGACTCTATGAGTGTATCCGTAAGAAAAAAAATACTTCAAGTTTATATTGTAAAACCCGTATTAAGTTTCGTTGGAAAAATATGCCGAAAAGTCAATATAGCAAATGAGACTAATGAGGGAGAATGGAGGTAGTATATACTAGTACTATATGGAAAATAAAAATAACCCCACGAGTCAAACAAAATTGGAGACCGACGTCGGCCCACATATTATGATGTATAGTAGGTCGGTTCCTCAGTAATTTTATTATGGTTGAATTCAAATTTGAGATAAATTTGAATTAATTAGGTCGACTTTATATAATATATATTTTAGATTAATATTAGGGGTGTTCTCTAAATAGAGGATCAGAAAAGATGATTTTTTTTTTTTTTCACATTAACTTATGTGTTCTCCACTTTTATCGTGTGTTCTTTAAGTTGGGAAACATTTATGAATTTATCAAGGTGGGAAAAATTGTAGTATGTGGCTATGCGACTGTTGGTGTATAAAATATTCTATTTTCCTTATTATGTTAATGTTGAGATCGCCTTATAGGAAAACTCGACGAATTTATCGAGCTAGACTGGATCGATCTATATATTAAAAGTTGAGTTGAAATTGAGCAATCAACTGCAAATTGATTTGAAATCAATTTTCGGTGGCAATTATGTAATTAAATTAAAATCTGGAAGGTAAAATCTTATGCAACAGTGTGAACACAATTAATTTAAATGTGTTCGTGTTTATTTCTTCCTCTTCTCTCTCACATGTTCTCAAATTCTCTCTCTTCTCTCTCGCGTGTTTTTTTTCTCAATTTTTCTCTTTATTTTTTTTTAAAATACGGCCTATATATACAAACTCAATTTTCTTTTTCAAATTTTAAGCATGCCAAATTTATTTAATTTGTTCCAATATGATATTCAATATTTTTTAAATCAATATAATATTCAATATTTTCGTAAGACGAAGTCACATTTTTTTTGTACATAAATGTGATGATATCATCAAATATAAGTAATCATTATCAAATCAATGACCAAACTCACGATTTTTTTTTTCTTCCCAAATAGTATTAAACTAGAATCAAGCCGTTTGCTAATGGATAGGATAAACATTATCCATGTACAATATTTCTAACAAACTGAATACGGAGTATTCAGTACACTAAATCAATTAATATAAATCAATTAGTGTGACAATTTTGTAATTTAAATAGATTTAACAGTAACTTGTACAGTGTTTTGACTAGCCAAAAGTATATGCATAAATCTACGATAGACAATAGTGGATATATATATATATGAGTGGGTTCTGGTGAAAAGACTCATTAGTGTAAAAAATAAGAAGAATTCTAGTTCATAGATTAAGATGGAATGGACGGTTAAGATATAGACATGTGGATCTGGATTAACTTATTACTTTTGTTTTTCTATTAATATATTAATTAATAAGGGCTAATATGTCAATTAAGAAACCGCATAAATTCCTACTCCTTATTTTATGCCACCTTTAATGGGAACTTTCTATCTCATTCTTAATTACTAATTTATGGCAATATAGCATTTCGTGCATTATTAACTTCATACTAGTGCGTTATTATAATCCTTTACATGCATTACAGAAAACATGGTCGTGCATTATTTAGAATTACAAATTGCAGGATTTTTTTTTTGTTTGTTTGTTCTTTTTTTCGGGCCATAGTTAAATGTTATATACGGAATACAATATAGAGAACTGCAAAATCCAAGTTTTCAATAGACAACTATTTTCTTATGATTGCACATTAATCTATTTATTTTAAAATTCATATAATTTTTTTGCCGATGTACTTTCCGCGTTAGCCAAAATACATTATTGTATTTCTTGTAGTGCATTATAAAACTTATTTAATGCATTATTCCAATTTGCATATAGTATCAATATTTCATATTTGAAAAAATAAAATAAAAATGAATTATTCGATGCATTTTTCAGTCATACTAAGTGGATTAATTATTATAGTTCTGTAAATGCATTTGTTTCGATTTTATCAAAAATATGTTTTACACATCTATCAAAATGCATTATAGTATTTCTTGTAGTGCATTATAAAATTAATTCAATGCATTATTCCAATTTACAAATAGTATCAATATTTAATATTTGGAAAAAATAAAATAAAAATAAAGTATTCTATGCATTTTTGAGTTAGACCAACTGCATTATTATAATTCTGCAAATGCATTATGCATTATAATATTTATTGTAGTGCATTATAAAATTCATTCAATGCATTATTCCAATTTGCATATACAGTAAAACCTCTATACAGTCATATCATTGGGACCGGAAGAAATTATTACTATAGGGAGGTTGTTCTTATGTAGAGTTTTGCATAAAAAATTAATTTATTTTTATAAAAAAATATTCAATTAAATATTATATCACATAGATACATTTAGCATATTCATGTACTTAATTAATATAAATTTGACTAAACTATGCATTCACCTTGTTAAGTTGAAATCTTTTTGGCTTCAACAATAGGGTGTATATGTAGATAAGTTATTACGTATATGCAAATTGAAGGATATAGTGACAACCATAAAATTAAAATATTTTCACAATCAACCATAAATAAGTATTTTATGTCATCTTAAATTTTGTGTAAAGATATTATATACATTTTTATATACAATTGTGATTTATTCTTATATGGAGGCATAAATCCTTAAGACGGGACTGAAAAAAAATATGCTTTATTACAATGTAAGGGTTATTCCTAAATATAACTGGTCCCGAGTCGGGACTATGATTTTTTATTACTATAGGGAGGTTATTCCTATATAGAGTATTACTGTAGGGAGGTTTTACTGTAGTATCAATATTTCATATTTGGAAAAAATAAAATAAAAATAAAGTATTCAATGCATTTTTTAGTCAGACCCAATTGCATTATTATAATTCTGTAAATGCATTATATTTATTCGCATGATGCATTGTTTCAATTTTATCTAAAATATGTTTTACACCAATCAAAATGCATTATAGTGCTTTGCCATGCATTAAAGTACTTCAAATAATGCATTATTTTTTTTTTTTTGAAACAAAAATAATGCATTAATTATAGATTGTCCAATGCATATTTTCATAATAGTGTACATGCGACAATATCGGAAATCAATGAACAAAATACCTTGTGATTCCATTTCGACATCGAACCACTACGACAATGAGCCGATAATGACAAATGCAGCAAGATTAATATCTCCGCAGATTCGTTGTTCAGAAAATGCAGAAAATTGAATAGAAAAGATATGAATCTGCGAATCGAACTGAAAAACATAATAGATCGAGGTTAATTCTTCAGTTGTTGATGGAGAAATATGCGTATATATTGCATCAACACAAAATCCGCAAGTTACTCTAATGAATATAACTGCCGTAATCAGATTAATGATGTAAATGTACAATAATAACCCTTAATTATCATATTATTAATTATTATATTCAGAAATAGCGAAATAATATGAGCCACCGATCTGAATATGTGAATGGATGGGATTATTTTCTATTTTGTACCCAAAACTCATTTGTATTTGATCTTCACCCTATATATATATATATATATATATATATATATATATATATATATTGCTTTGTTTTTTGTTTTGTTTTTAGAAGGATTTACATTAGAATTTTCTTTTTGACCTTTTTCTAAATTTATGATTGAATTATGTTAGTATAGATATTGTCAAGGTGATCGATCTTATAAAATACATTGATAATTACTAATTGCAAATTACAAATTACCAATTACTTTCAATAAAATTAACTAAGAATTAATATTTTTTATTTATTGTTATGTTTGAAATAATTTGCAATAAACATTGAATATGTACTAATCTCCTTCAACCAAGAGGTCGGGGTTCGAGTCACCTCGAGTGCGTGTGTGTGTGAATATGTTGTGTTTATCTGATAAATAAATAAATAAATAAAATAAAGTAAAATAAATATTGAATATGTACTAATCAACGTACCAAATATATTACTCGCTTTATTGGGTTTATTTAAGTATGTTAGTCATTTTTAAGGATTTAATACAATATATATTTATTTCTTTTTTTTTTTTTCAATTGAGTATGCATTTTCCTTTAGATGATATAGTATGTACATTCATGCGTTATTATTGTGTCGTTTTAAATTTTCATATTGAATTATTTTATTATTCATTTAGATTTATTTAAAATTTAGTTCTTTATATCTTTCTATAAATTTAAAAATTACTTGAGATTGTGACACATTTTTATCCGTGCATCGCACGGGAGCGGATATTAGTGTTAACTATATTATATAGTTGATATAAATAAGGCTATATTATCGAATTATAATCTGGTTAATTGGTGATCGATCGGGGATTTTAGAGTGTTAGTACAACGGAAAGATTTAGAAAAATATGAACACAAAGAGTTACGTGGTTCGATCTTTTGTTAGATCTACGTCTACGGAGGAAAAAGAGATTCATTGTATTAATACTTTTCTTGAGTTACAATGTCCCCTCTATCTATCCTAGAGGCTCTATTTATAGGTGCCCAGGTGCGGTTATGACCGAAGTTGTGTGTCCGAGATTGTGGGGTGCCACGTCCGAGATCGTGGGTCGCCAGGTGCGGTTATGACCGAAGTTGTGTGCCCGAGATCGTGGGGTGCCACGTCCGAGATCGTGGGTCGGCCGAGCTTCTGTGCTTTTGGGGCTGGGCTTCTGGATTGGGCCGAAGTGGCTTCTGGGCCTTTCAGTGGGCCGAGCTCACCTAGGCCAAGCTTATTTGCCGAGGTCCAATTATATTGGGCCGGCGCTTGGGCTTAGTAGCTGGGCCATATCTTATCACATCCCCCCCCCAAAAAAAAGATATAAAAGCGAGGACGGGATTATTAGCTGGGACGTAGTCGAAATGCATATCGCCTCGTTTAGACGAAGTAGAGATTGAACTGCATTGTCCCCGTCGAAATTAAGATTTCGACGTAGTCGAAAGCATATCGCCTCGTTTAGACGAGGTCGAGATCGAATTGCATTGCCCCCATCGAAATTAGGATTTTGACAAAGTCGAAATGCATGTCGCTTCGTAGACGAGGTCGAGATCGAATTGCATTGCCCCTGTAGAAATTAGGATTTTGACGTAGTCAAAATGCATGTCGCCTCGTAGACAAGATCGAGATCGAATTGCATTGCCCCCGTTGAAATTAGGATTTCGACGAAGTTGAAATACATGTCGCCTTGTTTAGACGAGGTCGAGCTCAAATAGGCAGGATTTGAAGAGGGGCTACTGTTGGAGTTCAGAGTAAGTAGGACACGTGTCGTTTCCTTATTGGGGAGATGAAGAGGCGGGATGTGACAAGGCAGAAACTGTGCTTATAAAAGCTTCCTTGGTATGCCTGAAAACATTCTCCCCCCCCCATCTATTTTCCCGAGTTAAGCGAGAAAGCAAAAACCCTAAATCAAAATTCTGCAACCGCTGCCGCCGTTCGCTCCATTTTTCCAGGGAAATTTTGTCGGAAAACCTTGACAAGTAAGTTTCTTCCTTGTTAATGTCTTCTTCTTCGTCTTCTCTCCCTATGGATATGGATAGGGTGAACGTAGGGGTGTCGCCCTCACCGTCTAGGGTACCTCCGGCGAGGGTTCCATTAAATGTGTACACACATGCGTTTGTCCCTCCTAGCCTTCAAGAAATTGAATTCCTACCCTTAGTTAGGTCAGATGCCGCCCTTCAATATGCCTCCACCATGAGTGAGTCGCATATGCAAAATTTGGCTTAGAAATTTTTGTTTCCGGAGTCGACGGAGCTGGTTCTGCCACGTATTGATGATAGGGGTAGTTCTCATCCTGTAGGATTTTTTACTGTATACGAAGACTATCTTCAGTTCGGTCTTCACTTTCCTTTAAACCATATTTTTGTCGATCTCTTAGAGAAACTCCAACTGTCGTTAGGTTAGTTGGCGCCGCCCTCCATCAAGCAGGTCGTCGGGTTTTGTATTGAGGTCGGCCACCGTGGTGGTTCGGCTTCTGTAGATTTGTTGCTTAAGTTTTTTAGACCTAAACGGGTCCGACGGGGTGGGTTTACCTTTCCCCCATCAATAAGTTTAAGTTAGGGACACCTTCCAAGGTGTTGAACTGGCAGAAGAAATTTTTCTTCTGCCGTATTGAAGGGGTGCCTTTGTATCCTTAGTCCAAGGCCAAGTTCGTACATCAAGTCTCTGAGAAACCAATTAGTGAACTTGAGATGAGCTTGATGAACCTCGGCCTCATTGAGAGGAATTATTCTGAGGCCGAGCTATCGAGGTTTGGGCTGAGCCCATATAACGGCACTTTGACCGCGGATTTGGGTGAGGCCCTGCTTTATAGATTATATGTGTTATTTGTCCGAGGTTTAATATGTGCTTTTGTGTTTGCAGTGAATCCTCAAGCTCTCCAGGTCGTTGTTCAGAGGAAAAATAAGAGGGCGAGGTCATCTTCTGTTGTAGAGAAGACGATGTCTGGTATGTCATCTGAGAGAACAACCGAACTGACTAGGTCGTTTTCAGAGGGCTCACAGCTGGGCTCACCTCGTGCCAGTTCGCCTCCACCTCAGATGGTGGATCGTCAAATTCAGGGAGTTCAGCTCCCCTCGGTCGACGAGGTTGGGGCTTATGGGGGTGGCCTGCTCTCTGGCCAGGATGTATTCCGGAAGATGTTATTTCCCGAGGTGAGTACTAGTTGGTTGATCAGATAGTTTGTCGGATATGTTTCTGATGCATCTTTGTGTAGGAGGCCGAGGTTGCATTAGCCGGGTTGAGAGGCTTGGCGAACTTCGTATCTGGCGGGGTCGCCAAGTACCAGAAGTTGTCTGCCGAACTCAAGGCAGCAAGGACCGATTTGGCGGCGGGGGTGACGGCGGCCGAGGCAAAGGCCAAAAAAGCGGTGGAACAGGAGGCTAAGGCCGTCGCCGCTACCGAAGAGGCAAAGAAGAAGGCCGCCAACTTGGAGGTCGAAGTTGCCAGGTTGAAGGCCCAGCTCGCCGAGGAGCAGGAGAAGATGGCCCGTGCAGTTTCTGGCCAGGGTGGTATGCTCCAGGCTTTCACCGAGCGGATATTTCAGTCCCATCACTTCGGTGGGGCCGTTACGCAGCTGGTGGGTGCTATGAGCACCTCGGTCTCTTCGGCAGTCATCGATATAATTTCCCAGGATTACCCGGGTCTTGACAAAGCCAAGTACGGGCATGCGGTATGGTCCGAGGAGGAGATGCTGCGGGAGTATGCCAAGGTGCTTGTGGAGTGTACTTCGGAGGTGCCGGTAGTGGAGAGGCTGGCCCAGCACAAGTCCCTTCTATCGGAGACGGCGGTCCGAAATTACCCCGTCGACAGGGATGACAAGCTGGAGGCTGCCATCGCCAGGCTTCCGAAGGACCTAGTGACCAATGCCGCTGGAGGGAGGTCGGGGGAAACCGACGACGATGAAGAGGTCGGCAGGGATGAAGGAAACCATAATGGGGTTAACTGACTCCTTCCATATGTTCTTTCTCTCTCCCTCCACCCCCCCCCCCCCTTTTAGCCTTGTACTCCGTCACCATTAGGGTGGCGCTTCTTTTGCCGTATTTGGCTGTAAATAAAAATGCCTTTTGTTGAATCATGCTTGTATCTTATTCTTTGTAGTCTGCTCCTAATTGTTACAATGCTTCTCACTTAGTGAAAGAAATATCCGAACTTCGTCGAGCTGTTGAAGTAGCCGAGGTCGATGCTTTGAACTGGAAAAGTGAGCTGATAACATCGAGATCGAGGCTGAAGTGAGACTTCGAGCAGCTCAGGAAAAACTCGACGAAGTGCATGCAAGGTATCTGGAGCTCGATGACAAGTACCAACAAGCTATAGATGACATCAAAACTTTCAAGGACATGGTCGAGGAGCATACGGAGTAGACCTGCCCACGGTTCAGGGCCCGGCGGTTTAGGGCTAGGCCCGCCGGGCCCCGGTTCGAAAACCTCCGACCCTAGCCCGAACCGCGGGTAGGGATGCCGGTTCCGGGCCGGGCTTTTAGCCCGCCGGTTCAGGGCCGATTAAAAACCGGCGGGCTCGGGCTGAAACCGGCGGACCACGAGAAGGGGCCGGGCGGCGCGACCGCGCTGGGTCGCGCGGTCTAGCACAAAGTTTGTGCATAGGCCCGCGACCGGACCCCTTCTCTGAAGCGGTCGCACTGCCAGCCCGTTTCTTGCCGGCTCTCATTCCATTTTCGACCCGTTCTTCCTCGTTCGAGCTCCAATTCACCTAAAATCCATAACTTCCATCCTAATTGACATGTAAAAACCATGTTTGATCAAAAGGACTTTGTATTAATAAATGTGAAAAAATTATAACTTATCACTTGTGTTGTAGTCTTCTAATTCTTCTACCTTACAAAGTTACAATTACATAAATATTTTTTCTTCACAACAACACTAATTACTCTATTTTACATTTGAAAAGAGGAAAAATATAACAATAAAAGACTTGAGCTCAATTTAATTTCTAAAATTGAGTTGCCTACGTATCCTCATAATTATAGAGGAATCAAAGTCGACGTAGTTCTTTTTACAACACCACGTTTCCTACTCCGCACCCGATGCCGATCGATCTGTCTCGGTGAAGGCTTCATCTTCGCTCTCATTCCGATCATCCCATTCCGGTTCTTGAGCTCTAAGGTCGGCCCTACACCAATCATCAAGCAACATGGTAGCTTCAATGTTTGCCGGCTTCATTGTTGATCTTCTTTGATCTAGCATAAGACCTCCGGTGCTAAAGGCTTGTTCAACGGATACGGTGGATGCCGGGACGGCAAATAACTCCTTCGCCATCATGGAGAGTATTGGGTACTCCACTCTCTTCGACCACCATTTCAACACGTTGATCGACGGACCACTATCTTCAACACCCAAAATAAAACGAGTTTGCAAAAATATATCCAATTCACTATTACCTTGGCTCCTTGGATTATCATAGGTTCTATTTTGGTACATTCCTTGCATTTGTCTAACTAAAGGATCCATTGAGTCCATAGCAAAGGGAAAATCAAATGAAGGCATCATAGTATAAGAAGAAGAAATCTCCATATTATCTTCATTACTACCATACTTTCTCTTATATTCATCAAAAAGTTCTAGCAAAGTCCTATGTAGATCATCCTTCATATCTTGCACATTAGGAAGATCAAAAAATATTTGTTCACCATCAATTATAACATTACTAAAGTCCATTTGCAAAAAACATCATAATAAATTTGTAGCATTTGACAAACACCTTCATATCTCCATTTAGGATCCAAACATTTAGCAATCAAGAAAACTTTCGGAATCTCCCTAAAATACTTTAGCCATTTTTGAACCATAAAATAAATCACACCTTGCAAGTTTGGCCTAGTAAAACAAGCCTTAAAAGACATGGCAATATACATGCAATGTTCCAATACTTTAACGGAAGTACAATAATAAACACCCGATAATTGTTTAGTAGCCATATGAAAAACCTTCAATAATCCATATAAATCATAACATGCATCCCAATGACTCTCATTAAGAATTAATTGAGTCATGGAAAATTCTTTCTTAAAAAAATTACATAAATGACCCTTATACTCCATCGTACTATTAAGCATCTCATAAGTAGAATTCCAACGATGAGATACATCGGCTTTGAAACATGTATAAACAATATTCTTTGAACGACAATATTTTTGCCATTTTTTCCCCAATGTTTTTGATTTATGCAAATATTTAACGGCATTTTTAATAGGAACAACGGACTCTTGAAAAATCTCAAGCGCATCAAAAGATGGTGCACATACTTCAATGAGTTGAGGAATACTAGCCGTGTTCGCCGTTGCATTATCAAAACCAACCGAAAAAACCTTATTAATCAAACCATATTCATTTAAAACGGTGATAATAATCAAAGCAATATTTTGAGCCGTGTGAGGCTCTTCAAACTCCCTAAATGCAATCAAACGTTTTTGCAAAGTCCATTTTGCATCAATCCAATGACATGTAATTCCCATATAACTAGCCCTATTATATGCATCGGTCCAAACATCGGCACAAATAGAAACTTTATGACCCAAACGTTATAAATATTTCATCAAATCTTTTTGTTTTTCCATGCATTGACGCCTAATCCTCTTAAGCATTTGAGTTCTAGCAACTTTACTAGCATTGGGACCTAAACCTTCTTTATAGGATACTTCATATGTTATTCTATCGGCATAATTAAAAGGTTGTTTCTCCATAGCACAATATCTAGCACATGCATCTTCGTATCGAGCTTTATCAAATTTAAATAAATAGGGCGTACCCGTCTCCGAAGATGAAGTGGCACCTCGAATTTGAGTTTGAGAAGTAGACATTCCGAACTCACTCGGATGCGTGCTCTCCATGTGCCTATTGAGCGTGCCATAGCCTCCCTTTTCGATCCATTTGTATTGCTTCGTGCAATAGTTGCAATATGCCAAGTATCTCTTTCGACCATCGGAGAGAGGAGGTTGGCCTTCACGTACCGGAGCCAACACTTTTCTAAAGTGTTTCTTAAAGATGTCGGACTTGGGTTCCTTGTAAGCATTTGTTGGGGAAGATTGGTTTAGCCCGTCATCTTCGTGCTCTTCATCGTCGTTCGAGCCATGAAATTCGAATCCTTAGCTTTCCATCGTATTAACCATGTCCTCAAATTGCTCATCTTCTTCGGCTTGAAGTCGTTCGGCAACTTGCCTTGAGATTTCCTCCGCCACTTCCGCCCTTCTTGACCTTTGAGATTTTCGGCCTTCTTGCTCATCACCAACGAGCTTGCCCTTGCCCTTGTTTGCTTTGGAAGAAGACATAATGTGTGTGTGTAATTATGAAAGTGAGAATGAGAATAGAGATTGAGTTGAAGAGTGACAATAGAGATTTCAAGAATGAGAGTGAGAGCTTGAGAAAGTGAGAGCTTGAGAGAGTAAGAGCTTGAGAGCTTGAGAGAATTAAAATGAGAGTGAGAGCTTGAGAGTGATAATGAGAGCTTAAGAATTAAAATTGGGTGTTTGATTTTTGAATATACCATGAATTTATAGGAGGAATGGAGGAAGAAGGTGTTGGAGCCTTGGAGGAGGGGGAAGATGACAACCAAACGGCTAGGAGCCGTTGGTGCCACTGCATGCATGCATGCTGCGCAGCAGGCAGCAACTTCGGGCCCCAACGGCTATAATAAGCCCGTCGGTTCAACGGCTAGCCCGGCGGGCCAGCCCTACGGTTAACCGGCGGGCCGCGGTACGGAGTATGAGGATCTCATTCACAAGAGCGGACGGCTAACCATTCCTGAAACCCATACAAAGGTAAAGGAAGTTTGTGCTCGGTTGAAGAGATATATTAAGGAATACGGCGAAGACTCCCTGCAGGTCCGCGAACAGGAGGATGAACTTTTAAAGCTGGGGTCCTTGTATAGAACGGTTCTGAATCGAAGGCCGAAGTTAAAGGAGTGGGTGCTGTCCAAGAAAGCTCCGCTCGATTCATCTTCCCAGGACTGGTTAGATGGGAACTTAGCTGGTGTACATCCTCCTAGCGCGGCTTTGACCAAAGAGCGGACATATGCCATAATGTCTAGAGGCCGAGGTGATAGGAATGACCTTATTAGATTTTGTGTACGATCATGGTTCTGGTTCAAGTTCGGGTCCGGGCTTTGTAGAGAAATATCTTAGATGTAGTAAACCTTCAGGCTCGAACCCTTCGCCTTGATGTAATTTTTTGTGAATAATGAAACAAAGTTTTACCCCTTTTGCACTATTACTTCTTAAAAGTTTGTCTCGATTGTATAATCAAGTTCGCTTTAAAGATTATTTGTAATGGCTAATGTGGAACGAAGTTTGGCTTTTTAAATAGCTATCTTCGTTCGGGGATAAAAATTCACTTCGTCAAAAGGCAAAGTTCTGGTTTATAGGTAGCCACTCCGTCTGAAGATGAAGTTGAGGTCTTCAGGTAGCCACTTCGTCCGAAGATGAAGTTCAGGCTTTCAAGAAGCCACTTCGTCTGAAGACGAAGTTTAGGTCTTCAGGTAGCTACTTCATCCGAAGACGAAGTTTAGGCTTTCAAGTGGCCACTTCGTCCGAAGACGAAGTTCAGTCTTTCAAGTAGCCACTTCGTCCGAAGATGAAATTTAGGCTTTCAAGTAGCCACTTCGTCCGAAGACGAAGTTCAGGCTTTCAAGTAGCCACTTCGTCCGAAGACAAAGTTAAGGCTTTCGGGTTCCTTATTTGTCGAATTTATCGATAGGGGTGGTCCCTTACGCGCGTTTAGATGCTACTCCGAAATTGGAGTTTGGTTTGTTTTTTGTTTTCCTCATCAGGATTTAATTTAAGTGTTCGAGATAAAATGTATAAGTGGAAGAAACATGCACCAACTAAAATATGCAAGACCCGAACTTCATTGATAAAAATAAGACACTTTAAAAAGATGGAAAATTTAAATCAACCCAACAAACTACTTACATACACCTGTTTCCACTTATAGACAATACCTCTTCAAATGAGAAATGTGTCAAGTTCGGGATATTGGCTCACCAGATAAAGAGGCGAGCTTGTATGACCCTTTGCCGAGGACTTCTTGAATTCGGTATGGTCCTTCCCAAGTGGCTTCTAACTTGCCGAGCTTCTCCGCCTTACTGACCTCGTTATTCCAAAGCACGAAGTCACCTACTTGGAATTGCTGGTGTTTCACCCGGTTGTTGTAATACCGAGCTACTTGCTGTATGTATCGAGCTTCTTGTATATAGGCTTGTTCCCACTTTTCTTCCAGCAAATCCAAGTCAGTTCGAAGTCTCTCTTCGTTGTCTTCGGCTGCGAAGTTAAGCGTTCGAGGGCTCGGCAAGCCGATTTCTACCGGGATCACTACTTCAGTTCCGTAGACCAAACTATATGGTGTTTCACCATGTGATGTTCGGGGAGTAGTCCGGTAAGACCATAGAACTTGGGGCAAGTTTGCCGCCCAATCTCCTTTGGCCTTGTCGAGGCGGGTCTTTAACCCTTTGACTATTGTTCGGTTCGTAACCTCGGTTTGGCCGTTCGCTTGAGGATGAGCCACCGAGGTGAACTTTTGTTGAATATGGAGTTCGTTACACCATTCCCTGAATGTCTTGTCTGTGAACTGGGTCCCATTGTCTGAGACGAGGATGTGAGGTATACCGAAGCGACAAACTATATTTTTCCAAACGAAGTTTAGGGCGTTCTTGCTCGTAATCTTCACTAATGGTTCGGCTTCGACCCACTTCGTAAAGTATCGATGGCTACTATGAGGAACTGCAACTGGCCGGGGGCTTTTTCGAATGGGCCGACAATGTCTATTCCCCATTGCATGAACGGCCAAGGACTTTGCATGCTAGTCAGTTCGGTCTGTGGCAACCTTGGTACCGTCGCATGGATCTGACACTTCGGACATTGTTTGACGAGGTCAATCGCGTCCTGAAACATGGTGGGCCAATAGTATCCCCATCTCATGACCTTCTTGGATAAAGCACGAGCTCCAATGTGACTGCCACAGGATCCTTCATGTACTTCGTGTAGTACGTAGTTCGCTTGGTTAGGCCCCACGCACCTTAGAAGAGGTTGAAGGTATGATTTTCTATACAGTTCTCCCTGCTCTAGAACGTATTTGATGGACTTGCTTTGAAGCTTCCTAGCTTCGACTTTATCAGCAGGGAGTTCGCCTTTTTCTAAGTAATTGCGAAGTGGTGTCATCCAGTTCGGCTCATCATCGGTTACCATATTTACTTCGGCCTCGTCAATACTTCAAATTTGTACTTTTTCCACAGGAGAGGTCATGGATGACGACGTAAGTTTGCTTTGTGCGTCAGCTCAATCATTGTCTCCTCTCGGGATTCGCACCAACTTGAAGTATGAGAAGCCTTGTTGTAGGGTCTTGGCCTTGTGGAGATACTTCTTTATCCGTTCGCCTTTTGCCTCGTATTTGCCTAGCATGTGGCTCACTATGACTTGAGAGTCACTGTGAACTTGAACAACTCGTATTTGGAGAGTTTGGACGAGACAAAGTCCGGCGATTAGGGCTTCATACTCCACTTCATTGTTTGTTGTCGAGAAGTTGAACCGGAGTGCATAAGTAGTTTCTTTCCCTTCCGGACTGATGAGTAAGATCCCGGCTCCACTTCCTTTATGGCCTGATGCACCATCTACGTAGACTTTCCAACAATCTTTTGGTGGTTGCTTTGGTGCTCTGTTTTTAGATTTATCTTCGGCAGGTTTGGCGGACTTCGGCAGTTCCACAAATCTGGCTTCTACTAGGAAGTCTGCTAAGGCTTGTCCCTTGATGGCTTGGTGAGGTACGAAGGAGATCGTGTGTTCACCGAGCTCTACCGCCCATTTAGCGATTCGTCCAGAAGCTTCGGGCTTTGTGAGCACTTGCCGAAGTGGAAGGTCGGTCAGGACTTGTATTGAGTGTGCGTGGAAGTACGGTCGAAGTCTCCTTGCTGCCCTTACCAATGCAAGTGCGACCTTCTCCAGAGGTTGGTACCTCATCCCTGGTCCCTTTAGGGCTCGACTTATGAAGTAAACGGGTAGTTAACGACGTCCTTCTTCTCGCACTAGGACTGCGCTGATCGACTCGTCCAAGGCAGCGAGGTACAGAGAAAGGGTCTCGCCTTCCTTTGGGACGGATAAGGTGGGGAGATTTGTGAGGTACTTTTTTAGGTCTTCAAAGGCAAACCTATGCTCGTCGTTCCATTCAAAGTTCGGCGCCTTCTTTAGTATTTTAAAGAATAGAAGTTGATTTTCGGCAGCCTTAGATAGGGAACGACTCAGCGCGGCTAGGCAGCCCGTCAGCCTGTGCACGTCATGGATGGACTTCGGCACTTACATCTCCTGAATAACTTTGACTTTTGACGGGTTGACTTTTAACCCTTCGCGAGAAACCCAACACCCCAAAAATTTTCCAGATTGGACCATGAAAGTGCATTTTTCCGGGTTTAACTTTAAATTTGCTTTACGAAGTAAGCTAAAGATGACCTGAAGGTCGCTTGTACAAGTAGCAATTTCCTTGCTTTTAACGACTATGTCGTCTACATACACTTCGACAATTCGACCGATGTGAGGTTCAAATATCTTGTCGACCATCCTTTGGTATGTAGCCCCAGCATTCTTCAGTCCAAAGGGCGTCTTTTTATACGCATAAATGTCAAAGTCCGTGACGAAGGCAGTCTTTGGTGCGTCCTCGGCGCTCATAAGAACTTGATGATACCCCTTATATAGGTCTAGGAACTGAACACCTTGTGGCCAACAAGGGCTTCGACCTTTTTGTCAATATTGGGAGGGGGTAGCAACGGTTCCTTCGGGCAGTGTTTGGTAAGATCGATCCATAAACGCGGAACTAAGGATCGAACACGTCAAGTATGAAAGATAATCCAAATTACTATGACATCAATGGAATTCTGAAATTCGACCACAAATACCGAATAGGGACACAGGACCTAAGCATTCATTCGATAAGTACAACTAGGGTTGAAGAACATATCCAAATTCAGCAAAAAGCCGGAGTTTCGATTGCTCGTGGTTCAGGACAGTAGGTTCAAAATGAAAATAATCTAAGGGTTTCTGGGATGGGATGGTTATGTGAACGAAGGGGATGATTACTGATGATATAGGAACGATGAAGAATGGCTGGGAAAACGAAAAGAACACGAATTGAAGAATTGAAAACGAAAACAAATTATGAATCTTACCCGAAACGAACCCCGGATTTACTTGAATCCGAAACGCGTTTATGGAGCAATCTTCGTGGCCCGACTAACCCGGATACTACGAGATATCACGAACGAGTCGAATGAATTCAAGTTTGAAGTGCCAACAACAAACTCTACCAAGAACTATAGAGACGTGAACCTAAGCACGCGATTTGAGACAAAACGAAGAACTCGATTTTTCATTCAATATTGTCTGTGAATAGTAACAGCGAAAATAACTTAAATACTAGACTAATCCCTAAGCTAGGTTTCGAAATTAACAAGGCTTGGACTTGTTAATTTTCGGACTCCTTAATTAAATATAACTGGGCCAATTAATCACCTAAACATGTTGTGATAATTGGACTAAACTAAATTAAGAAATAAATACAAAGTAGTTTTTTAAGCCCAAATAAAATATAAGAAATTGTGTTTTCTTGGGCTTGTCTTCCTTTTTCTTCAATGATGGACGCCCAAATCTTCATCTTCAACACTTGTCAAATTCACCAACTTGTATTGATGAAATTCGACTCCATCATCCTCCAATCTCTTAGGAATGTAGCATTGCAAATAACCTTGCAGCTTCTTGGCTCTCGATCTCGTCACTGGTCCTCCGAGCTGCAAGTCCCGATTGTTTTCTTCAATGCTAGGTCCCGTCTCATCAGGTAAGGTCGGTGTAGTCAATGCATCCGCCACCCTCCTCCTTGCTTTTTCACCATCACGGGGTTGGCCAACCAGGTCGGATATTTCACCTCGAATAAAATATCAGCCTTCTGGAGTTGGCGTACCTCGTCATGGATCACCTGGTTTCTTTCGGCTGCAAAGTCTGTTGCTTCTGCCGAACTGGTTTCACTTCAGGATCAATGTTGAGGTGATGAGTGATGACGCTCGGTGATAGTCCGGTCATGTCTAGAGGTGACCAGGCGAAAACATCTCTATATTCCCGAATGAGCCGAATGATTTGACTTCGGAGCTCGCTTCCTCTGACGAATCCTACTTTGACGACCTTGGAAAAGTCATCTTCGTACAACGTGATGTTTTCAACCGGCTCGACAGATGATGGTGATGTCGGCTCTATCTCTTCAGGGTCCTGTAGTTGCTATGCCTGAGGATGCTGCGTCCCGGAGGCTCGGAGTGTGACCTGCATGCACTCCTTGGCCTGCACCTGGTTTCCCCGAAGCGTGATCACCCCGTTCTTAGATGGAATTTTGACCGTTAGGTGGTAGGCTGAGCAGATTGCCTTCGTCGCTATTAGCCAATCTCTCCCCAAGATGATGTTATAGGGGGAGTTGGCTTTTACGAAGAAGAAGTGGATTATCTTTGTAGAAGATAGTGGGCTCTTCCCAACAGTCACGGGAAGTGAAATGATGCCCTCCGTCGTCGTTTCTTATTGCGTGAAGTTCTTCAGTGGGATGGGTGCCGGCTTTAGACGTACTTCTTTGTTATCGAGCTTATCGAAGCAGTCTTTGAAAAGCACGCTCACAGAGGCTCCACTGTCAATGAATATTCAATGGACTAACTTGTTGGCTACCACCGCCTCGATTATGGTGGCATCCTGATGGTGTACGGCATGGGGGACTGGGTCGTCGCCGAAAAAGGTGACGACCTCCTCCTTTTTGAACCTTTTCTGGGAAGGTTCTTCCCTCTGTTGACTTTGGGCCTCGGCTTTCAATGAGGACTTCGTTGCGCCTTGAGGCAGCCCGGTAATGGCACTGATGACCGCATCATATTGAATCTGGTCTTCATCTTCGTCCTCGTCATCGTGCCTCGACTTCTTGTCATGGTGGGGGGCGCTGTTATTCCCTCCCCTATTCTTTTTCCTCTTGCCTTTCCCTCGAGGTCGGGTTTCTTGCTGGTTGCGACTTTGGTACCTCCCAAGGGTACCGTCGCGTACCAGGTGTTTGATATCCGAGGCGAGATCTCGGCAGTCCTCAGTGTCATGACCATAATCATCATGGAATTTGCAGTACTTTTCTTTGGATCGTCGCTTTGATCCACCTCGGGACAAGGGTGGTGGCTTCTCGAATAGGTTCGTATGAAGCTCGTATATTTCGGCCCTGAACTTCGTTAGCGGTGTAAGCTGATTCCGATCCTGATTGGGCCGAGGTCCAAGGCGGGATTCAAGAGGTCCACGCTGTAACCTATCAAGAGCACTTCGTCGACTTTGCCCATGGTCGGCGCGTTCCTCTTTCTTCTTCTTGTCATTATTTTCTGGTTGGTCCACCGCCCTCTTCCTCCTGTCGGCTTCGTCCGCCTCGGCAAATGTGTCAGCAATCCTCCATAGCTGTTTAGAGGTCTGGGGGCGTTCCTTTACGAGTTCTCTGAAGAGAGTGCCGGACTGGATGGCATTCTGGAATGCCGAGATGAGGATGTCGTCGGACAGATAATCGACTTTAAGGCTCTCATTGTAGAATCGAGCCAGAAAGTCACTGATCGTTTCTCCTCGTCCTTACCTTAGTGTAAGGAGTTGGGCCGGACTAATCTTGGCCTTGGCTTTCTGGAAAAAACGACGTTCGAAGGTGTCTAGTAGGTCGGCGTACAACCCTATGCTGCAGCGAGGCAGGTTATCGAACCAGTTTCTGGCGTTGTCTACCAGCAGCTCGGGGAAGACTTTACACATGTAAATGTCCTCGGTGAGCCCTTGGTTCAGCATGTTGTATTGGTATTGTGACAAGAAGTTGCTGGGGTCACACGACCCGTTGTAGGGTTTGATAGGCGGTACTCTATATGTCGGTGGGAGCGGAGTATAGAGTATCTTATTGGTAAAAGGGGTGGCGATTCGACTGTAAATAGTGAATCTCCCCTAACCGTAGTTACCTTCGTCACGCCGGGGTGGACCAGCATTTCAACGAGGTGACGTCGAACCACACTGAGGCGAGGCGCGGTCGCTGTTCCCACGGCGATTGTAACACGTCGCCTTTGGGGAAGTTCGACGTTTTTGTCCCTGACGATTTGGAGACTCGGGGACCGTTGTCGTGATGGTCCGGTTCCGTCTTCTCCATCTTGACTTTGTTGCCGATGTTGATCGACGAACTTAAGGAAATCTTGTTCATGGAGGTCTAAGTACGCCTTAAGTGCATCTCCAAGCTTGGGTTGGAGTGCGGTGTTTCTGCATTGATGACCGCCCTGGCTTGGCTCACCGCCACTAGTTGAATCACTGGACTGACCTGGTAACACTTCCTCCTGGTGGCCTTCAGGAGTTTGGTGGATTATGGGCTGCTGGTCACGTCGGACTTGGGGAGCAGCTTGCTGAGCTTGGCTTACGTACGGCCTCCTCCTCGTTGGCCGGTGTGTAAGGTGGATTGGTGGACGGGTCAGCTTGGTTCTGCTTCGCCTTGGCAGCAGCAGCAGCGGTGGCGGCGGAACGGGTTGATTTCACCATCGTATCTTTACTCGAAAACGCTGATCGACTTCACAGAAAAGAATTATGCGTTTCCCACAGATGGCGTCAGTGATCGATTGGGGATTTTAGAGTGTTTGTACGACGGAAAGATTTAGAAAAATATGAACACAAAGAGTTACGAGGTTCGATCTTTTGTTAGATCTATGTCCACGGAGGAAAAAGAGATTCAATGTATTAATACTTTTCTTGAGTTACAATGTCCCCTCTATCTATCCTAGAGGCTCTATTTATAGGTGCCCAGGTACGGTTATGACCGAAGTTGTGTGCCCGAGATCGTGGGTCGGCCGAGCTTCTATGCTTTTGGGGCTGGGCTTCTGGATTGGGCCGAAGTGGCTTCTGGGCCTTTCAGTGGGCCGAGCTCACCTAGGCCAAGCTTATTTGCCGAGGTCCAATTATATTGGGCCGGCGCTTGGACTTAGTAGCTGGGCCATATTCTATCAATTGGTTTCTTTATTAAAAAAATCCCGGCTGCTATATATGTAGTAAACTATACTTCTTTGTAATGCCACACAAATCACACTAATAATTGATTTTCTTATATAATTTATTCCATTACTTATTTACATGTGACATATACGAAATAGATAACGTGTTTTAGGGTAAATTATATCACACTTTTCTTTAAAAAATAAAAATAAAAAAAACAAAAAAAAAAGAACAATCTGTTAAGTTGACTTTCTTAACATTGTACAAATATGAACGGCCTCGTTTATAATGAATCAAGTTTTATTTTACCACGTAAATTTTAATAGTCTTGATTAGTAGTGTGTTATATGAATTAGTTGATTAATTATAATTAAAAAAATTATAAATTAAAAAGTTCAGAAAGTATATAAAAAGAGCCTTAATTTATTTTATGATTACTGGACCTTAATCCGCCCAATTAACACCCCTTATTATTATTACTAATGGATTAAGTATTTTCTATTTTGGGACATGTCTCATTCGGGATGGCCCAAAATAAAACTTATCCTTTATAAATAAGACTAAAAGAGTATTTATTAAGCTATTCAAATAAGTTTTATTAAATTTCGGGGAACGAGAAAAAAATGATATGTTAATCACTTTCTGTGAACATGATAAAGTATACTCCGTATATACATATCATGTTAGTTAATATATCAGCAAAATATTAAGCTGTCGGTAAATTCATCATTTGCTCTAATTTTTTTTTTTAATCGTATATAACAAGTTGACTATTCACACAAATATAATACTACACGTCAAAAACAAATTATGTTCCGTCACTATGTAACTCAATAATTCACGGCGTTAACTGAAATTAATTAGTACAACACGAATTGGTCATAGTTTATGACTATTTGAAATTGTGAATAATAAATATCTTATTATAGTAATTATCGGCAGTTTCAATTCCGATGATATAGGGTGACAGTTAGGCACTGCCGTATCTACCTCGCCCACCTCTAATTCTTTTGCATTATTCTTTATAAATTTCAAAAATTTGGGCAATACTCCTTCAATTATTATATTTAAAAGTATCTAAAAATATCCATTTTACCAGATTGGCTGCGTTTACATTAGGCAAAAATGCATATAAATATTTGAACTTTGGTCAACGTTTCAATTTGCGCACGAACTTTCAATTTTTTTTTCTAAATTCCCCAATTATAATTGTGTTCAATTTGCCCCCGAATTAGTTTTCCGGCGAAATAAAATCCGACGTGGCAGCTTGCGTGGCAGACGGAATCGTGACTTGGACATCTCAGGCTTCCAAATCGAACGACGTCGTCTGATACGCACAATACGACGTCGTTTTCTTCTATGATTTTCTTCAAAAATCAAAATCGAATAGGTTGTGCAGAAATTAGGGTTCTTCGCTCCAATCAATCGGACTCACATGGCTTCTTCAACGCAAGCAAGGGCGAGCGATGGGTCAAGCGGGTCCTTCAATGGCTATAATTCTCGAATCTTGTGTGAGTGCAAGCTTCCCGTAAGATACCGCACTTCTCAATCCGTGAAGAACCCAAATCGACCTTATTTGCATTGCCGCAAGAGCACGGTATTAAGCATTATATTATATATTTCCTTAACTGTACATATTTAGTGTTGTTAATTTGATGTAATGTAGAAGCATTCTGAGGCAATTTTATATGTTTTGTATGAAGCATCAATGCGACTACTTTCAATGGATAGACGAACTTGATCCTAGAGATATTCACAATTTACTCGAAATCATTTTTGGCGATGAAAGGCAAAAAATGAATGTGTGGATCAGTAAGTGTGCTAGACTTGTAAAGTCTCATGAACATGATGCACTTGTATTGAAGGAACTACAGAACAAAGTCCAAAACTTGAAGAATGTGAAGAAGAAAATGAAGAAGGAGTTGTTGTGTTGCCGCATCATCATCTGGATTTTGATCACGATTTTCCTGTCATCTAAGCTAGGATAAATCTGTATTAGGAGCCACATTAAGGTTTAGAGTGATTTGGCTCTGTTTGTGAGTATGTTGCTTAAGGTGAAATTGGTATGTTGCTTCTTTTGGATGATGAAACAGTTAAAGCAGTTAGTAGCTCTCTTTTGTTAATGTAGAATGATTTGATGTTTGTAGCAATTGGATTTGCTTATTGTGTTTCTCATTTAAGTTAGTGTTAATTTAGTCTCTGTAAGATGACCTGTTGGATTTGCAGAATGTTTGTTGTTTGCTTCTTTTGCTTACTGTGAGTATGTTAATTGTTTGCTTCTTTTGCTTACTTTCATATCATGTTTTGGTGATTCACTTTGATAAATTGATGGAAATGAAGACATAATGAAAAACCAAGAAACAGAACAAGAAACAACCAAGAAAGAAAACCTGAAACAACCAAGAAGCAAAACAATTTGAAATATGAAGTATGTATTCCATAACACTACTTTAAATCCGTAGTCTGAAAGCACCAGCCATAAACACACTAGTCTACACCACATTTCAAAAGTGAATTTTTAGTATCTCCACATTTCAAATAAGCCTGCAATGAACTACAAAAGAGCATATGTCTACATTCTTGATATGAAGTAGCCTTGTGTTGAACTTCTCCCAGCTGCAGTTGAAGCAGTTCCTGTACGGCCACCTATTCTCACTAATTGCTTCTCCTCCTCCCCCCCCCCGGCTAGTTGTGGCACTTGTAGATTCACCTACATCTTGAAGTACACTTCCACTGGCCATACTCCCATGAAAGTATGCATTCCCACTTTCTTCTTCTGATTGAAACAACCCAATCCCCTGCCTAGCTTTTCTCTTTTCTTTGTTAACAACTCTCTTTTCAGCAGTTGTGGTTGTAAGAGGGTTTGAAGATGCAGCTTAGCTTGGATTCTTCTTAGGCCTGCCTCTTCAAAGCACTAAAGCCTATGTAGAGTCCCTTAAAGAATGCCTCATCACCAAGCATCAGTTCAAACCTCTCTTCCCTGTCAACTCTTACTAGTTCACCTATGTAATTCCTCAACACAGCATAATGATGCTTCACAGTCCCTCTCAAAATCTCTAAGGCATAGGCTTTAGCCCTGTAAAGTCTACCTCTGGAAGGCTGAATCTGGAATCTCTTGTTACAATCTTCTAAGAAGTCTGATATACTCATATCAGGCCTCACTCTAAAGTCATCAATGTACTACCTAGCAATCCACTTGTAGTCAGCAACCGGATTGTGGATACTAAATGGATAAGTGTGTGGTTTAGGCAGAGTCCTAATGATAAAATTATTCTCAGAAGAATTAACACTTCCATTCACAAGGTTTCACAGACTTGGCTTGTAGTCTTGTTTTGCTTACTTTCCTAAACTGAATAGGGTGACCTTGACAAATTGCCCAAGTCCTCAAAGCATCCCTACACTGAATGCCATCTTCAAACCTCATACCTAGAACAACTTCCAATTTCTTATGATCACATTTGGGATCATAATACACTTTCTGTGACCTTCTTCTCCCATATTCACACTCTTCATCAGTAGAGTCATGCATAACATCATCCTCTTCAACATAATCAGATAAGTTTTGCTCATTATCCTCCCCATCATCACCAAAGATGGGAATATCACCTAAGATAGGAACATCACCTAAGATAGGAACGTCCTCCCCAGCCCCTATATCATCCATTGTCCTAATGTTATGTACAGCCTCTAAGTATTCTTCATCATCCCCTTCCCCATAGATTTCCTCATCTTCTAGAGTCACACTATCACTACTGTCATCCTGCCCAATATCATCCTCACCTGCTCTATATTCACTATTATCAAAACCCCAACATCACTTACATTAAACTCCCACTCTTCTGCAACAGATTTTCCCTTCAAATCACTCAAATTTCCCACAGCTATATCCCCAGAATCCCTATTCCCCTCCATGTGTTGAGAGTCTTTCTTGTTTCCACAATCCACATAAATATTAAAGACTTTAACACTCTTAGTTACAATATAAGATACCATCTCTGTACATTCTGTATCATCATTAATTACTTGGAAATCCTCTCCAGGGAGTTTATAAGATAAACTTTTCCAGCTATCATACCCTAAATCCTTAATTTCATCCCTCAAATCATAATAACCGAAGGCATCGGCATAAAAGTTGTGTCTTCCTACTTTTTCACCCCCTATGTAAAACCTAGTACCCCCAGAATCTACAAACTTGCCTCCATGATGTATAACAAGTGAAAATTTCTCCATGAAATTTAAATAAATGAAATCATACATATCAATTCATCAACCACATTTCATATGCAAAACTAAAATTAAAATCGAATTCAGCTACTACTTTGCCCATAACCCTAAACAAAACCTAAAATATCAAACAATCGAATTCTAGTTGTAGGCAAAACCCTATAACCCTAAACTGAAACTAAAACTCAAATTAAATTTCAAAAAAAATCTACCAGAGCAGAGACATCTTTCAATGTTTTGTGTCTTCACTCTCTGTCGACTCAATCACCTTCACTCGTGCGGATTCGTTCGATTCAACGCAAGAAATCTCCTCTCCCAAAACCGCGCGACTCCTTACTTCTTCTACCTACCAGAACCGCGCCATTTCTCCCCAAGAAATAATTCCTAAATTGATTTGAATGGGACTAGGTGTCTCCTTTCTTTTAGTATAAGCTGTCGACGTGCACCCAAAACGACAACGTTTCTGTAGCTGACTCAGTAATTCATTTATATTTAAAGCCACGCAAGCTGCCACGTCGGATTTTGTTTAGCTGGAAAACTAATTCGGGGGCAAATTGAACACAATTATAAATTGGGGAATTTAGAGAAAATTGAAACTTCGTGCGCAAATTGAAACGTTGACCAAAGTTCAGGTATTTATATGCATTTTTGCCTTTACATTAACCTAAAAGTAAGTATAAGGAAAAATAAAATATATTTACTATCTTATAGTATAACGTTTAAGTTGATGAAAAAAAGAAATCCGTCAGCTTGGATAAAAATTTTGAGCAACGTATTTTTCTATACCACAAGATATTATATTTAAAGTGATGGAACTTGCTTTTCAAGGATGATTTGTGCACGAAAACAAAGAATTAACAGAGCAGAAAATAGAAGGACACAATGAGATTTACGTGGTTCGATCTATTGGAATAGATCTACGTCCACGGAGCAAAAGAGAGTATGGCTATTATTACTAGTATGCGTGTAGCTTTACAAAGATTGTTCTCCCCCTCAATCTATTCTAAGCCTCTATTTATAGGTAATTACATGGAGTTTGACTATAATACAAAGTCTTCTCCTATTTGGACTTGGACTCTTTGGCTTGATCTCCTCCTTTATGGATAAACACCGAGCTTCTAGATCTCTCTTAGAGCTTGAGTTGTAATCGATGTAGGAGTGTAGAAGTCTCTTATTTCGAGTTGGGCCGAACTGCGTAGGCCGAGCTTAACTGTCGGGGCCCAATTATATTGGGCCTGATGCTTGGGCCTAGTAGTTAGGCCATATCCTATCACATCCCCCCCCCCAAAAAGATGTAGAAGCGAGGGTGTAACATAGGGGAAATAGTTGAGGTGGGAGTAGTCTAAAGTTCGTACCGCCTCGTTAAGACGAGGTCGGTTAAAAACTTCTCGCCCCGATGAAAAATAAATTCGACGAAGTCGAGTTCGTACCGCCTCGTTAAGACGAGGTCGGTTAAAAACTTCTCGCCCTGATGAAAAATAAATTCGACGAAGTCGAGTTCGTACCGCCTCGGTAGGACGAGGTCGAAGAAAAATACGTTGCCCCATAAAAAATAAATTCGACGACATCGAGCGTGTACCACCTCATTAGGACGAGATGGGTAAGAAGGGGAAAGTGAGAATGGAACGACAGTTGGAGTCCCAAGTGAGTGGGACACGTGTCGTGTTGCGGTAGTGGGAGTTGAAAAGGGCGGAAGTTTTTTGAATAAAACTTCCACTGTATGCCACTCTTCCTCACTTTACCCTAATTTCGGGAAATTGAGAGTGAGAAAACCTTGCCGCCGCTTGTCGCGCACTACCGTCGTTTTTCCGTTCGATTTGGCACAGTTTCAACCGGACATTCCTTCAGTTGGCCACTGCAGTCAATATTTACAAGTAAGTAATCCGACTATGTCTGCTAATTCGTCTCCTAGCGCTAGTGAAGATAGGTCCATGGGTTTTTCCGATTCGCCGCCAGCGACTTCCAATCGGGGTGGGGAAGCGGAAGTAGATATATATTCCGTGAAATCTCCTTGTCCGGTTAAGCATAGGGTAGTTTTTCCACGGCCATTAAAGTCGAAGGATAGAGCTTTTAGCTTTTCGTCGGTCCTTAAGGGCCCAGAAATTCTTAGTCTGGCTCAAAATTATTTATTTCCCGATTATGTGGAATGGATGGTTCCTCGGGCTGAGGATAGGGCTTCGGAGCCTCCTCATGGCTTTTTTACTGTTTACGAGGACTGTTTGCATCACGGTCTTCGTCTTCCCCTACCTCCAGTATTTGCCGAACTTCTGAGAAAGTACGAGCTTCCTTTAGGTCAACTGTTTCCGAATTCTTTTTGTCAGTTATGTGCTCTTGGTGTGATGGTCAAGCGACACGGGTACGACCTTAGTGTAGATATGATTCTTAGATTTTTCCAACTTAGGGCATCCGGTGGTTGGTTTTATCTTTCCCCCCGTCTCGGCTTCAAAGTTGAGACGAAGTCGAAGGTGACGAACTGGCAGTCAAAATTTTTCTTCTGCCGGTTCGGTGAAATCCCTGAGTTTATATGGAAGGTGGGGAAATTAGGGAAATAGAAGACAGAGTTTTGCTTTAGTGAGCTGGAAGAAAGACTCCATGGCCATATTGGAGAAGCGTTTTCCGAGACCGATCTGGCTCTTGTAGGGCTGAGCCCTTATGATCCCGCTTCGATGGAAGAGCCGGTGAAGGGTGAGGCTACATTTCTCTTTTTACTGTGTACTTAATGTGAATATCATTTGACTAGCGTTGTTTCTTTTGCAGTGAAGCTAGTCAAAGACAGGAAGAGGCCGAGGTCCGCGGACGCTGTAGTGCTGGAGAAGGCGGGTTCCGAGGTGTCATCAGAATGAACTGCTAGTGTACCGGGATCCTCTCCATTGAGATCGCCCTCTCCACAACCGTTAGTTCGTCGGTCGAAGGTACCGAAGCCGAACAAGAAAGCTTCGGCCACAGGCGACAAGATTCTAGTCGTTGGCCAGCCCTCGATTAGTGCAGCCTGCCCGGTGATCGAGTTGGAAGAACAACACCGGGATTATCCCGAGGTGAGGACTTTAACCTTCTCTGTGTTGGGTTTTATGTGATGTATGTGCTGATATTGCTACCATCTGCAGGATGCCGACCTGGTGACGGCGAGCTTCCATAATTGGGTGGACGGGTTGGTGAAGAGTGCGTCCACCCTTACCAGCTATATAAACGATGGGGTCTCGAAGTTCAATGAGACGAACCGCATTCGTCGTCAGCTGGAGGAAGAGAAGGCTAGCTTGACGAGCAAGCTCGATGCTGCTGTGCTGGAGGCCAGGGAGGCGAAAAAGAAGGCGGACGATGCTGTTGCCGCAGCTGAGGCGGCTCGGAAAGAGGTGGCCGTTCTGAAGGCCAAATTGGAATCGGCCGAGGCTGATGCTGTGGCTCGCCAAGGGTCCGTTCTCCGAGCCTATACTGAGAGGCTCTTCTTATCTGAGTTCTTCTCGGGTTTTTGCGGCGACGTGGCGGAGTTAATGACAGATCGATGTGTCGCCGAGACGGTGGAGGCCGTTGCCAAGGACATTCCGGACCTCGATAAGGCGAGGTACGGACACAAGGAGGTGTCCGAGGAGGAACTCAACCGCGGCTTCGCGGAAATCGTCCTGAAAAATTTGAAGGCAGTTCCTCTCCTTGAGAACCTGGCGGCCTCTACTGACCTGCTAAGTGCCGAAGTAATTAGGGACAGTTCGGTAGATCGTGATCCAGTCATGGATGCGATCGTTGCCGAACTGAATGCCGCCCCGAAAAGAACCGAGGCTGATGGCGTAGATGGTGACGATGCTGAGTTGGAAGCCGAAGCTCCAGAGGGTGCATCTCAAAACGAGGAGGAGGTCAGTTGATCGCCTCCTCGTCTCTTTTTTTTTTTTTTTTTTTTGTAGCATGTACTTCGTCATCAGTAGGATGGCGCATTTTGCTGAATTAATGAAAACTTTATTTCTTATGAGAAATTTGTTTCCCTTTTTGTAGTCTTCTCCGTCTCCGAAACTTTTTGACGCCTCTCCTTACATAGCACAAATCGATAATTTACTTCGAACTCTTGAAGCCAAAAATAGCGAAATTCTTCATTGGAAAGACCAAGTGGGCCATATTGAACATGAAACCGAAGTGAAGCTGCAAGCCAGTCAGATTAAATCGGATGGGTTGCAGGCTCAATTGCTCGAGCTGAAAGAGAAGCATAATAGACTTAAGGAAAAGGCCAAGCGCACCGAAGAAGAATTCCTTGAGTACGAATCAATTATCCGCCGAAGCGGGAAGCCTACTATTGCCGAGGTCTTGGCCAAGGTGGATGGAAAAAGAGAGTGGCTGCAGCGTTTCCGGCGTGATTATGGCGAGGACTCTTGGGAGTACCGGGGGTTGGTTGACGAGATAGTCGAAGCCATCAACTCGTATGAGATTGTAAAAGCTCGTCGGCCTAAACTGCTTCAATACTTAACCGCTGATACGAGCTCTTCCAGTTTGGCGAACTCTGATCCGAATCCGGGAATTCTAGATGCAGCCTCAAGGGCTTTCTTGGAAGGTCCGCGTGAGCAACCTCGCTTTCAAGGGGTATCCCGAGTTCCTGCTCGAAACCCAGGTAATAGAGTTTCAGTAGGACGAGGACGAGCTCGAGGTTCTGTGGCAAGGAACCCGAATCAAGCTTTGGCTGGTCGAGGCCGAGGTTGAGGCTTTTCTGCGCTTAGGGGCCGAGGTATTGCTCCTATTGATTACATTATGGGTTTGCCTTCACCTCCGGCTAGGCAGAGTTTTGCCGATAGATGGTTTAACTGTAGCAAGCCTTCGAGCTCAACGGCACCTCCTTGATGTAATCGTCCTTGTAATTGTAATCATTTCTTATATGGAATAAGATAGATAGATTTGACTTACTTTATTAAAAGGCGAAGGTTTCCTTTAACAAAGTTTTTCTTTAATAGTTCACTTCGTCTTTTGAGGAAGTTTTTGCCTTAATAGCTTACTTCGTCTTTTGATGAAGTTTTGTTTTAATAGCTTACTTCGTCTTTTGACGAAGTTTTGCTTTGATAGCTTACTTCATTTTTTGAGGAAGTTTTGCTTGTATAGCGTACTTCGTCTTTTGACGAAGTTTTGCTTGTATAGCGTACTTCGTCTTTTGAGGAAGTTTTGCTTGCATAGCTTACTTCGTCTTTTGACGAAGTTTTGCTTGCATAGCGTACTTCGTCTTTTGACGAAGTTTTGCTTGTATAGCGTACTTCATCTTTTGACGAAGTTTTGCTTTGATAGCTTACTTCGTCTTTTGAGGAAGTTTTGCTTGCATAGCTTACTTCGTCTTTTGGCGAAGTTTTGCTTGTATAGCGTACTTCGTCTTTGACGAAGTTTTGCTTGCATAGCTTACTTCGTCTTTTGACGAAGTTTTGCTTGCATAGCTTACTTCGTCTTTTGACAAAGTTTTGCTTGTATAGCGTACTTCGTCTTTTGACGAAGTTTTGCTTGTATAGCGTACTTCGTCTTTTGACGAAGTTTTGCTTGTATAGCGTACTTCATCTTTTGACGAAGTTTTGCTTGTATAGCGTACTTCGTCTTTTGACGAAGTTTTGCTTTGATAGCTTACTTCGTCTTTTGACGAAGTTTTGCTTGCATAGCTTACTTCGTCTTTTGACGAAGTTCTGCTTGTATAGCTTACTTCGTCTTTTGACGAAGTTCTGCTTGCATAGCTTACTTCGTCTTTTGACGAAGTTTTGCTTGTATAGCATACTTCGTCTTTTGACGAAGTTTTGCTTGTACACCCAGTCCTCGTCAAAAGGCGAGGTTAGGGTTTTTATAGTTCCTTATTTGTCGAATTTATCGATAGGGGTGGTCCCTTTACGCGCGTTTAGGTATCACTCCATGATTGGAGTTTACTTTTATCCGGATAAATGGGCGAGCTTGTATGATCCTTTTCCGAGGACTTCATCGACTCGGTAAGGTCCTTCCCATGTGGCTTCCAACTTGCTGAGCCTCTCTGCTTTACTGACCTCATTATTCCTAAGTACGAGGTCGCCTACTTGAAACTGCCGATACTTCACTCTTTGGTTGTAATACCGAGCTACTTGCTGCTTGTACTTAGCTTCTCTTATGTAAGCTAGCTCTCGCTTCTCTTCCAACAGATCCAGGTCGGCTCGAAGCCCTTCCTCATTGGCTTCGGTTGAGAAGTTAAGTGTGCGATGGCTCGGCAAGCCGATCTCTACTGGGATCACTGCCTCGGTTCCATACACCAAGCTATAAGGTGTTTCTCCATTCGAGGTCTTGGGAGTTGTCCGGTATGACCATAGGACTTGGGGTAGATTTGCTGCCCAATCTCCTTTGGCTTTGTCAAGACGAGTTTTGAGTCCCTTCAGGATTGTTCTGTTTGTAACTTCAATCTGGCCATTCGCTTGAGGATGAGCAACTGAAGTGAATTTTTGCTGGATATGAAGCCCTTTCGCACCATTCTCTGAATACTCGGTCCGTGAACTGCGTTCCGTTATCCGAGATGAGGATGTGAGGTACGCCGAAGCGACAAACCACGTTCTTCCAGACGAAGTTTAAGGCATTCTTGCTCGTAATCTTCGCCAAGGGTTCAGCCTCGACCCACTTAGTAAAGTAGTCGATAGCTACGATGAGAAACTGGATCTGTCCAGGAGCTTTGTCGAATGGTCCGACGATGTTGACTCCCCATTGCACGAATGGCCAGGGGCTTTGCATGCTTACAAGGTCGGCCTGTGGTAACTTCGGCACTGTCGCATGGATCTGGCACTTCGGGCATTTTCTGACAATGTCGATTGCATCTTGTAACACTGTAGGCCAGTAGTATCCCCACCTCATTATCTTTCGTGCTAGTGCTCGAGCTCCGATGTGACTCCCACACGCTCCTTCATGCACCTCCCTTAGTGCATAATTTGCTTCATTTGGTCCGGCACATCGTAAAAGGGGTTGGAGATAAGATCTCCGATAGAGCACTCCTTGCTCCAGGGTGTACTTTGGGACTTTGCTGAGGAGTTTCCTAGCTTCGAGCTTGTCGTGAGGCAGTTCCCCCTTTTCTAGATAAGCTCGGTAGGGAGTCATCCAGTTCGGCTCGTCCTCCTGTATGAGGTTTAGCTCGGCTTCTTCAATGCTTCGAAGTTTGACTTCTTCTACAGGCGAGTTGGTTGAGGATGAAGCCAGTTTGCTTAAGGCGTCAGCTCGGTTATTTTCCCCTCTAGGAATCCGCCGCAGCTCGAAGTATTCGAAACCTTCTTGCAGACTTTTTGCCTTTTTCAGATACTTCTTCATTCTCTCCTCCTTTGCTTCGTACCTGCCTAGCATGTGGCTCACAATGACTTGGGAGTCACTATGAACTTGGACGGCTCGTATATGCAATGACTGAGCCAAGCGGAGTCCAGCAATTAGCGCTTCGTACTCGACTTCATTATTCGTCGTTGGGAAGCTAAACCGAAGTGCATACGTTGTCTCCGTTCCATCCGGACTGAGTAACATCACTCCTGCTCCGCTGCCGGTATGACCTGAAGCACCATCTACATAGACTTTCCAGCAGTCTGTTGGAGGTTTTTTAGGTTGTTCGACTTCGGCTTTGCTTGAGGGGAA